>OW240918.1:38643567-38774684 GCA_933207985.1 Pelobates cultripes | reverse complement strand
TGTTGTAGCCAGTGTTATATAGATTTCCATGAGGGTTTATAAACAGGTGGAGATTGCTACTTTTTCTGTTAGTTCTCATATCGTTACATTTGTATCCTGTGGAGTTAATGTGGCATGCTTAATTACCAAGCATTAGCTATTGAGCATTTCACTTGGTATTTAGACAGCGATTTGAGAATTTAAGGGATTTTTTGTTTTGTTTTCTTCCCTAAACTGAAATTAAGCATAGAATATCTATGAAGGTGTTTACATGAGACTGAAGGTCTAAAGACTAGGGATACCCTTACCACAGACCTCTGGTAACCCCAGAGAGGTAGTTTTAATTGGCTATATCCCTATTACTTGTCTCTCTGTATATACCCTTCTTTTTATATATTTTTTTCTGTTTGCTTTTTTCTCACCATTTAGCATATCTCTCACTATTCCTTTTATGTTTTAGTTTTTGCTTCTGGAAGATCACACTAGGCTCTGTCGTAACCAGTGCTGTATATACTTCCATGAGGGCTTAAACACATAAAGGGGGAGATTGCTATCTCTTCAGTTAGTTCTCGTACTGCCAATCCATACCCGTTTGGAACTAGTGTGGTATGCTTTATTATTAACTATCTATTATTGAGTTCCCCCTCATATCAGGCTACACTGTTTAATTTGTCCTAGTACTTTTTAGAGTTACTAATAAAGTTATTTTGTTATTTATTATTTTCTCATTTAAGATCTTATTGGAGTGGATTAGAAATTTTACCTTGTGGTCACTTTCTATTCAAATTATACCTTTGGTTCTCTACTATTTACAGGGTTTCTTAAAGGCACATGTGTCCTTCTGTGGCAGGACTCTTCATCTCTAAGCCATCACTTCCCTTAAATTAGACAGTGCATCTATAAATTCAGGTGTACATACATTATCATCAATGTAATTATATGTTCTAAAAATTATACAACGTCTTAGAATCAATGTATAAATACATTGGGTTGAGGAAAATACAATGAAAATAATAATAATGTAACATTCATAAAGAGATCAATGTAAGTGGAATTTTAGCTTCACTAATTATCTTTCTAAAATGTTCCTTAGGAAATGTAGAGGCATAGTTTGGTAAGAAAATTATGACGCATCTCCTGGAAATAAGGATAGTGCTGTGAAAAGTTACTATATAATAATAAATAATGATCTGACGACATTTATTTATGACTATTAGCCATCCGTTATTTCTCATTATATTGTAACTTTTCACAGCACTATCCTTATTTCCAGGAGATGCGTCTAGTCTCAAGGCAGTATTTGAGCTGAGACCATTAGCATTTATTCCCTTTTTTTGTCCATATTGTATACTGGGGTTAAGCGCCTTAAGACCCCTGGAGTCTCATCTCAGTACTTAAGATTAGTGGTCACACCTGGCACCATTACCCTAGGGTATAGTGCCTTTGGCGGTACCCACTATCTTATTCTCTGTTTTCAAGAAAATTATGAATTAATCTTTGTATAAATTCATTCATAATGTATACAAGCCACTATATTTTTCAGTGATGAAACTTCAATGATGTTAAAACTATAATTATAACAGAGACAAAAGTTCATAGTCCTTTGCTGTAAAATAATTATTTAATGACAGATGATAATCTTGTTTGGAAAGGATTAAGTGTAAACAAAATGTTTTAGGTAAAAAAGATGTTGTTACATAGTTACATAGCTGAAAAGAGACATGTGTCCATCAAGTTCAGCCTTCCTCACATTTGTTTTTTGCTGCTGATCCAAAAGAAGACAAAAAAAAAAACAGTTTGAAGCACTTCCAATTTTGCAACAAGCTAGGAAAAAAAATCCTTCTTGACCCCAGAATGGCAGTCAGATTTATCCTTGGATCAAGCAATTATTACCCTACATTGAAAGATTATATCCTTGAATATTCTGTTTTTGCAAGTATGCATCTAGTAGCTGTTTGAACATTTGTATGGACTTTGATAAAACCACTTCTTCAGGCAGAGAATTCCACATCCTTATTGTTCTTACAGTAGAAAAAACCTTTCCTTTGCCTTAGACAAAATCTTCTTTCTTCCAGTCTAAATGCATGACCTCGTGTCCTATGTAAAGTGCGGTTTGTGAATAGATTTCCACACAATGGTTTGTATTGGCCTCAAATATATTTGTATAACGTTATCATAACCCCTCTGGCGACGTTTTTCTAAATTAAATAGGTTTAAATTTGTTAACCTTAATTGTTCATTTAGTTAATATAAGATAGGAGATATGTTGATTTCTTCGAAGGGATCAACGTCCTCCCAAGTAATACAGTGGCTTGTAATTTATTTTAGTTACAATGGTGAAATTGACATAAAGTAAAATAGGATACATTCTAATTAAAAGACAAGTATATACATGATCGCACATTGGTCCATTGTTAGCACATTACTCGAATACTAGAGGGATATAAGTCAAGAATTCTAAAGCAATTTAATCAATTCTTTATTTAAAAAAAACAAACGTAAAACTTTGAATGGATGGTTCATTACATAAATGACCAGATGTCGTAACCTACAATACAAGAGAGTGCGCGTAAAAAAATAATAATTACATTTAAAAAAAAGTGCATGTGCCTATATATATATATATATATATATATATATATATAAATAAACATAAAGTCAGGGGTACACTCACAGGTCTTCAATAAAGTGGAAACTGGTTTATTCAAATGAAAAAAATCTTCAATACATCCGTGAACAAAATCAACCTTTCGACCCCTAAGAGTCTTTTTCAAGATCTTGAAAAAGACCCTTAGGGGTCGAAACGTCGATTTTGTTCACGGATGCTATTTACACAAATTAATTTACACAAACATTGCATATAGTCTATACCTCCATGCCCTGACTGGCCATCGGTCAGACTAGGCAAATGGCCAGTGGACTGCGATGTCCATGTGCCGAGGCCGACAGGGGAGTTCAAGGGATCTCCCCAGTTGGCTTTTTTACTCTGGCTCAAAAATCTCCCTTGCTGGTCAACCCACTGTTATAAAGAGTGGGTCTTCAATTGACTACAGCCCCATGTCCCCTATTACACCCTGCACCCCTTTCACACCCTTAAGCCCCATGACCTCTTCACACACAACAGCCCCATGTCCCACTTCTCACACTCTGCAGCCCCTGTCCCCTCTTACATCCTGCAGCCCCATGTCCCCATTCCACACTCTAGATCTAGAATCCCTCCACACACACAACATCCCTTATTCTCTACTCCACACACATCCACTATTCCCCACACTATATCCCATATCCTCCCACAATACATATGGACTGCTTGAGGGGCATTGAACAGATATGCCCAGTTTGGGGAGGTGACATCTCATTAGTGATGAGTCCTCCTAGGACTGCACTGCCCTGTTTACCTCTCTATCTGTATCACTCTACCTAACTTACAGTAACACCTTATTTTTTATTTTATTTGTCAAACTCTGTTATATTATGGTCACTAAACTATCATCAAATCTAACAAAATATGTGGCTATTTATTAAAATATAGGCTTTGAAGAAAATGCATTTTGCCGTCATTACAAACTTGAGCAAGTGTGAATTTTTATATTTTAATTACTGTTATATAGAATTTATATGTTCATCTGCAGAGCAAAGTACAAATTTCCAAGAAATCATTCATAAAAAGGTGTAGGCGCATCACGTTATTTGGTGACGTGATAATTATGTAATGTGCCATGACAACAACAATTATCTCACATCATTATTATGCTTTTAAACATAAATGTATTCTATTTTCATTAGACGTCTTCCGTTTTCTCTTTAACGGTTAAATTGATTGGTATGCCATAAAACTGAATACATCTTAAAAACTTCTAAAGCAGTCATTTTGTAATCAACATATATTAGCTGCCTGCTAGGCTATTGATAAATGACAAAACAGTCTAATGAGAATGCATTTTTTTTAATGTATAACAGAGGATTCAAAAATACAAGTAGCACTTCAAAACTTTACAAAACTTTGCTGTAAACAGGTTCAGAACAGGAAAGCTGAAGACTATCGCGTTTCACATTGATATAAACTCTCATAATCTGGAGCAGAGTGTCCTCTTATTCCAGCATATTTATCTGTATATCACTAAATGCATCTTTCCTGATTACTTATTAATTTATTTGTGCGAGCTGGTTATGAATATATCACTAGTCTTTGTTCTATCATGGACATTTTAAAATTAATCTTAAATAAATCTAAAGCAAGAAATGGGTCGCAAGAGTATTCTGAGGATGGACAGCAGCTAAAATAGCCTGCCCTTCGGTGGGTCCCCACTCAGAACTCAAGCTGGTTTTAGCTCAACTTGTGCCATTACAGAGAGAACATATCTCAAGCATATCAGACTGGTCCCACCCATACGGGCAGTCCAGATCCAAAATGCCAGCAAGTTCTCTCTGCACGAGAGATACAGCAACCCCAGACAATCGTTCCAGCCTTGTTAGGCATCGTCAGTGAGGCATAGCTGATATCTCTCTAGGCACCGTGAGCAAGGGGTCCACATCTGGATTACCCTTTAAACTAATGGAGAGCAAGAAATGGGTCGCAAGAGTATTCTGAGGATGGACAGCAACTAAAATAGCCTGCCCTTTGGTGGGTCCCCGCTCAGAACTCAAGCTGGTTTTAGCTCATCTTGTGCCATTACAGAGAGAACATATCTGAAGCATATCAGACTGGTCCCACCCATACGGGCAGTCCACATCCGAAATGCCAGCAAGTTCTCTCTGCACAAGAGATACAGCAACCCCAGACAATCGTTTCAGCCTTGTTAGGCATCGTCAGTGAGGCATAGCTGATATCTCTCTAGGCACCGTGAGCAAGGGGTCCACGTCTGGATTACCCTTTAAACTAATGGAGAACAAGAAATGGGTCAGGGGACCGACCGAAGGGCAGGCTATTTCAGCTGCTGCCCGTCCTCGGTATTCTCTTGCGACCCATTTTTGACTCTCCACAAGTTTAAAGGGATAATCCAGACGTGGACCCCTTGCTCACGGTGCCTAGGGAGATATCAGCTATGTCTCACTGATGATGCCTAACAAGGCTGAAACGATTGTCTGGGGTTGCTGTATCTCTCGTGCAGAGCGAACTTGCTGGTATTTCAGATCTGGACTGCCCGTATGGGTGGGACCAGTCTGATATGCTTCAGATATGTTCTCTCTGTAATGGCACAAGATGAGCAAAAATCAGCTCGAGAACTGAGCGGGGACCGCCCGAAGGGCAGCCTATTTCAGCTGCTGCCCATCCTCAGTATTCTCTTGCGACCCATTTTTGACTCTCCTTAAATAAATCTATTTCACAGCAGTAGAACATAGAACATTCATGTGTTTTTCATTTTTTTTAATGCATCTGTACTTCTGTTTGTATGTTTAGAAAATTACACATTTTATCATGTCTTTTGCTGTGCTGGCAATGCACCCAGGTGGGGAAAATTGCAAAAGATAATACAAATATACAAAAAGAAAAAATTAAAGCTGCCAATATAAAAAAAAGACATTGCTACTCAACAGCTCTCCCTCCCATTCCTCTGCTAAAATGTGTAATTATTTAAAATATATAATTGTATTTTTATTTCCATAAATGTATCAATCGTAGGAGTTTTTTTCTGCAGCACACTGTTCCTAAGTCTCAATGGGGTTTGAAGGTTTACTGCTGAGATTGAAAAGCCACATTGATCAGTGTGATTTTGCAGCAGAGAAGATAGTTGGCGTTACTCAATAAAGATTTTAACAAATTATCTTACGTTTTCCATATTGTATTACACCCACCAATCCTTTACTGCAGAGTTGTACTAGATGCCAGGAATAAAACAGTCTTTGCGAATATTTAAAAAAAGAATAATTTTTTTCTTATGCACCCACACAACTTGATAATTTATGCTGCTAAGCTTAAAAGTGATATCTACTGTTAATGGAAGAGCCAAGTTGAAATAACAGGTGTTAACAATATGGCATGTATGCTAAATATTGAAATAAAAAATAAATTAAAAAAAATTATATATATATATATATATACATATATATATATATATTATTGCATGTGTAAGAAAGTACAATTTTCAGTAATGTACTGATATGGGAATTAGGGATTTGCATTAGTATTTCCAGTATTCTTTTTCGGTTTCATTATATTTTTAGGATTTTCAATTTACACTCTACAGGAAGAATCCTGTCAAATTACTTGTCTGTTCAATTCATTTTATAATATATTTGGCAGAAGGACAGGCAGAGCAATTATTATACGATGAGACCAAAAAGATTTTGACAAATACCATCAACAACAGCCCACTAGTTACTTTTAGTGACTTTGGGGGAAATTTATCAAATTGTCATTATTTGAAAATGGCACAAAGATGTACAAAGAGAGAAGTCACCAATGGAATGTGTTTACTGGTTTGCATGGTTATTGCCCCAACTTTTAGTACGTTGCACTATATTTCACAAGATGGCACAATGATAAATATCCCACAATGTGGGTTATGTCATAAATCTGTTAATAATTACTTGCTTGAGATGGTACATGTATTAAGGAAAAATAATGTCACCTTGGGGTTCTGGAGATATCATAATAAATCACAAGACTGGAGATGGAATGATTTTTAAATGTCTCCATAAACCCAAGATGACATTATTTCTCCTAATACATGTTTTGCTATTACTTATCTTTTATTTTACATAATATTTTTAGGCTAGGGTTAGTTTTAGTGTGTTAAGGTACATTACCATAATGTTCAGTGTTATGGTAATGTTAAGGTTAATATTTTGTTAGTGTAGTGTAGGAGTTATTGGCTAATGTAGTGCAATGTACAGGTGTGGCATTACTTACCTCCCTAGAGCTGCGCAGACCTCCTCCTGCCACACGGTCCAACCGCTCCACGCGGCATACTGAGGGATACTTTAGTCCCTTGAGCCGCGCGGCCATGCAAGAGGACATCTATATATAGATATAGGCGTAATGTAATGCCCACTCTTAAAGTGACCACATCATCATTGCGATTCTAATCTATTTTGGGTCGCAGTGATGATGTGGACCTATTGAAACATAGATAAGCCTATTTATGGCTTGTTTTAGCCCCCATTCATTGCCCTATCGTGGTTTCTGTATAGATCCTCGCTTCGTGTTCCTAGTGATTCCCTTGTGATTTTATGTTTGACGTTGGCTTCGTATTGACCTTGTCATTTCTGGTATCCTGACCCGGCTTCATATTGACCTTGTTGTGATTAATGGTATCCTGACCTCGAATTTGTATTTGTCTTGTATTTTCTGGTATCCTGACCCGCCTTTGTCTTGACTTTATGTATTTCTGTATCCTTGATTCTCACTATATTAATTAACGTTAAGTTTGGCCATTCTGAGGCTCAGTAATACATCTTTTAGATCCATCGTTTGTTGGTTTCCTCTTTCCTGCGAGTTGGGGTAGCATTAGTTTAGTGTTAACTTAGTGTGTTAGAATAGTAAGAATAGAGGTTATGGTACTTAGAGTTTTCTTTTAAATATATGGGTTTCATAGAGTTACAGATATATAAATTTTGCCATATTTTCTATTCTTCCTAAGACAATCAAAGAACGTATAAAGGTGAAAAGTATAAATTTTCATTAGGCAGTTAAGGTATGTTCTTAAACTGTGGTTCCTCATGTTATTTAATTATAACTATGCAAGACCATGTTATTTGTAAAATATGAGGCAAACTGGCAAAATTACATATTCTGTAATATCTGTGACATACCTTTAATTTATTTACAGTTGTGCTCCAATGTTTGCAGACCCTGGCAGAAATTGTGAGATATTGGCATTGATTTTGAAAATATGGCTGATCATGCAAAAAAAATATATTTTATTGAAAGATAGTGATCACATAAAGCCATTTACTATCACACAGTTGTTTGGCTCCTTTTTTAAATCATAATGATAACAAAAATCACCCAAAGGCCCTTGATCAAAAGTTTACGCACCCTTAAATGTTTGGCCCTCCAGTGGTTACAGCAGAAAAAAGGTGAAGGTTCTGGAGTGGCCATTACAGTTTCCTGACCTTAATATCATGGAGCCACTCTGGGGAGATCTCAAACGTGCGGTTCATGCAAGACGACCAAAGACTTTGCATGATCTGGAGGCATTTTGCCAAGACGAATGGGCAGCTATACCACCTGGAAGAATTAGGGGCTTTATAAACAACTATTACAAAAGACTGAACATGGTCATTGATGCTAAAGGGGTCAATTCACAGTATTAAGAACTAAGGGTATTCAGACTTTTGAACAGGGGTAATTTCATTTATTTCTTTGTTACCATGTTTTGTTTTCTGATTGTGCCATTCTGTTACAAGCTACAGTTAAATATGAACCCCATAAGAAATAAAAAAAAATGTGTTTTGCCTGTTCATTCATGTTTTCTTTAAAAATGGTACATATATTACCAATTCTCCAAGGGTATGCAAACATTTGAGCACAAAGGTATCAATGACATCTAAACAACATAAAAAAACAACTAAACTCTACATGCCAAAACCCAGTCACTAAACTGTGGAACATTGATTTGGAAAAATTGAATTTTTTTGTTGTAAATATCCAATTTTTATTGAGTTATCATAGACAATAACAGGCTAGACAATAACACAGTGTGTTCTCACGATGAGACAGTTATGGGTGAATATACATGTAGCTTCGCAGGTCTCCAGCAGTCAGTATTAAGGTGGACCATGCAGGGTTCCCATGCATTGTTTCATTGATTATACAGAACAGGTGTGAGATGTCATTCATATGTATTACTTCACGACTTTCGAGTGTAACATTCGCTAACTCGTTATAGCAGATGCTAGTTACCTTCTAAGTAAAGGGGTTTGGAGCCCCTTCTTGGTCCAAAAATGTGGATGTGTTGTATGTGTATTTGTATTACGCAGTTCTAAGCTATGATGGTCAGAATCAGGTATGCAGTATTAGTTTGTTTGTCAGTGGGGAAGCTGTTGTCAGGCATGTAGATCAGTGTGTGAGTTACTATTCATGTACGCTCCATCGCAGGAGACATCCCCTGCGTCCACTATAAGTTCTTTGCACAGTGTTGTGATTAATATTTTCCCGGGGTGAAAAGTAGGAAAATCTGTCAGGATGAGGGAGAGAGAGAAGATAATCTAGAAGGAACCAAAAGAGTGCAAAGTAGTTAGAAGTGTGGTGCAGTAGAGGGGGAGGGGGTGTATAAGAAGAAAGAGAGTATAAGAGCAAGGTAGGTGGCAGGTTGGCGCACGCTGGTCCCCCCTCTTCAGTCGGTGCCGCCATCCCACTTCCTGTCCCTGTTTGAGCTAGGAATATATACCACGGGCGCCACCGCTCTGCATGCTTGTTGCTTTGGTTCAAGAGTTCCGTCTGCTTCGCTTCGGCAGCATGGATTTCCTCTACTCTTAGAAGCCATTGGTCAGCTGTTGGGGGAGTCATTTGTTTCCAGAGGGCAGGCACCAGTGACTTGGCTGCGTTGACCAGGTGTCTCAGGGTCAATTTTTTCTAGTAGCAGTTTAGTAGAATGTAAGATCACATTCGTGATGCCGAAGTTCTGGACTTCTCCCAGAATATCCGCCGTTATGTTTTTGACCTCGTACCAGTATGGTGAGATTTTAGGACAATCCATCCAGATGTGTCATATGGATCCTACCCCTGTGTTGCACCTCCAACAAGTGTCAGGTACTGTTGGGTAAATCCTGTGTAGAAGGGCAGGGGTGCAGTACCATTGTGAGATTAATTTATAGTTGACCTCTTGATATTTGGAACTAATCAAGCTTTTATGTAGCATAATGAGGATTTTCTCCCATTGAGCATCGGAGAAGGTTTGAGATGTCAACTCTTCCCATTGTCTTTTAAAGGAGTTCTTGCAGTCTAGGTTGCCCACCAATAGCTGTTGGTAGAGGGTGGAGACACTAGAGTCTGAGCCGGTTGTGTTCTTACAGAGATCCTCAAACCATGTTAATTCCTGGTGTATTTTTGATTTATCCAGCAGGTTGGAATAGAAATGTTGTAGTTGAGAGTAACGGAACTGTTGCATGGGGGTTGGTTGTATCCTGGACATCAGGTCTCGGAGGTCTCTCACCCCGGTATTGGCAAGAGCGTTCTACAGCGGTATAAAACCTTTATGATGCACGAATGTCCATGCACGAGGGGGAAGCCCTCCACCCAGCTCCTTATTATACGTCAGAGGGATCAGCGGGTTCGATCTTGGGGAGAGACATTGTTCATGTTGCATACTGTTCCAAACATTCAGAGTGTTCGAAACCAGTGAGGAGCTTTTCAAGGCAGGTGTTGCGCCTATTTCCTTATACCACACTGATGTGTATAGAGTTTTATCGGTGCTTGCCTTATCTAAAGCAACCCATAATTTGTGGGCAGGGGCTGTGTACCATTCACGTATTCGTTGCAGGACCGTTGCTTGGTGGTATTTGCGGAAATCTGGTAGAGCGAGTCCTCCACATTCTTTCGGTAGGCAGAGCTTGTCATGTTACAGTCTAGCTCTTTCTCCTCTCCAGACATACCAGAGTACCGTGGTTCTGATTGTGACAAAGAAGTCCCTCGGCAGGCTTAAGGGGATGGTGTGGAACTGGTAGAAAAACCTTGGCAAAATGTTAATTTTCACCACCGCTGTTCTGCCCTGCCAGGATATGTGTGCACAGTTCCAATTTTTTAGGTTTTCCTGGATAGTCCTGAGGTGCTGGATAAAGTTCTTGTGGTATAAGTCCATTGGCGTGCGTGGTACCCATACCCCAAGGTATCGCATTTTATCTGTGCATCAATGGAATGGGAAATCAGTTTTTAGCTGGGTACATATTTCTTCCGCGACATTGATGTTCAGGATCTCGCATTTGGTGAGGTTTAGTTTCAGGCCAGATAGCTTGCCGCATTCTGGAAATTCCTGTAGTAGAACTCGTAGAGTGGTTTGGGGTTCTTCCATGTAGAAAAGCATGTCGTCTGCATATGCAGGGACCTTATGTTCCATGCCCTTATATCAAAATCCCTTGATCGGTTCCGCTTTTCGAATGGTGGACAGGAAGGGCTCCAGTGTTAAAGCAAACAGCAGAGGACAGATACCGAATAATCGTGCAGTATAGCAATATAGCAAAATGGTGCTTATAAATATTTTGTAAAGAGCTTAGCTGTAGATAGTTGATATATAAAAATAAGTATATTTCCAATATAAAACACACAATAGATGTACAGCTGTTTACAAGATACCGGTAGGCAGGGCCGGACGGGCCGGACTGGGAAAAAAATTCAGCCCAAGCATTTTCAATCACAGCGGCCCCCTAAGAAGGGGGCGGGGCCAGAGAGGGTGTGTTTTGTGATCACTGTGACAGACACGCCCCCTCTCAAAGTGAGCATGTTGGTTTAATGCGCAGAGCCCTGCTGAAGAGCTCTAGCATGAGAAAAAGGCCCTGTATTTGTTCTGCACAGTGCTTTTAACTTGTCTCTGGTGTCTCCATAAGTGGGATACCAGAGGACAAAAGGGTCAGGAAAGCGTATCATGCATGTGTATGGTGCCTGCTTGTAGGATTGCGTATGTGTAGAGTGAGCTGATTGTGGTGTAGTATTGTGTAAATAGGTCAATTTCATTTGTGTTTGTTGTGTAATATGTGTGGCTAGGGGCTGTAGAGAGTGTGTGTATAGTGGGCATAGTGTTGTAGGGGATGTAGCGAGTTTGTGCATACGGGCTGTAGTGTGTGTGTGTATGTAGGTGACGTAGTGTGTGTAGGGGTTGTAGAGAGTGTGTGTTTAGAGAATGTAGTATGTGTTTGCTTACTTGCCTGATTTGATTGCCAGAAAATTTGCATATAAATGGGTTCGAATCTACATCTACATTTTAAGTTTTGTATTTTAGTAATTCCAAATGATCTATGGAGTCTAGAGCAGTGTGGAGTAATCTATTGCTATATCCTCTGTGCTTGAAGTCTTGGGTTATTCTCTGTCCCTGGCTGACAAATGTATTATGGTCGGAGCAATTTCTTTCTAGTCTCATATATTGGCTGATAGGTACATTATGTAGCCAGGGGCTGAAATGGCAGCTTGTCTTTTCAATATAGCTGTTCACGTCAACCGCTTTAAAAAAAGTTTTATTTTTGATTTTGTAATTTTCAATGTAAATTGTAAGATCTAAAAAGTCGATCTGTGTCTTGCTATATTGAAAAGACAAAGCAATGCCCCAATCGTTATATTTGACATCATTAATAAATTGTTGAAGGAGAATAAATTGTTGAATTTTGTGGGGTATTTGATTATCATAGATGTTTGACTGTTGATTTCTAAACATGCATTGTGATATGTCAAGTTTTTGGTATATAGTTAATTGCATAATATGTTTTGGAAGATTTATATGTAAATGAGTACGTTTAACGTTCAACCAATGGAGACTGTTGAAGGCAGACCCTTTAATTCTCCCATCAGAGAGATGACCGACACATATCCTACATCCTGACGAAGCCGACACACTGTGGGGATATTTATGGGATAATAATAGTAACAGTTGAGAATTGCCCACTATTTCAATTCTCAGATCCCAAAGAACGTTTATCGTGTTAAGTGGAATGTATTTCATATAATTAATATCACAATGTATAAAAATAGATTTTATTTATGATAACCAATAATTAACAAATAATATTATGTAACATGCATAACAATAATCAATGAATATCCAGTACAAAATTATATGCAATACAAAGAAATGGGTATTACGTTTCAATGGCTATTAACTCATTATCTGTCAAGACTTCTACGATTTATGAGGTATCCTTAACACAGGCTGAAAGTGAAACTTTTCACACAGAGAACAGAATTCCTCAGAGTGCAGCGTAAGGTCGTAAAGTTTAGCAGACAGTTAGAATAACCCTTTCAATGCTGGCTAGATCTCCTAGGTAATTAAGATCTATTCTTATGTAATTTTTAAATAAAATAACATTTAAACCAGTTTAAATTCATTTTCTTAAAAATCATCCAATAAGAGAATTTACCACATTATATAAGCAGATTTTTAATTTGTCTAAAAGATATCTATCTTAATTTAGAGCAAATCAATACACCTGGATAAAAACAGCGGTATGCTAACACGTGATAATATCACATCAATATATAATTATTCTTAATTCCACCTGCAGAATGGAATGCTTATAACTATATATTCTTAGTTAACTAAGATTTCTTAATATGGAAATCTGACCGTGCTTTATCCAGTCATATATAATGCTATTAATACATTTTAATTAATTTAATTTAATTAAATGAACCCAGTATAATTACCAGTTGAGTAGATATTTCATCCGATTGGTAGTCTCAGGAATTTATTTGGATGTGTCTCTGCATGGAGGTTGGAGTCCCCAAACTTCCAATTCCTCTCTTTTCTCTCCTTTGCATATCTTGCATCTGCCTCCTTCGTCTTTTTTTTTTTTTATCTTCCCTTTGTCTTAACTTTTAAAGGGCCAGACTCTCTGTAGGTCATCAGTTGATAACCCAATAGAAGCACTAGAGGTGTGGTTATCTTCCAGATCGCAAATTAGTTATTTGGTCTGTAGAGGGCAGTCTTGTCCCACTAAACATACCTATCCAGGAAAGAGTTAACTTTTCCTGGTGGCTATTTTGACGTCATTTTGCGTTATCTTTATAGCGCCATAATTAAAAATTTCAAAGGGTTTCTTAAATTTTGTCCAGACTTAGCGTCTGCAATTCCTGCCATAATTTCTGATATGACAGATCATGAACTAAGTTTACCCTTTCCATACAATGGTACCTTATATATATAGACAGTTAAATATTAAATTATTTAATCTTCTCTGTCACAATTGTCTGGGTTTAGATTTGATTATATTCCTCTTATCACTTGTTTATACTATGCATTCCTTAGCTCTGGCAAAGAGGCCAGTCTTACAGAAAGAAATCCTGTGTCTCTTTGTCTTTGTTAACTTGAAATAACAAAATGGAGTCTGGTCTGTTCAGAGTGACTCAGAATATACACTTTTAGTTTCTATCTTAGCACAAGATGTCTGCCGATATAAATACCCTGACATAACCCCCCTTTAGTGCATTTCATAGCCAAAATTAATTTAGCTTATGAATAAGCACTATAGAAGTTATCAGACATATTGTGCAATCACATCATTTCTAACATAGTACATTATTTTCATTTGACAAATGTCTTTGGGAGTTACATATGGTATGGTCAATAAAAAAAACAAATCTCCATACGTTCCGGATCAATTAAGAGAGGTATAGCGCTCCCCATCTCAAAGGCCAGATTTAATTGCATAGGCTCAATTGTCTCTCCATCCACATTGGCAAGCATCGCATGAACAATATCCTTGGATACAAAGTACCAAGTATGCGTCCCCCTGCCAATTCGATCATTCCAGT
Source organism: Pelobates cultripes (assembly GCA_933207985.1). Classification (NCBI taxonomy): domain Eukaryota; kingdom Metazoa; phylum Chordata; class Amphibia; order Anura; family Pelobatidae; genus Pelobates; species Pelobates cultripes. The sequence goes on along the minus strand of OW240918.1, from coordinate 38,760,304 downwards.
TTGCACTTCGTCAAGAAAAGCAAGTGTGTGGAACAATATTGGGTCATGCAGAAATAAAAGTTCACGCTTGAATAAGTCATGACTTTGGTGCAACTCAGTGGATTTGGCAATTAACTCTGAATGCAAATTTGTTGTAACAACTGTGTCTTCCACAATAGTTAACACGTCTCGGAGAAGTGTTCTTTGCTGTTGTATCACCTGATGAATATCGTTAATGTGTTGCTTTAGCGCATAGATTTCCATATCCAGCTTTTGGACAGTAATAGAGTTGGCTGCATACATTCCAGTTGCGACAACTGCACCGACAGTGGCACAAACTAATGCAACAATTATAGCGGTGAGGAACCTTTTGGGTCGGTTGCTCATCGGAATAGAACTGGATACAAATGGTTTCCGGGCTTGCTCCAAGATGTTTCGCACACGGTCCTGTGCTCTTGGAGGTGCATCTGGTACCAAGTCTGTAACTCAGGAAGCTGCATCGATGAAATGTTGTATGCCTTCTCGATGGAAATCTTGGGGTCCAAGCTGATGAACACACGTCTGGTCAGGATCCTCTTCTCTGTTAAGATGAACCCTGGTGTCTCTTGAATCAGGATACCGGAGGATGGTCCCATCTCTGCGATCGGGTCGGTCCGTAGCTCTTGGCACAGGAGCAGTACGATCCAGAAACACGCCACATCCTTCTTGGACATCTTTCAACAGTCACGGATCAGGAACTCGTTTCAGACTTATCTACTAATGATTCAAGGTTTGTTAAGCATACAAACTTATAACAGTGTGACATCACTTGGCCTAGGACAACACATTATTACGATTCATCAACATATGTATTCTCTCTAATTCTATTTTTATAACTTCATCCCTCACTACATTTATTACTGACTCTTCAGCAATTTGCCTATAGCAGTTAAACAAGCTAGTAACCTGCTTATAAAATGTAGTTATTGGATGGCAAGGAAATGATTAATGACATGAACGTACATGAGATCATGGCACATCACAACATTTCACATCATACTATACCACGTGAATCAAGCATTCATCCAGGTTAGTCATTCACCCTTCTGCGTCTGAATCCACACCTATAATCCTTAATTGAGATTTAGGATGACAAGCACGCAACTGGTTAATGTGAACCCACTTTTCAATAAAATCACCATCCTTAGGAATTTTTATCTTGTACGCTACTGGGGAAATTTTGTCAATAATGACATATGGCCCTTTCCAAGAAGGTAAAAATTTATTTTCCTTGACTTGATTTCGCGCAAAGTTATACAGATAGACTTGATCTGTTATCTCATATTCCTTTTTCGTGGTTTTTAAATCGTAATAGGTCTTAACCCCTGTCGTTGCTTTTTCTAGATTCTTTTGGGCAAAAGCAAACGCATGCTGTAAATGCTTGCGCAAATCTTCGATATACTGATGCGTAGTGGCAGCATTGATCAAGTTATGATCTGAAGTACGGTATAGTAAATGCTGTGGTAAAACCATCTTTCTTCCTGTCATCAATTCAAAAGGTGACAATTTGGTAGCAGTGCTAGGTGTAGCTCTAATCGCCATTAAAACTAGGGGCAATTTAATGTCTCAGTCTTTACCAGACTCCTTAACATACTTCTTCAGAATATTAACGATAGACTGGTTATATCGCTCTACCCCCCCGCTAGACGCAGCGCGGTATGCAATATGTAGCTTTCGCTTAACACCTAGAATGTTCCACATCTTAGCCATTACTTCGCTGGTAAAGTGACTACCTCTGTCTGACTCAATTCTCTGAGGCAGACCGAACCTGGAAAAGACATGGTTAATCAACAAAGTGGCGCACACGGTACTCGTGTTCTCTTTACAAGGCAAACATTCTATCCACTTTGTGTACATACATGTAACGGTTAACATGTATTTGTTACTTCTTGAAGATCTTGTTACAGGACCTATAAAGTCAATTTGAATATCAGACCAGGGTAATGACACCCCCCTCTTCTGAAGTGGTGCACGATGGGTTGGACCATGGGGCTGATATTGCGGACAAATCAAGCATCCCTGACAGTATGTCTTAACATCCCTTAACATGTGTGGCCAATATGCATAATCACGCAATATCTCATATGTGATCTTATCACCACGATGCCCAGATGTAGGTGCATCATGTGCGTGTTGGAGCATTAACCCTCTGTATACAGTTGGGACTACCCATTGTTGTATACCATGTTTAGAAGTTCTCACCAGTAACCCATCCATGATACTAAATTGTACTTTATATCTCATCAAGATTCGTAAATCTTCATTATTTTTGCAATCCTCATCTGTGATGGGATTGGCAGTAGGGTCTTCTATATGTCTATAGAATATGCCTATGACGGGATCGTTCTTTTGACTAGTAATCAGGTCCTCACTAGGAGCTTCTTGACTCCATTGCACGACGTTTAAGTCAGCATTATCTCTAGCCTGTCGTCTAGTTATGGCTTCAACATGAATTGATCCCATAAGATCATCAATGTTTAGGGTTTCACCATTGATGGCAGCTTGTTTTGCCAGTGAATCAGCTAAGTCATTACCATCCTTGTCAATACCTTCTATTTTAGAATGGCCTTTGGTTTTCTTCCAATATGTGGTTAAACCATTTTCCTTAACCAACTCATCAATTTTACAAAACAATTTCCCATGTTTAACAGGTTTGTTATTGCTTTTCAGCATTTGGTTACGTTTCCAGCTAGGCAGATATTCGACGAAACTGTTGCGAACATAGTTGGAATCAGTTATAATAACAAATTCTTTGATACCATATTCTATTGCCATTTGAATGGTCTTATATACTGCACAGAGTTCGGCTATCTGACTGCTTTTGGGACCAATATTGTATCCTATAGATACATTAGGATAATCACCTGTCCAGGCGATTCCGATACCTGCAACTAACTTCCGTTCAGCACCAACGACGTGGTGATATGAACAACCATCAATGTATACCCACGGTAGTGGTCGACAGTATTCCTCGTCATAAACTTTATAAGGAGATAGCAATTGCTCTTCTAGGAAGTCATCTCCGGTGTCATTATCATCCAGAGATGGAGCAGTACAGTTATGTAATTCTGCTAAACCTTGGGCAACTGGGCTTCTCTTATTATGTTTATAACGGACTTCTAACGGCCATCCCTGTAAGGATAGAGTCCATGCAGTAATCCGACTGTTAGAGAGATTACCGTCTCTAATTCTTTCACTCTGCAGATACTGTAGAGGTTGGTGAGCTGTTTCTACAATTATTTTCTCACCTTGGATATAGCTACGAAAATTTTGTAGTGCCCAGACAGTCGACAATAACGCCTTCTCACACGTGTTGAATTTAACTTCAACAGGTGACAAAGTCTTGCTAGCATATGCAATAACTTTGTTTAAACTGTCCTGCTTCTGATACAGAACAGCACTTATGCTTAAATCGGTATATCCTGTCTCCAGATAGAAGGGTTTACCCCCCTCTGGGTATGCTAAACAGGGTGCCTGAGTGAGCTTCCTCCTCAGTTCACTTACCGCTTGGTCCTGAGGCTCCCCCCAGTTCCAGGTAGTTTCCTTTTTAAGCAGGTGTAAGAGTGGTTTAGTTATTTCTGCATAGTTATCTATAAACTTACGGGAGTAGTTAGTCATACCAAGGAACGATCTTAATTCCCTGATGTTTGAAGGTGTTTTAGCCTTATTACGGCTTCAACCTTCTTCCTCTGGGGATTTAATCCTTCAGAAGTTACCTCATGTCCGAGGAAATTGACATGGGTGCGACACCATTGTGCCTTTTGTAAAGACAGTTTAATCCCTGCCTCTCTTAACTGAGTGAGAACATGTCTAATTTCTAAGATATGCTTATCAAAGGAAGTGCTTTTCAGCAAGACATCGTCGACATATGATAACGTTCCTCTCTCGAGTGCGTCAGGCATAGCTTTATGCATGAACACAGCGAATTCATGACCAGAGTTTATATAACCGAAAGGCATACGGGTCCAGGTATACTGCTGCTTTCCAAATGTGAAGGCCAATTTGTATTGGTCTTCATTATGGACTGGTACAGTCCAATATCCCTGCGCACAGTCAATGGCAGTGAATATTTTGGATCCCTGCATTTGTACCAAACATTGGTCTATGTATGGGGTTGGCCAACCAGACATATAGACGCGTTTATTTAGCTGTCGTAAGTCAGCGCATAAACGCCATTGTCCATTAGGTTTCAGAATCCCCAAGATCGGATTATTATACGAACTGTGCACTGGACGTATAATGCCCCTTTCCCTTAAATTTTGGATGATGTCTTGTAGACCATCATATGACGCTAATGGGAGTCTATATTGTTTGATAAATACAGGTGGTAAATTTGGATCAGTTTGTATTCTGGCTACGTGGAGGTTAGTTAACCCACAATCGTAGGAATCCTTGGCAAAAATATCTTGGAATTCCAAAAGGATTTCCTTTAGCTGCTGTCGCTCAGCATCGTTGGAGCAACCGTCAGCTAAAGATATTTGCTCTTCTAGCCTTTCCTGAAATCCTGGAAAGATTTCAGGCTGGCCTATCTCATAAGCTTCTTCAAGCCTAGAAGTTAGGTCAGTTCGGTGTTGACTTACCTTTTCTCTTTGGTCGTGATACTCTTGTGATTCCTGCTCATTGAGCGGATGATCGAAGGTGATAGATGCTTCTTCGATTTTACACGAGCCTTCTTCGACGTTGAAGGGATATACAGATAGGATAGTGAATAATCCTTCTGGGGAGGAATGGAATATTTGATCGACAATTTCGTCCTCAGTTAAGTATTCTTCAGGGATGAGGCCTATAATTTGGTTTTGGAAACCAAATGTATAGTACTCAGCATCCAATGCTAGACCTAATAATGTTCCTTTTGGTAAAGTAACACTATTGGGTGTAACATTGTTGACCATGATATAGGTGGGATTCTTACCAATACTTACCATTGGTGTATGTGTTACCACCATCCCTAATTGTTGTATCCTGTTGGATAAACAGATTAGGGCATCAGAGTTTTCTAATCTCTGACCCTTCTTGACCTGTAGGGGTAAAAGAAAGTTACTTGTCCCTTGGGGAATGGTTATGTTATCAGGAACTTGGATACTTACCGCATATGGGAGTATTTGTCCTGATTTCAGGGCGTTTTCCTCGTGTAGGTATCCACAAGGATTACCTTTTAACCTTGTCCACAAATTGGAATTAATCAGGTCAAGGTGTATGGCAAAGCGATGTATGACATCATTGCCAACGTAAACCTGATAGCGAGGTTCGTTTATCACTAGGAATAAATGTTTAACTGTCTTATTTCCGATGGAAATAGATAGTAAACATTTTGCTATCCACCTGTCATGTGGGGAAGCGTACCTGATCATTTTAGGATTAGCGATCTGCTTTAACAGACTTCTGCTAATATAGCTGTTCTCACTCTGTAAGTCCAGCTTTGCATTCCTACTTCTTCCTAAGTCATTTATTTGCATAGGAAAGAATAAGTTGTTATTAACCATTTCAATTCTGGCAAGGAATTGAGCATGACCTGCCAGATCTATAGATTCAACATAGTCCCTGTGGAGAGAAATGGTTAAAACATCACCTTCCAGAGAGACATTCTGGATCCTCTCTGGAGCAATTCTTATGGAATGCTCATCTACAGGTGCGATTGCATCATTCACCTGCAGGATAGTCACGTCAGGTGACTGACTATTTCTAAAATGTACCTCAATCGAGTCAGGTCTTTCTTCTATCACATGGCAGTTACGATCAGATTGAACATGTGATTTCTCATAGGTTATGGGAACCTTAGCTTGTGACCATACAATTCCATTACACAGTCAATAATTGTGTTAAGTCTTCTGAGTATGTCTATACCCAGAATCAGTCGGTCATAGGGGAGATCTACCACTATCACCGGGTGTCTAAAGGTTTTGTTACCTATTTTAAACTTTAACCAGGTATTGCCAATAACATGAAGGGCATTTCCTCCTACACTCAACAGAGCATTGGGGAAACCTCTTAGCTTCGGCTTATCCGTTGCTAAGTCCATTACCTGCTGGAAGTAGGTATTGGATAAGATAGTGGCTTGTGAACCAGTATCTATTAACCCTTTGAAAGGCTGGGGTAACGAATCCTGTATTTCTACAGACATGTAGTACCTTCCTTCATGTTCTTCTAATTCACATAAGAATTTAGAATGTGTCAACATATTACTTGTTTTCCATACATTACCGGTCACAGCAGTAGTTTCTACCTGTACTGAGGAATGCTCAGTCTTACCCACAGGCCCATCCTTTTAGGAATATCTTGAACTGTCAAGCGGGAACTAGTGGTCGGCATCTCATCAGTTAACCCTTTCAGGTCTGGATCCTGGAAACTAGTGGTTGCTGGGGCTATTTTAGCCTTTGGCTGAAATGAAAAAACAGAGGAACACGTTGCGCCTCCTTCACCCGGAAGTGAAGTGACGGTATAGGCAATAGGTTTTCTAACACAACTATTATTTATTTGACTATTAGTACCTGGAAGGGAAACAGGGTTAGGTATTACATCTACTGACAACCTAGCCTGTTTAGTCACAGTGGCTATTATTGCTGCGGCACCTGTTGTTGTTGCTGCGGTTGCACAGGTAGTTCTGCAATTGGAGCTATCCCTAAAAAAGGATTGAGAGCAAAGACTTGGTTAATCTTTGTCATTTCCTCCATTAATTTGCCCATCTGGTCTGTCAATTGACCAACCTGACGACGCAAATTATTTCCCCCATTGCCGTTTTGTCTTTGCCCATTAGAATTTGGTTGGGATGGCTGAGACTGTTGGGAGTTATTGGAAGCAGATTGGTTGTTTCTGTTTCCATATCTCCTATTTCCCTGAGGATTCCTTCTCCATTGGGAATTGCCTTGGTTCTTATTAACCCAGGGGCGTTTATTCCCATTGGCATTGGATTTTTCAGAGTTATTTTCAGAAGAATTTGCAGAATTGCTTCTAGCATTTTCCTGTTTCTGAGGTTTTGGAGATTTCAAAATCTCAGAATAGGTCCTCTTTTTCTGTTGGGTTTCTAAACCTAACTGAATTTTAGTCTCTGACACCATTTTATCACCAGGTTTCTTAACCTTTAGCTGATTTTCGTCATGTGCATGGTGTATAGTATACAATTTCATACACTGACTGACTAGCCATTCTAATGGCAACTTACAATCATAATCTCTTGCGAGATTCATTTGTATGTTTACCGGCATGGCATGAAAATACAGATCTTTGAAGTCTGTGCTTTAATACCTGGGTTTTCTTTGGGCCACGGAGTATGCATTTTTAAGAATTATTAAAAATTCTCTGGGGCTTTGATCTGGACGGCACTTTAAGTTATAAAGCGCCTTCTTAGCAGAGGCAATGGTTTTATACTTACCATATTCCATGATTATTTCATATTTCATCTTGGACCAGGACATTAACTGTATAGCTTGAAGACTTTCTAGATAAACACGGCACATTGAATCAAAGGTCCATGTAATGAACCATTTCTTATGAATGTCATCATACATGCCCAATGAATTCATTGCTCTATCATAATTTTCCAGATGTTCAGATATGTTTCCTGAACCTCTAGAAAATTGTGGGACAGTCTCTCTAAGGAATTTGATGACCTTTGGTGTTTCATAAACAGGCGTCGTTGATTTACGACCTCTGTTTCTGTGTTTGGGTAAACGTCTATGCGATCTGTCTGCTGAAGAGGAATTAGACCCGTACAACAGTGCAGATGGCATATCAGTTACATGGCCTTCAGAGTGGACAGTGCAATCACTTTCACTCCCATCACTCTGAGCTTCTTGTTCACTGTCACAATTCTGATCAGCATCAGAATCCTGCCAGTGTACAGAACCATGTCTGTTTTCATTCCTATCACCTTGAATTGGACTCTCCCTCTCAAGTTTGGCCAAGACAGCTTTTTCAAACTGTTCTGCCCAAGATTGCCAAGATGGCTTGGTAATGTCATGAGATGGGGAATCTTGTTCCACAGGTGATTTTTTAGAATTACTCACATCTTTACTTACAGACTGTTTTATGAAAACCTGGTTTGGTGTGGGAAAATCATAATAAGGAGGGGATTTACAAATAGTCTTTTCTTGCATTTTTGTGCAACTTTTTGGCACAGAATGATGACTACCAACCTCACTGTCTAATTTCTGACTCTCCTTTTCATACTCATCCAATTGCATTTTAAGCTGATTTATTTCCTGTGCATATTTATCCGTCAAAGCTTTCATTTCTTTTTCATGATCAGCCTGACGAGTTTTATGCTCAGCAAGTAAATCTTGGTATTTCCCATTTTGAATGCCCAGATCGTCACTGTACGTGTCCAATTTGGCATTCAGTGACTTGTTTTCATCACACACCTTAAGAAGTGCTGTCATAAAGAAAGGCCAAGAGTGTATTATGTACGCCATTTTCCTTTCTATGTTCTTTTGTTCAGCAATTTCTTTAAGATATATGATGATGTGTTCATCAGTTAGAATGGTGTGTTTAGCTTCCCATTCTATGCTTTTCAACCAAACCTCATAGGTTGCATCATTTTTCATATGTTTATGAATATGAACTAGAGCATGTTTTCTTAGGTCTTCAATTATTTCAGTATTATCTGATTCAGCCATATTTCTATACAGTGATTTAATCTCAATACAAAACTCTTTTCTATATCAAGATTAAATTGCATGAATTACACCAATATTATTATATATGAAATATAATTTCAACTTAAACGATCTTAGCAGTGCCTCCAATATGTGGGGATATTTATGGGATAATAATAGTAAACAGTTGAGAATTGCCCACTAATTCAATTCTCAGATCCCAAAGAACGTTTATCGTAAGTGAGTGGAATATATTTCATATAAATAATATCTCAATTTTATAAAAATAGATTTTATTTTTAATAACAAATTAATTAATAATAACATGTAACATGCATGACAATAATCAATGAATATCCAGTATAAAATGGTATGCAATACAAAGGAATGGGTATTACGTTTCAATGGCTAAAACAGCATTTTCTGTCAAGTCTTACCCGATTTATGAGGTATCCTTACAGACTGAAAGGAAAACTTTTCACAGCGAAAAAGTTTCACTCAGAGAACAGAATTCTTAGAGTGCAGCGTAAGGTCGTAAAGTTTAGCTGACAGTTAGAATAACCCTTTCAATCCTGGCTAGATCTCCTAAGTAATTAAGATCTATTCTTATGTAATTTTAATTAAAATAACATTTAAACCAGTTCATTAGTCATTTCCTGGAACCATCCAATAAGAGAATCTACCATGTTATCTAAGCAGATTTTAATTTGTCTAAAAGATATCTTATCTTAATTTAGAGCAAATCAATACACCTGGATAAAAACAGCGCTATGCTAACACGTGATAATATCACCTTAATATATAATTATTCTTAATTCCACCTGCAGAATGGAATGTTTATAACTATATATTCTTTAGTTAACTAAGATTTCTTAATATGGAAATCTGACCGTGTTTTATCCAGTCATATATAATGCTATTAATACATTTTAATTAATTTAATTAAATTAAATGAAACCAGTATAATTACCAGTTGAGTAGATATTTCATCCGATTGGTAGTCTCAGGAACTTATTTGGATGTCTCTCTGCATGGAGGTTGGAGTCCCCAAACTTCCAATTCCTCTCTCCTCTTTTTCTTTCTCCTTTGCATTTCTGCATATCTTCCCTTTGTCCTAACTTTTAAAGGGCCAGACTCTCTGTACGTCATCAGTTGATAACCCAATAGAAGTACTAGAGGTGTGGTTATCTTCCAGATCGCAATTTAGGTATTTGGTCTATAGAGGGCAGTCTTGTCCCACTAAACATACCTATCCAGGAAAGAGTTAACTTTTCCTGGTGGCTATTTTGACGTCATTTTGCGTTATCTTTATAGTGCCATAATTTAAAATTTCAAAGGGTTTCTTAAATTTTGTCCAGACTATGTGTCTGCAAATCTGAGTTTTTTTCTGATATGGCAGATCATGAACTAAGTTTACCCTTTTCCATACAATGGTACCTTATATATATATAGACAGTTAAATTTTATTATTTAATCTTCTCTGTCACAATTGTCTGGGTTTAGATTTGATTATATTCCATTAGCATTAGACAGTCTGTCTAACCCCCTTTCTTATCACTGGGTATGTTTATACTATGCATTCCTTTAGCTCGGGCCAAGTGGTTAGTTTACAGATAGAAATCTTGTGTCTTTTTGTTAACTTGGAAATAACAAAATGGAGTCTGCTCTGTTCAGAGTGACTCAGAATATACACTTTTAATTTCTATCATAGCACAAGATGTCTGCCGATATAAATACCCTGACAAGAGTGTCTCATTCTCTCATTCTCTCATTTCAGAGTATTGCTGTGGGTTACTACGGCAACTCTTTGATACTATCTGGTGTTGGGGCTAGCGAGAAGAACCTTCATCTGACAGAGGTAAGAAATAGGGAGGGGGAATAAACTTTAAAAATAAAAAAATATATAATAATATTAATAAAAATAAACTGCTTCCCTCTCCCTACCTCCATGAAATATATCCTGCCACACAAACTTTCTCTTATCCACACGCACACATAATGCATCCATACACACACACTACATGTATCCCTTACACACAAAAACACACAATGCATTCCTTACACACATATACACTGCATCCAGTACACACACTCTGCATGCATTCCTTTCATACAAACACCTTGCATCCACTACAGTGGTGGAACTACAGAGGTTGCTAGGGTCGCGAGTGTACTGTTTTCTTATTGTCGCAGGGGGTCAGAGAAGTGACCAGTTGGCCTTCTTAGAGCCCCCCTCGCCCGAGTTGGGCGAACATCCACTAAGGCACAGTAGACACCTGCTTAACTGGAAGGGAGGTGCCAACTGTGCCAAAATATATATTGTCCATGGTGGAGAATGGAAGCGGGTAACAAGGGAGCACTGATGTTCCTGCTCTATGCTCCCTCGCTTGCTCTGTGGTCATTGCTAAACTCATGGGCATGCAAGAGAGTAGTGAGGAACATCATAAAGATCAAAGCAGCCACTGGACCCAAAGAAGAAAATCTCCACTGGACCCCAGGGAGAGGACCCACACTAGCTCTTCCAAAGGTAGGTAGGCTGGATAAAAAACTAAAAAAGAAAACACAAATGTGATTCCTAGTTACTCCCCAATCCACTACACACACATACTGCATGCATCCCCTATACACACTTACTGCTTGCACTACACACACACATTGCATGCATCCCTAATACATCTATACACTGCATCTGAGCCACTAGAGTACCACTGGACCATCATTTAAATGAAGTGTCCTCTCAGAGGTAAGAAGCAGATCAGTGATGATGATCAATGTGACAGGCACTAAGGGATTTCTTCAGAGAGTCATTTTACTTCTTCTTTGGTGCTCCTCTGTCGCAGTGACCAGTGGTGAGGTCACAATACAGCACAACCTTGGGTAGGCGATGATCTTCCATCCTGGAGATATGCCCTGTCCAGGGCTGCTGCAACTTCAAAAGCATAGCTTCAATACTGGTGGTCTCCACCTATTCAAGAACTTTGATGTTGGTGATGAAGTCATTCCAGGATTAAGGATTGTGCAGAGGCAGTACTGTTGAAAGCAGTCAAGGAGTCACAGTTGATGGTGATGGATAACCAATGACTCAGAACTATGCAGGAGAGTGGTCAGTATGACTGCTTTGTACACACTGATCTTTGTGCCTCTCTTCAGATGATTGTTGTTTCAGACTCTCTTATACATTCTGACAAATGCTCTGTTTGACTTTGCCAGTCTCCTATCTCCTTCTCGATCTTGGTGCCTGAAGAGATGATGCACCTAACATAGGTAAACTGATGGACTGTATTCAGCTCTGATTTGCCAATGATGGTAGTCTCCATGAGGTGCAGACTGGTGGAGGACTACTGTCATCTTCAGGGTTGATGTCAAATCCAAAGAGCTCAGCAGCCTGTATTTGCTGCAAGGCCGTCACTGTGTGGGAAACAAGGGCAGCATTGCCAGCGAAGAGCTCTGATGAGTTGGTCCACCATCTTGGTGTGGGCCTTTAGTCGTCTCAGGTTAAATATGTAGCCAGCAGTGTGGTAACAGATGTAGGTCTTTGAAGTTGTAACTGCAGCCAGTTCCCCTATTTACCACTATAACATCTTAAAGCATTGAATTTAGCAGGGCTAACTGTATAGATATTATATAATTAGTAAGAGTTCCTCTATTTAAAATATATAAATAATTGAGAATACAATATAAAAAGATGGATTGTCTTGGAAGCAATAACGTTTTGTCTTTTTAAATATTTTATTAAATAAAAATATAAATGTAAACATATAAAACCTTAATAATCCATTACAATAAATTATAGCACAGTTTATAAGATTAAAGCATATGCTTGCAATATCAGTAAAATAGAACATGTCAACCTCTCCGTCGTGATAAAATGGAGCAGCATCTCTATCTGCAAATGTCTCCTCTGTGTCCTAATATTAACATGTATACATATTTATACCGTAGATTTTCAATTAGGTCATGTTAGGACCTATCTTAACTTGAAAAAGATACAAGGCCATAACTTGGTCATTTCACATAGGGACATCTTATCTATGTTTAGACTAGAATTTGAGGGTACACATGACATGGGAAATTCCCTAACTTGTTGTTACATTAACTTGGGAAACAATGGCGTCCTAAAGTCTGAACACCATATTCAATGAATATGGGTAAGAGGTCATTTAAAGAAACATTGTGTGAAAAGCAATATTTTCCATTGCTAACAAATGGTCAGTTTGCAAAATCTCTTAAAGACAAAGTACACAGTTTAAGAAATAGAACGTTTCAGTCTAAACATTTGTAACATTTGCATATGTCCATAACAAAGTATCAAGCTAAAAAAGATTGTGAAGAGAGTCGGTGCAAGAACACAGTCTTATTTTGCACCATTGCTTATTAGGAAAGGTCGTTGACTGACTTGATTTATTTTTATTTTTTAATTTTGTTGTTGTTGTGCATTATATATCATACAAGCTTGGCTCGACATTTCACGGGAGTATAGAATACATGTAAGGATGTAAGTATGACAGGAAATGTCAAAAACACTGCACGTTTTTATTTAATGAGAATAGACATCAGGAACACATTTCTATTGAATTAACTGAGAGAGAAGGAGAAAAGATATACATTAGAACTGTAGTTGGTTGCAAAATGTAAATACCGCTGGGTGGTTAGACTTAACTGCAGCAGTTCGTCAAATGGGGCACTGTAATGGACGTTGGTATTTCAGATACCCATTCGTTCGTTTCCTCCCGAACTGCTAGAGGCTAAGTGATTATAGCTCACAGTTCGGGTGTTGATTCGAACATTCTCCAGAAGAAGTACAGCATCCAAGTAAATTCACCAAGCAAATCAGACGTATACCCAAACATTAGCCAAGACTAGATGAAGGGTACAACAGGAATTAATTTAGTCAGGCCAACTGGCCGGTTTATATGCAAGTCCCCATGCACAGGATTTACAGTGACATATTTCAGGAGCATTCCTCACTGCACCTGAGAGGGACTATGACAAAATACATACTATAAGTACATTGGCTTTCAGGTCCAGTACACTCCCACATAAAATAGGATAATCCTTCCACTCTGCTTGGGAGATAATTGAGTCAAGGATTGTATTAAACCCAATTATCTGCAGGCACAAAAAAACATACATTTCAACAAAACCCATAAAGTACCTTAAAACCCATGGAAACCCCACAAAAGTCATACCCCTGATAGCCCCGATCTGGGGGACCAACATATCCCAAAATCACCCAGATCGGTTCAGGGGTTTGGTATTTCCATGGAGGTCATAATTTGACCAATTGCACACAAAATCCTATGCCAAAACAGTTCCACAGTTTCAGAGGTAGCGGTCAGTTAATTTTGGGAAGTCTTAAACCAAACAAATTCACAAACTGTTCCCCTGGCTCATGGGTAGTATTTGTTCCCCTAATTCGTGGGAACAAAACTACCAAATAGAGCTCTCCAGGCTGGTCGGTGAAAAGAAACAGGCATTTACGAACTTGACCAGCATTCGGGAAGTCGAGTGTCCGATTTTAGTTCCAGACACTAGACGACCAAGTCCTACATCCTCTTTTTGTGCGAACAAGATGGCCTCCATTTTCTCCAATTCGTGGCATTCAGTCATATGAACGCCGGCCACACAGAGAGAGCAATTGATCTGCATTTTTTCTCTGTAGTTAATGAGCCAGGGGGCTGGTCGGTGTTCAGTAGTTTTATCTACCGAACGAGAAAAATCAAAGTTAACAAACTAGGTGTGTGATTTCTCCACAGGCACTGTTACTGAATGATACCAACTTAGACCTGTCTAACATTGACAGTAAGATCTACACACTGGTGATGGAAGAGCTTAATATAGTTTTATCTTCCAAGATACACTTAAAAATAACAATGCCACTGGGCACACACTTGTAACTGCTTCTATACTGGAAATTGCATTGCCCTTATAACGGTACCACAAGCATGACAGTCCCCTGCTAGAGACTCCAAACCCTCTCTGACCAACAGGACAATTGGCGTGAAAGCCCCAGCATACTGACAGGCCCATCAGAATCCGCTCCACCAGCCTCAAGCTCCATTCGAGCCAACATCTGGTACCCTCAGATCAGGTGCTTCTATGAGCCGTGATTGGCGTTCCCGGGGAGGCCTCCATGGCATTCGCAGCACCAGCAGATCACTTTCCAGGGTGTAGAGCTGCAATGGGGAGATCCTCTCCACTAGGCTCGAGGCTCCGGTGAGTGAGAGCAGGAACCAGTCGGGTGTGCAGTGAAACATTGTCTAAACCCTCTAATGCCAGATTGAGGCACAGAGATGCCATGTATGATCACTCTGCCTTGAGCCCTAACTTCAAAGCCCTCCAGTGAGGACCGGGATATCCCCCAACTGTCCAAAGGTGGGGGAAACGGGATCAGAGAGATGGAGTGTCAGGACCAAGTGCATAGCAATCAGGTCTGAGATCAGAGCGACTGTCTTCTACTGTGCCACCAGCCTCATTAGGCCTCAGATCTGCAATTTGACCTCTGGAGCTTCAGAGAGCCTGTCAGAGAGGCAAATTAGCATCCCATATAGTTACTTGAGGTACATTCAATAGTTATTTTAGTTCTGACTGAGATTTTCTCAGTTTAATCATTGAATATAGGACAGAACCATCAGGAGCTGTTCTGACATGCTGCATCTGGCCTCGCCCCACCCTGGAAACATTGATTTTTATGTAGCTGAATGATCATATTGAGGAACTTAGGGGGCCATCTTAGGCATTCCAAGATTTGCCACATATCTTTTCTGCTCACAGAGTTGAACAGTCCGGTGAGGTCAACAAACATCACATACAATCCCTTGTTTTGTTCCTGACCTATATCTTGAAGCTGTCTGAGAACAAACGCCATGTCTGCTGTGCCCCTTCTAGCTCTGAAGCCACACTGTCTCTCTGTAAAGAGTTGTCTTCTGTAATGGTGATGCCATTTTGTTTAAATCTTGCACGTATTTTTCCAGTGACGGAGAGCAGTTTTATCCCCCATTAGTTGAAGTAGTCAGACTTTTCTCCATTGTTCTTATACAGGGTGATGCTTATTGAGTCATGGAAGCCCTGTGGTAGTTTGCCTTGCTCCCAGCAGCAGACAAATAGATCATGTGTCTTTAGTGTCTAACACTGGGCCCCTATACTTCCAGACTTCAGGTGGAAATCTACCCCTGCTGTCTTGCCTCTTTTCAGATGTTTAATAGCTTTAACAGTTTCTTCAAGAGTGTGAATGTCATCCATCTCAGTTTTGGCTCTTGTGGGATGTGACAGAGTGCAGAAACTTGAACCATGTAGTTGGTGCTGAAGAGAGACTGGAAATGTTCTGACTGTCGGTTCAGGATGGATGCTTTGTTTGTGAGGAGTGTTTGACCATCTGCACAGAGCAAGGGACACGGTACCTTGTGTGAAGTGCCATATACAGCCTTCAGCGCTTTATAAAACCCTCTGTAGTCACCAAAATCTGCACAAAGCCAAGTTCTCTCTGCAAGAATGGCAGAATTTATAAGTTCCAAAAATGCTTTTGAAGAGGGGTCCATTAGACAGCTGAAACCCTCGAGCCCCAACTGGAGGCTTTTTTGGAAATTGGCATTTACCTCAACTGATTGGAGATTACCAATCTGATTCCTCCCCTCTTTGGTTTGGGTTTGAAGTGGAGACATAGCTTGCATCTCACAAGTGAGTGCCCAGATGACACTCAGGGCTTGAGCTACCATAAGGCGCTTAAGGCATTTGCTTGGTGCGCCGACCTGCAGTGGGCGCTGCCCTGCTGCTGTCTTAGGCTGGTGTGCTGAGCGAGCGGCTCCTTAGCCACCCAGCAGCGCAGCCACTCACCTGCTGGGCTCCCTCTGCTTCTTGTCTGCTCAGGGAACAGGGTGTGCTGTAACATAAGCACCCAAGCAGAGAAGACTGCTTTCTGCAGGCAGGGCAACCCGTGATATGACCTGGCATTCCGGCTGCCCTCTGCCTGTGAACATCAGAAGCTTTCTGAGAGGAACAGGAAGCAGCCTGTGCTCACCCAGCAGAAAGAAGAACAACTTCCTGCAGCCTGGACCTCTTCTCCTCTTCACAGCACCTAGGTAGACTAAGGGGGATTGTTTATTTTGTGTGTGTGTGCATGCTAAATTGCTGTATTTCTGTGTGTAGATAAAGTGGGACTTTGTGATGTGAGCTTGTGTTTGAGTGACGGTGTGTGTGTGTGTTAGTGAGAGTGTGCAAGTGACAGTGTGTTAGTGAGAGTGTGCAAGTGACAGTGTGTGTGTGTTAGTGAGAGTGTGTAAGTGACACTGTGTTCATGAGAGTGTGTAAGTGACAGTGTGTGTGTATGTTAGTGAGAGTGTGTAAGTGACACTTTGTATGTCAGTGAGTGTGTGTTAGTGAGAGTGTGTCTCTTTTTTCTCTAAATGTGTACTTACTGTGTTTTTCTCCTAAATGTCTCCCAGTCTCTGTTTCCTAAATATCTCAACAGTCTCTCTATTCTTTCCTTAAATATCTTCCCAGGCTGTTTCCGTTCATACTCACTGTGCGTCTGCTTTCACTTAAAGGGACACTTTTATAGGCCCTTCCAAGTGGAGCAAGCAGTGCTATCCCTAGATAAGGCTATTTGGTTATTCAGGGTGCTGCCGAAGGCAGTTGTCATCTCCGGGGATAATCTGTGCACCTGGATCATCTACACTGAGTCTTCAAGTGACATTCTCCACCTGCCAGTTTGCCCCTTTCTCATCACTGCAGAGCTTGATGATAATATTGACCGTAGACATGGGCATTCCTTTCAAATTTGAAAAGGTTAGTAGGTGTTATATCGGTGTGTCCTTCTCCTAGATTAATTTCCTGACAGGGCTACGAGCTTCATCTGCCCGACTTTGGCACATTTGGGGCCAGCATGCAGGAGTCACCTTACATGACTCAGGTGTTGGACACCAGGTTGTCTGGCTTCTCAGTTAAGATCTATCTTACTTGAGTGGCCCTTCTGTCAGCTTTGGTACTGCCAGCATAAATCTTAACTTCAATTAAGCACTCACGCCCCTCTACTTCAGTAAGACCAAGTCCAGGGAGATGATTCCATATATACTACATTCCCTAAACACACACACATTACATCCTATACAAACACACACTACATCCCTCGCAATCATACAGTACACCAGGGCTGGACTGGGAAGAAAATTTGTCCCGTTCATTTTTTAATTACAGCGGCCCACTAAAAATGTGGCAGGGCCAGGTAGGGTGTGTTTTGTCATCACCAATGACAAACACGCCCCATCAAAACGTGAGCATGCTGTGTGTGTAAGGTTTGCAGTGTGTGTGCTGTGTTTGCAGTGTGTGTGCTGTGTTTGCGTGATGGGTGCTGTGTTTGCGTGAGGGTGCTATGTGCATTTGAGGAAACTGTGTGTGAGGGTGCTGTGAGTGTCAGGGGTGCAGTGTGTGTGAGGGTGCTGTGAGTGTCAGGGGTGTAGTGTGTGTGTGTGTGTGTGTGTGTGTGCGCGTAAGGGTGCTGTGAGTGTCAGGGGTGCTGGGCGTGTTAGGGTGATGTGTGTGTGTGTGTTAGGGTTGTAGTGTGTGTGCAAGAGAAGTGTAGTGTGTGTGAGGGTGCTGTGTGGGTAAGGGTGCTGTATGTGAGGGGTGCAGTGAATGTGTGCTGTGTCTGAGTGCTGCGTTTGAGTGAGGGTGCTGTGAGTGTCAGGGGTGCTGTGCGTGTTAGGGTGATGTGTGTGTGTTTGTGTTAGGGTTGTAGTGTGTGTGCAAGAGAAGTGTAGTGTGTGTGAGGGTGCTGTGTGGGTAAGGGTGCTGTGTGTGAGGGGTGCAGTGAGTGTGTGCTGTGTCTGAGTGCTGTGTTTGAGTGAGGGTGCTATGTGCATGTGAGGGTGCAGTGTGTGTGAGAGTGAGGGTGCTGTGAGTGTCAGGGGAGCAGTGTGTGCGTGTGTGTGAGTGAGGGTGCTGTGAGTGCCAGGGGAGCAGTGTGTGTGCGTGTGTGTGAGTGAGGATGCTGTGAGTGCCAGGGGAGCAGTGTGTGTGCGTGTGTGAGTGAGGGTGCTGTGAGTCCCAGGGGAGCAGTGTGGGTGTGTGAGTGAGGGTGCTGTGAGTGTGATTTTTTCTAAATGACTGGACCTCTTAATCACATTCATTCAATCACGAACATTTAATCGCATTGTTACTGTTGCCCTATACCACTCTGGACATTGAGTGGATCACTTAAAAGCTGCCATGCAGTTTGCTGGAACCCGCACTTAAATTCCAGTTTATGAAGAGGATGTATTGGATGGGCAATAACTTTCCAAGTATTGGTAGCAGGTATGCTGGTACTGTGCTTTGTGAGTAGTTTTATAAATATATATACTTGTTCGCTAGCCATCATCCATCATGCATAAATACTAAAATCAGCACCTATAGCTTTATTTCAATGTCCCTCCAAAATGCCATGGATTTAATTTTTAAAATGTATATTAGTTTTGTTGGGAAGACTCTATATGGCTACAAACTCTGCTGGCAGGCTGTCTCCCTCCCTCTCTCCCCCGCCGGCGGCCGGAATATACTACATGTGGGCAGGTGAGGGAGATCTTTGATCTCCCCACTGGCCCGCCATGAAGCACAGAAGGGCCGGCGCTCGGCTAGTGCCACCCTGCATAGACCGGCAGGGGAGGTCCTGTAACCTCCCCTGCCGGCCTCGGCCCATTGCCACCGCGGCCCACTGGGCATTTACCTGGTGTGTCCGATGGCCAGTCTGGGCCTGCAGTACACTCTCTGTAAGTGGACTCGAGGGTGTAGTATGTGGGCAGAGTCGGGTGTGGACCTTGTGGGCAGAATCAGGACAGGACCTGGAAGCCCTCACCATGAACTGTGTAAGGGGCCCCAAATTTTATGATGGAAGCCTGAAGTTAAAGCTGAAGATTTTTTTATGAAATGGCATGACGTGAAATATTGACAAAAGGTTCAAAAACAGAGTACACAGAAAATCACAGATAATATCTGCTTTGTCTTATGTAATGGCAAAGTAAGAACCAAACAAAAAAAACCTAGTAAACAAATAAAAGTATATTTATGCCTACTCTATATTATTTTCAGATTTTGTTATACCACACGCGACAATATCAAAATCTGAATACTTTCCAAAGTACCAATGTCATGTTAGAGTAGACCAAATTAAAAATAATGGTTAGTTTACTCCCTTGTCTTTCGTGGTCAATTAAAGTATCAGAACAAGAGTTTGGCCTATTCCTATCCATGTTATTTGTTCTGAAGAAACACATAACGAGTACTGTGCAAGATGTCATAACCTCTGTTATCTATAAAGCCACTTTAACTACAGCACAGCCATTAAATTTCCCCAAAATTCTATATGATTTATTACAAAGAGCCCTACGCTAAGGTGTGATCACAGCAGTTCTTTGCTGCAATAGCTTTAATTATGTTTCTGGGTCTCAAGGGGCATAAATAAATCCATGTTGTGATCTAGATTATTTGGTTACGTATTTCAGATGGATATATAATAGATATTAAGTATTATGCTGCTGCATAGCGCAGCAGAGTATTGTGATGTTAAGAGGTTCATATTTAGTGACGCTTGTTTGCTTTGTATACAATATAGTTTGTTTTGTGACTATGCTTTGTAAATATGATATCGGGGAGTTATCTCGAGGCTCTCAGGCTTAGACCTGCAGCTATAAACTAAAAGAAGGGGTTCTTAGAGTGAAACAGCATGAGGATGTCAAAGTATACAGATGTGTGATGTGCTAACGATGATACTATGAGAATTAAAAATTCAGACCAGAGTTGTTTGCATAACTTTCACCAAATCTGACAGAATTGTGTTCCTACAAAATTATACAGTTTAATATTCATATTAAAGGGACACACTCCACTGCCAAAACACAAGAAAAGTAAAAAATAAATAAATCACTGTTTAGTAGATATACCCCATGCATGCATGTTTTCATTGGGAATATATCTAAGAACAGCTTGCAAGAGCTGCAGATCCACAGCCAAGAATTTCTGTGGCTGTCCAATCTCTGACTTCCCAATGCAGCTGATTGAGAAGTCTTTGCAAGGCAGGTGCTCTGGACAATTGCTGCCTCTTGAGTTTTGCTCCACTGAGCTAACCAAACCAGGAAGTAACAGGACCGGTTGCCTGATTGACAGCCAGAGGGGTGTAACCAACCAACCATTAAAAATGAGGACACACTCTTCACACATAAAGTCTTTCTGCAAGCTAAAGTGCTTTAGGTGTTTGCAGTATTCCTAAAAGCTCTGCTTTAATGTTAATGTAAAGCAATGTTACCCAGCTGGTATGAATGAGATTCACTCCTTCTGTACTTAGTGACTTCTTTATTGCTGGAAAGTTAATAGTAATCCACTGCTCATGGCACTGCAAAAATTGGCCAAAATAGTCAGAATGAAATCTTAGCTGAGCTGAATTTTTTTCCAGTTTATTTGGATATTTCCTTGTTAGTTAACTAAAATGCACTGTTTAGGGAAACAAACTCTTTGAAAGTTCTGTCTCTCATCATGCTTTTCATACCAGCAACTGGAAAGTAATATATTCTGTAACAAGTGTTCTGTTTACCTATAACGGACAAATAATGATGTCCAAGATTTATAAATCTCTGTACCAAAGTCGTAGGCATGGTTTCAAAAATCCTCGTTGAGCTAGAGGATTTTACTGCGTATGAGGCAGTGTGGTTTACTTGTTTCCTCTGACATGTAATAGTTTTTTTTAAAAGGAAAAATAGATATCTTTGTAACTATGTCTGTAGTGTGAATGTCCATCGATGAATCTATCTGGAATCTTGGGCATGATGTGGTGTAACCGTGTGACATATCCAATATAGTTTGGTATGGTGTGCTCCTATATACGTGCATGTTAATACCACACTTTTATCTCCCACTGTGTGCGAGGTGATGCATATCATATACTTTTACAACTTTTAAATCTCTTAATAATAATGTGTATAAAATCTAGATTAAGGAATAACATGCACACACTCACACACACACTTTTTTATTTTACAAGCCTACTTAAAATCACCTATCCAACCAAACAAATATGGGGAATCAGTTATAACATATGGCTATATCGTGCCAAGCCCATCACTATGTCACAGTGCCCCAATATATGGTACACCTTTTGAGGTGACCACAGGAAAATATACATTGAGGAGAGTCTCTGGAAGCAGTTTAAGCAGTAAGTAGGTATTGCAGTTAGCATGTTAATCTTCCATTAGTGTAAGACCCACTGATATTGGGCTACTGTGACATAGTGGTGGGATTCACACAATATGGCCATATGGTGGAACTGAATCCCCATATTTGTTAGCTAGGACGGGTGATTTTAAGTAGCCATGTAAAATTTCAACTTTCTTTTTTTTGTGTGTGTGTGTGCTGTTTCTTAGTCTGGACTTTTTATATATTTTGGTCTTTAAAGCAGCACCACTGCCGAAAGATTCAAGTTCTGGGTGTAGCCTCAATTCCCCTTTTCTATAATAATGTTTTACTGTAATGTCAGCGTTTTAAGTGCAACTACATATCATGGTCCAAAGAGGCACAGGAGCTCTTTATCTCCGTACTCCATTTTTTCATGGTGGTCTAGTGTAAGAATGTTTCCATTGTTCTCTGGGTGTCATAACTTTGCTATGATGCCTCTGAATTACCCCACACATTCAGTATTTCATACAGTCTTCATAAGTTCATGTCCACTGTGCTAGAGTGAATGCTGTGTGGATAAAACAGGCATTAGTAAAATACGATATCATAGCACAACTCTTACGTTGTCCTACTAAATCACAACGAAGACTGAGTATGTCCACTTTCAAAGATACTGGGGGAGATGGGAAGGAAAGGTTCCCAAAATTGTGTGCATGGAGCTCCTTTGTTCTACACATGTCTTTGGTCCTTAATAGATTCTAACAAATTCTAACAAATGTGTCAGCTACTTTGACAACTAATTAAAGTTTACTGCTCATTTATATCAGTTTATGCAAGATTTTATTGACATCAGTAAGTGACTAAGGATTTACTTGGTTATATGATTATATTCTTTAACATTTATATTAAATATGTTCTGAAATCAACTATTTTTCATGACCGATGTATAATAGGATTTTTTCCTAATTAAAGGAAACTCTTGCAGTCTTTATGTTCAGAATAGGTTAATATTGCATGCATTAGCAATAAAAAGGAAAACCCTTTCCCAGTGTTTATATCTTGGACATGGTCATCAATACGTCATAAATTTACTTTATTTTTTTCTGGCAAAATTATGCAAAACAAAAGCAATCTTGTGTATATGTGGTAGGCAAACAGTAGTATCGAGCAAAAGCTTTTGTTTAGGCAAATAGTTATTTGACCTTTAACCCCTTAAGGACACATGACATGTGTGACATGTCATGATTCCCTTTTATTCCAGAAGTTTGGTCCTTAAGGGGTTAAAACATCATGCTCCTAGGCAAAAGTCTTTTGCCTAACTAGTATTCAAACAAAATCATTTGCACGTACCAGGGGTGCTAGCAGGTGCAACGTTCCCAGGGTGCTTGAACATGTTTTGGTAAGCAAGGTCCGCCTTCTGGGAATTGGCTGTGCACCTATTGACTAGCAGCGCCAACTTCCTGGGGTAATTAAAAGAAAGGGCACCTAGAATCACAAAGTCACCACTACTTGTTCGAAATACAAAATTACTTCCTTTATTGTAGAATTCAAATAATCATCAGTGGCATACACTGATATATTGCTCACCGCAAACCCCACCACAACGATCAATGCATATTGTGCTGAAAAACGATGGGTCTTGACAAAGTGAATTTCGGGTGATCTTGTTTGCTGTTTCTATGAAATCTGAAGAAAACAATAAAACAAAAAACCTGTAAGAAACATGCAAAACTATTTGTCTGAATACTAGTCAAGCAAAAGGTTTGTGCCTAGGCAAATGGTGTTTTAGCACTAAAATAACTATTTGCCTAGCAAAAAAATGACTATTTTCCTACCACATATACATAAGGTTGTAAGGGAAGGGAAACATGACGCACAAGGCCATTTAAAGAACAGATACATGTATAATTGGGCTCAAATCTTGCCTTATCTTATTTTCCAACTTCACTTGATTTATAGAAAAATGTATCTGGAAGAAAATGAAGTTATCAAGTTATATGACGTAGGAAAATTCATTTCCAGAAAGGTTAATTATAATATTTAAAACTACATATTTCACATATAAAGGCAAATGATTTAGGCAAATGCTATTCACATTTTGAATATTCCAAAATGTTCTTTCTACATGTCAAAATCACAAATGGGGTCAGGAATTCTTCTAAACCATAAATTATTTTTTCTCACTGCATCGTTGACTTTGAAGACAGAACCCTACAAATCTAATTTTCACTAAACCCAAAATCTTTTTAAAAAGTCTTGTTAGGTCATAAAGTGTTATTATTCTGCTAAACATGATTATTATATCTTAGAAACATGTTCCTTTTATTATACCTCCCAACATTTTACTAAGATAATTTAATAAAATCAAAGGCTGTTTTTTTTTTTAAAAAGCTTTTGAAGTTTTGAAAAAAGGCAGAAGTCCAGCTAAGGGAAAACCAGATTGTAATTTAATCATAACCAGACATTTTATAAAAATTCCATTGGAGTATTGGCATCTAGGTTGATTTACCTTTTATTGGCGATCACCAAAATGCTGTTTTCTAGTTTATGTTTGCCATACCCTAGAAAAAAAAGGCTTTTACTGGAGTGAAACTGCTCCATTAATGAAAAATCAACCATTTTAGTACTACACTAGATTCCCTATCGCCCACACACTCTTCAGCCCCTTGCCACTCAAGCCCACATTACATACCATATCCCTCGTCACACTACAGCCTTGATCCCGGTGCACATAAACTATAGCCCTTATCCACCTTACACTAGCTCCCTTATTCCTACAACCCATACTACAAGCCATAAACCGATATCTCCACACATCCTGTTTGACAAACGCTCCTTACTCTGGATGTTTGCCACAAATTCCTGGAGGAGTGTGGAAACTGGTCTCCTGCCCACCAACTATGGGCCATATACAATGTGACAAACTCACTATTTCTTCTGTTCGCAAGACATTTCCCTCCTAGTTCATGGTATAAAGTTTTGAATGTCTGGAATTGTAAGTCGGACACTTGACCTCGCGAACACCGGTGATTTCATATGAACACCTTCTTCTTTTCCTGGCAAGATAAGAGAGCGCTGTTCGGTAGGATTGTTCGCACAAACTAGGTGAACAATTGCTAACTATTAACCAAGGGAACTGTTCGACAGTTTGTTTGTATGAAACTCCTGAAAGTGACTGACCGCTACCACTATTTCTCTGGAACTAATTTGGGCAAACTCCATGTGTGCGGTCAGTCAAAACTTTAACCCGGTGGCGATTCGGCTGTGTCCGTAGGATCTGAGCGCTATTTGGACAACTTAGGCGTCCAGATCCAGGCTATCCAGGGATATAATATTTGTGGGGGTTCCTATATGTGTTATATGTATTTTTAATATTTTATGTTTTATACTTTGTAACTCTAGTGCCTGGGCGATTAGTTCAAGCAAAGTACACTAAATTACCTCCCAGACACAGAGACTCCAGGGCGTGTTGTGGAAGTGTTTTGGGCATGTTTTACCATGTCTTTGCTTGAGACCCCATGCTGGGGGTCTGTGTATATAAGCTGGACACTGGGCCATAATATATCAGTGTTCTTGTACCCTTCATCAAGTCTTGGCTGATGTTTGGGTATACTAGAGCTTAATAACTGCTTCACTTGGGACTTGGGAGAATTATAATGGATATACTCAGTCGGAGTATAGGGAATCCGTTACATCCTGCCAAACAGCACAGAATGCCGCAAACATCCTCTTCCCCCATGCAACCCCACAAGCTGCATCCATTCCACATAGAAAACCCACATGTAGCAGTCCAGCCCCAATCAGCATTCACCCATTTTTGCCTTCCAACAAGCAACTTCCCTATATATGCTCAGCACCAGAGGTAGCCCACCTCACACACCTCACACACCTCACACACCTCACACATGCAAACTCCCATGGAGCCTTAAATGCATACAACACCCCAGGCAGCCTCCCATGCCCTCCCCACACAGGACTCTCTCTAAGCCCTGTCCCTCTTTTGTCCTCTGGTATTCCACTTATGGTGACACTAGAGACAAATCACAAGCCAAAACAGAACAAGTATTTCACTGCATTAAACAAACATAGGGGCTCTACACATGGAAGAGCTCTGCAGCAGGGCTCTGTTCATGGGCTACCTTGAGGGTCATCAAACTGACATGCCCACTTTGGGGAAGGGTAATGATAAAACACGCCCCATCTCGTGCCACTTTCCTGCCTTTTGGGTATCTCTGTCTTTAAATGCCGAGCTGAACTTTTGTCCTAGTTCAGCTCTCTATTGGACTGTCACCTAACTCCACACTGAAAGGTAAAGGACCAGGGGGTTTCATAAACTTTTTTCTCTCAGATCCAGGGACTTCACTACCAAAATCTATAATTTAGACCAAAGCAGCAGAGCAGGGAAATAATTCCCAAACTGGCCAGTTTGAGGTTTATTCAGGTTTGCTATTTTGTCCTAATTTATGCAATTGCCATTGTTAACTCACTATAACTTGATCATTCCAGTTGAAAGACTCCAGTTGACTCCACTGCTATTGTTGACCCAAAGTAAGAATTGTGTATGTCGGAACTTTATTCAGTGAAAACTTCTATTAACATACACTGTGGAGGAAGGGATAGGAGTCACTCACATGGGTGTTGCAGATTAATTACACCCGCTAGTAAATACCATTTTGGAGAAACCTTTCCCAATGCCAGAGAACCATAGCGTTGGAGTTCTAGTAAATTGACCTGATTGATTATAAATTTTGAGAGCAGCATGTGTATTTTTTTGTATTTGATCAGAAAATGCATCCACCACTCCTTGATAGCAATCACGTATGAAATATAAAACACAAAGATAATTTTAAATAGCTTTCCGAATACATTAAATGATGTGAGATAAGGCTGCATCGACACACATCACTATTTCCATAATTAAAGTAAATGTACTATTAAACAAAACAAAAAAAAAAATATTTTACAATAAAAAATGAAGTATCATGAAAAAATATAATTGCTTTGAAACAATACACTTGCTGCTGAATGATGAACCCAAGAACAATTAATTATTATTTTGGCTAAAATATGCTCTTATCCCTAACAAGTCTAGAGAAAGCATGAATGTCCCTTAGCAAAAGGCAGAATACAATTTGCATACATCAACTGTAATGTGGAATGGTCAAAGCATACAAATGTTCTGCCGTCTCCATAAATATAGTTTTTAAAGGTGACCTTCGCCTAATGTAAAAACAACCAACAATACAATTTCTTGAAGCTGGAGAGGTTTCCCTTTCCCAAGAAATGTTTGAAATGACACCTTGATGTATTTGAATTTATTTTAAAAAATGAGGGTACATGATACAATGGGCAAAATAAAGCATTAGCTGCACAACATACATTTTCAAGTATATTCAGGCATGTGAAAGACAATTCAATGGAATAACTTGGCCAACCCAATTTTTGGACTTTAATTCTGTAAATGTAAAGAGGTAGAAGTTTCTTGCAGTTTATGTTGTGTTTTTCAACATGAGGTGATATGAGCTTAGAACAAAAAAAAAGAAAATTCTAAGGAATTAAATCTTAATTTTGCCACTTCCAGGTCTTTTCCAGGATGGCCTGGTGGAACTCAGCACCACTTAGTCTCTATAGTCCCTCTAACTTCAAAATCTATTCAGGTACTCCCTAACATTGTAGTCCCATAATGGCCACAATCTAACCAACACGTCTTCTGTTTTTAGTCTTTTTTTTAAATAAACTCTTTATTTTTGTGGGTGCAGCATGATGATAACATTATCATGTGTTCAGCATTACAACGTAAGAATAACACAGATCAAAGTAACAATTTTAACACATATATGGGAGCTACCCAATTTTAAGTTTTGAAAGCCTATTCAGCCTATGCTGGGGGGCGCATACATATATCAGTAAGTGCCCATAAGCTTAGTAGCAAGATGCTGCATTTAGAATAGACAAAGGGCACATCTGGGTGTGTAATTATCTGATATGGGACCTTCGGTAACTGGGCTCTGTGCTCACTTGCTGCCTTGCACACTCAAAATTAGGAGGGGGGAGAGAGTAATTTAATGTGGGAAGCTAATCGGCGGCTTGTGGAGCCTGTGGGGAATGATTATAAAAACAGTATAGGGAACATTTAGTACGCCTGCTGACTGCAACAAGTAAAAATATATGTAACTTGCGCAGCTGCAACCGTATCAGGTAGGTAGGGCAGCAGTTTTCAGAACCACTCCTCTGGGCACAAAGGGGATAATATCTGCAACAGTCCAAGATGGACGAGCTGTCTCCTGTGCCGTCAGTGCTAGTTGGCCATGTGACTGAAGGAAGGCTGGTATTTCAGAGGCATGTGATAGCTTGTATGTCTTGCCAGCCTTGTCTGCCTGAAGTTTGTGTGGGCCCCACTTGTAGAGGATGGCTTGCTCTCGGAGTAGCTGAGTAACCGGCCGAAAGGACTTCATCAACAGTATGGTGTGTCTTGAGAAATATCTATAGAATGTCAATTGCACCCCTTCACATGGCACTGTGGGAGAGAGCCTCTTGTGGCACCCATAAGTATTCCCTGGTCAGTGTGTTGTACAAATTTCATCAGTACGTCACAAGCTCCTTCTTGGGGCTTTGTAGTTGCCCTGGTGAGTCTGAAGCAAAACTCAATCATCACTTGCTTGGCTTGCCGTGGTGTCAGTAATGTGGCTATGAGCCTTCGGCAAAAATGTGGCAGTGCAGTGCCAGAGTTTGTCTCCGGTACTCCTCGGATCCTCAGGTTTCGCATTTTGTTCCTATCTTCCATGATGGCCAGTTGTGCTTGCTGGTCGGTACATTGCTTGCGTAGAGAGCTGAGTGCAGCGTCGGTGGTGTTTTTGCACTAGTCTGGTCCCCCCCATGCCCTCCTCTACCGCTGCCACCCTGTTGGTGAGTGTGGCAACGCCCTCCCTCACCAATGCCATGTTTGCTTGGAACATGGATTTAATTACCTTCATCAAAGCTTTAGTGTCTGCCTTAGTGGAGGGTGCAGAGTCACCCAAGTCCAGGGCCCCTGGGGTGTCTGTCACACCCTATTGAGTGTTTTAGGCTTGACAGATGCTGTCCTTGTCCGAGGACTGCAAGGTATAGGCCTTCTGGGCAGAAGATTCCGGGTTTATCGCTCGGAACTGCAGCGATGTGCGGCTGACTTGCTCGGGTGCTGTGTTTTTAGTCTTTTACATAGCATGTATGCACCTTATGTCTCACCTTCCATTTGCCCATTTAGCATGCAGGTTTAAAAACAGGATTTACAAAAATCAGATGCAGTCGCTACATTTTGCTTTTATGACCTTACTTGCTGAATCTAGTGCGGGGATTTTGTTGGAACTATATAAATAAATGAGAATAGTAAAAATCATCTATATATATATATATATTGTAAAGTGGCAAACCATTGATACATCTCACCTGACTCACACACGGTTTTAGACGATAGCTCCAGGTGTGCAGTATTATTTTGTGTATAGTGTAAAAATATGCCTGTCTATCTGTCTATATTCCTACTATTTTCCCTGTATCATTTAATCATGTACAGCTCTCACTGACTTTTTGCTGTTAAATTGGTGGAGTTATTCTAACCACACAAGGTGAATTACTCTGCGGAGAATAATGTCTCAGAGATCTGGACAAAAATTCTTTCTCTGTTATCACAGCTGACATTTTCCCAATAATCTGCTGGTGCTAATTGTTTGCTATTTCCAAATAACCAATGATAATTAATAGAACTGCAGCCTTCAAGGCTACAGCGTTCATCAGTTATTAATTAGCAATTCATTTTGCTGAATAAATAATACTCATGATTGATGATAGGATTTATAATTGGACACTAGAGGTGTCCCTCATGAGACAAGCCTCTTTTTTTTTTAATACGCTTTGTATTAAATATTGCACATATCCGTTAGATGCCCAGAGATCATTTATGAAAATCTCTGCTAAGCAACTGTAACAAAACTAGGCAGAAGTACAGTCCCATTTGCTATGATAAAGCTGAGGCTTACATACCAGATGCTAGCAAATGGCAAACTCGCAAAGATTTTAATCCTTTTTTTGGCACCCTTTTTTGTTTGTGTGCTCTTTTTTTAATGGCAAATATTATCTGCGGCAGTTAAATTGTGCATCTAAACGGCTGTCAGTGTTGTCCTTTTTCCCTCCTCTTTATATTGATTGCTATTTTAATAAAATTCCAGCTGAAAAGATCATGCCAAATTACTTTCATTTTAGAAAGCAGACTGGTTTGGCAGTGGCTGCATTGGAATTAGTGCGATAATAGCCTCCTGCCGAGAGATAAGGTTGTGAAAATGCTCAGCTTAGCTAAAAAGTCAAGAGATGACAAGTACAGAGGGTCATCGCTAAGCAGATCCCACTTTCCCTTGATATCTGAAGATATTTACAGTTGCAAGAAAAAGTATGTGAACCCTTTGGAATGATATGGATTTCTGCACAAATTGGTCATAAAATATGATCTGATCATCATCTAAGTCACAACACAGTCACAGTCTGCTTAAACTAATAGCACACAAAGAATGAAATGTTGCCATGTTTATATTGAACACACCATGTAAACATTCACAGTGCAGGTGGAAAAAGTATGTGAACCCCTAGACTAATGACATCTCCAAGAGCTAATTGGAGTGAGATATCAGCCAACTGGAGTCCAATCAATGAGATGAGATTGGAGGTGTTGGTTACAGCTGCCCTGCCCTATAAAAAACACACAGCAGTTCTGGGTTTGCTTTTCACAAGAAGCATTGCCTGATGTGAATGATGCCTCACACAAAAGAGCTCTCAGAAGACCTACGATTAAGAATTGGTGACTTGCATAAAGCTGGAAAGGGTTATAAAAGTATCTCCAAAAGCCTTGCTGTCCATCAGTCCACGGTAAGACAAATTGTCTATAAATGGAGAAGGTTCAGCACTGCTGCTACTCTCCCTAGGAGTGGCCGTCCTGTAAAGATGACGCAAGAGCACAGCGCAGACTGCTCAATGAGGTGAAGAAGAATCGTAGAGTGTCAGGGAAAGACTTACAAAAGTCACTGGCAAATGCTAACATCCCTGTTAGCGAATCTACAATACGTAAAACACTAAACAAGAATTGATTTCATGGGAGGATACCACAGAGGAAGCCACTGCTGTCCAAACAAAACATTGCTGCACGTTTACAGTTTGCACAAGAGCACCTGGATGTTCCACAGCAGTACTGGCAAAATATTCTGTGGACAGATGAAACCAAAGTTGAGTTGTTTGGAAGAAACACACAACATTATGTGTGGCGAAAAAAAGGCACAGCACACCAATATCAAAACCTCATCCCAACTGTGAAGTATGGTGGTGAAGTATGGTGGTGGGGGCATCATGGTTTGGGGCTGCTTTGCTGCGTCAGGGCCTGGACGGATTGCTATCATCGAAGGAAAAATGAATTCCCAAGTTTATCAAGACATTTTGCAGGAGAACTTAAGGCCATCTGTCTACCAGCTGAAGCTCAACAGAAGATGGGTGTTGCAACAGGACAATGAACAGAAGAAAATACACCTTCTGAAGTGGCCTAGTCAGAGTCCTGACCTCAACCCGATTCAGATGCTGTGGCATGACCTCAAGAAAGCGATTCACACCAGACATCCCAAGAATATTGCTGAACTGAAACAGTTCTGTAAAGAGGAATGGTCAAGAATTACTCCTGACCGTTGTGCACGTCTGATCTGCAACTACAGGAAACGTTTGGTTGAAGTTATTGCTGAAAAAGGAGGTTCAACCAGTTATTAAATCCAAGGGTTCACATACTTTTTCCACCTGCACTGTGAATGTTTACATGGTGTGTTCAATAAAAACATGGCAACATTTCATTCTTTGTGTGTTATTAGTTTAAGCAGACTGTGATTGTCTATTGTTGTGACTTAGATGATGATCAGATCACATTTTATGACCAATTTGTGCAGAAATCCATATCATTCCAAAGGGTTCATATACTTTTTCTTGCAACTGTATTAGTGTAGAGGAGTCATTATCAGACTGGAGCAATTTAAATGGAGTCCAAGAGAAATGGGATTATTTAAAAGTTGCACTATTGAAGGCAACAGAAAATTGCATTAGGCTTGTCAGTAAAAGCAAAAAATTTAAGAACCCACTGTGGTACTCCGCAGATGTGGCCAAAATAGTTAAAAACAAAAAGTTAGCATTTAGGAATTATAAAAAAAAACCCAGAGTGAGGAAGACAAAATGATCTATAAGATTAGGCAGAAAGAGGCTAAGCAAGTTATAAGAGCTTCCAAATCACACACAGAAGAGAAAATAGCACAGTCAGTAAAAAAAAGGGGGATAAAACATTTTTTAGATACATAAATGAGAAAAGAAAAGTAAAACAAGGATTAGTTAGATTAAAAACAAAAGAAGGAAGGTATGTAGAAGAGGATAAAGGTCTAGCTGACTGCCTCAATGAATATTTTTGTTCTGTATTTACATATGAAAATGAAGGAAAAGGACCTCAGTTGAGAAAAAGGATAAATGAGTCATTTATTACACGTGAGTTTACAGAGGAAGAGGTTCTATTTCAACTGTCAAAAGTAAAGACAAATAAGTCAATGGGACCTGATGGAATACACCCAAAGCTATTAAAAGAGCTTAGTGGTGTACTAGCAAAACCATTAACACATTTATTTAACCAATCATTGTTAACAGGAGTAGTCCCAGAAGATTGGAAGTTAGCGAATGTTGTGCCCATTTACAAGAAAGGTAATAGGGAGGAGTCGGGCAACTATAGGCCAGTAAGCCTTACTTCAGTAGTGGGGAAAGTGATGGAAACCATGTTAAAGGATAGGATTGTTGAACATCTAAAACACATGGATTTCAAGATCAGAGACAACATGGATTTACTTCAGGGAGATCATGCCAAACTAATCTTATTGATTTTTTTGAGTGGGTAACTAAAATTATAGATCAGGGTGGTGCAGTAGACATTGCTTACCTAGTTTTCAGTAAGGCTTTTTACACTGTTGCACATAGAAGGTTTATCAATAAACTGCAATCTTTAAGTTTGGATTTCAATATTGTTGAATGGGTAAGGCAGTGGCTGAGTGACAGGCAACAGAGGGTTGTAGTTAATGGAATATATTCGAAGCTTGGACTTGTCACCAGTGGGGTACCTCAGGGATCTGTACTTGGACCCATTCTCTTTAATATTTTTATTAGAAGGTTGCAGAAGGTCTTGATGGTAAGGTATGTCTTTTTGCTGATGATACTAAGATATGTAACAGGGTTGATGTTCCAGGAGGGATAAGCCAAATGGCAAATGATTTAGGTAAACTCGAAAAATTGTCAGAATTGTGGCAACTGACATTTAATGTGGATAAGTGCAAGATAATGCATCTTGGACGTAAAAACCCAAGGGCAGAGTACAGAGTATTTGATAGAGTCCTAACCTCAACAATTGAGGAAAGGGATTTAGGGGTGATTATTTCTGATGACTTAAAGTTAGGCAGACAATGTAATAGAGCAGCAGGAAATGCTAGCAGAATGCTTGGTTGTATAGGGAGAGGTATTAGCAGTAGAAAGAGGGAAGTGCTCATGCCATTGTACAGAACACTGGTGAGACCTCACTTGGAGTATTGTACACAGTACTGGAGACCGTATCTTCAGAAGGATATTGATACCTTAGAGAGGGTTCAGAGAAGGGCTACTAAACTGGTTCATGGATTGCGGGATAAAACTTACCAGGAAAGGTTAAAGGATCTTAGCATGTATAGCTTGGAAGAAAGACGAGACAGGGGGGATATGATAGAAACATTTAAATATATAAAGGGAATCAACACAGTAAAGGAGGAGACTATATTTAAAAGAAGAAAAACTACCACAACAAGAGGACATAGTCTTAAATTAGAGGGACAAAGGTTTAAAAATAATATCAGGAAGTATTACTTTACTGAGAGGGTAGTGGATGCATGGAATAGCCTTCCAGCTGAAGTGGTAGAGGTTAACACAGTAAAGGAGTTTAAGCATGCGTGGGATAGGCATAAGGCTATCCTAACTATAAGATAAGGCTAGAGACTAATGAAAAGTATTTAGAAAATTGGGCAGACTAGATGGGCCGAATGGTTCTTATCTGCCGTCACATTCTATGTTTCTATGTTTCTAAATGCCTTAAAATCCTTAGCAGCTGAAGAATAGACACCAGTCTAAATAATGCTAACAGTATTTGTAATGCTGAATAAATATGTTACTAATTAATTTAATTAAGACAGAATGCAGAGCTTGATAATATTTATTAATTCGGTAATTAATCTGCTCCACTTTACTTAAAACACAAATTATTACACGCAACGAGAGGAGAGAAATGTAATGCCTTCCGCTAAACACAATATTAGGAAGAAAAGGAAGACATTATAAATCACGAAAGTTAAATGCAAACTCAGCCTTTAAATTTCAAATAGAATTAACTAATTATTGATGTGGACAGTATTTTCTATCAATCATCTGTCTGGCTGATGATATTTTCTATTTAGAAAACAAAACCATATTTTTTCGATTTTCCACACTCATAGTTACATAGCTATACAGCTGAAAGACAGCCTCAAGTTCAGCCTAACACCTATTTTTGCTGTTGATCCTAAAGAAGGAAAACCACCTAGTTTGAAACACTTCCTATTTTGCAACAAACTAGGAAAAATAATCCTTCTTGACCCCAGAATGGCAGTTAGATTTATCCTTGGATCAAGAAGCGATGACACCACAAATGAAAAATTATATGAATATTATGTTTTTGCAAGTATGTATCCTGTTGCTGTTTAAACATCCATACAGACTCTGATAAAATCACTTCTTCAGGCAGAGAGTTCCACATCCTTCATCTTCTTACTGTAAAAAAACTTTCCTTTGCCTCAGAATAAATTTCCTTTAATCCAGTCTAAATACTGACCACAGCTAAATTAGTGAAGAGATGCAGCAAGGAGTAACAAAGACAATCACCATCTGGTCCACCAAGACTTGGCTTTTCCATTAAGTACTGCTCCCTAATGTATATCATTCTAATGAGTATGGGTCAGGGGTAGGGAACCTATGGGTCAGTGGTAAGCTATCAGGTGTTGTGGACTACATCTTCCATAATGTTTTTAAAGCCATAATGCTGGCAAAGCATGAGGTGAGATGTCGCCCACAACATCTGGAGTGCCGAAGGTTGCCTATCCAATCTGTAGGTTGTAATAACACCATTTCACAGTCAACTTTTCAAGCACCGTGTTATGGTTGCAACATTTCAAAGACAATGTTTCAGTTTGCTACTCAGAGGCAGCGACTTGATGGACTCTAACAAATAGTGAGCTTTAGGTTACAATAGTATCTACATTGAATTTACTCTCTCATGACATGGGTTCTTTCAGATGTTGGTATTAGGTACTCTGCAGTACTATACAAGCTTTTCTGGTGAAACCCAATGTATGAAGAAAAGATGATGAACATAGAAGCTCAAATGAAAGGTTAACAAAAGCTAAAGGTAGTATTTATTAAAGATGAATATGAATTCTGCTTATGAGGTATAGAATTTGTCTTGTTAACATTAAATTAATACTTATCTTATCTATAACTCTGTGTAAACACATACTTCTATAGAACAAATAGAATTTCGGGCTTCAGGAGATCTGTTACTAAATTCAAGATACTGCTTCTACCACATCCTGACTTTGGGGAGTTGATATATCTATGCTTTGGAAAAGTCAATTATTACTAGTATAGCTTATAGCCTTTCTGTACCCTATATTCTGTGAGGTAGAATGCAATACAACAAAGGGTTGAGGGGGTTTCAAAGCCCCCAGACCAAAATTAACTGGATCAATTGATGCAAAGATGTAATAATTGGACTAGATGTTGTC
The DNA here is from genome assembly GCA_933207985.1 of Pelobates cultripes. Classification (NCBI taxonomy): domain Eukaryota; kingdom Metazoa; phylum Chordata; class Amphibia; order Anura; family Pelobatidae; genus Pelobates; species Pelobates cultripes. The sequence continues at coordinate 38,724,687 of OW240918.1, read as the reverse complement.
TAGCCCGAGTCGAATGGCCATTGTGCAAAATACCCCTCCTTAACCCCCTGTTCCCCTAAAAATGTTCATGGATAACAAGCCATTGGTCTGAAATTCCTCAAAGATGTCTTGGAAACCCAAGTCATCTAGAGTCTAGACATCAGACCTCATAAATCCTATCTCCTCCCTGGAATTTAAGTCACCGTCTAAACAGCACAAGCACTTCAGCATAATGAAAGAGTTTTAGTGCATAGGCCATGCCCCTGTAGTTTCACTGACCATTTTTCTGCCATAAGGAGTCAAATAACTGTATTTCTATAGCCCCTAGACACACCTCATTGGCTGTCAATCACACTTGCAGGCTTGGAAACATTTAAAGCACATTATTAAGAGTATATATATTTTTTTTAATAATCATGTAATATGGGTGGGTGGGGTTAAGTGCAGAAACAAGTTTTGCAACTAGGAAAGGGTAGAGTTTTAAGTTCTTAGGAAAGGAATTTATAAAAATTGACAAGTGCTTATGTTTTAACTGGACAGTCTATTTTATAGTATCTACCTATCCCCCTTATTATAAATAATAGTTAATAGAGTACAAGTCTTGACTGTCCAAGTCTTGCTATAAAATTTTGCATATCTTATCATATCTTGTCATACTGTGACACAGTATTGAAAAAAAACTAAATCAAATTAAATACTAAGAAAAAATACACACCACCAGGTAAGCTTCGCATGAGTTAGACTTGCCTAGGAAATTATTGTGATTGGTTGTCTTTGCAGGTAAACCAACATAGTGAATTCCAACATCTTTAATGCTGTAAACTTAAAGGGACAATCTAAGCACCAAAACAACGAAGCAGTTTAACAGCTTAATAAAGCAGTTTTAGTGTATTTTTGAAGAAGTGAGTAGAGAGTCTGTGTAAATCACAGGGAGTGGAGATGTGGCTATAGCTAGTATGTAAATTGGTTATTAAATAACTATCAATACATTCTAAACATCTTTCATTTAACTTTTTTTCCAATATCAAAGTTATTGGAAAAGAAGTAAAATGAAAGATGTTTAGAATTTATTGATAGTTAAATAACAGGCAATTTTTATATATTTCTTTTTTTTTTTTTAAGTATTTTTTTATATATATTATTACCATAGACTTATCAATTATGTACAGAAATGAAACTGTCTCACGGAATGCCACAGTGAGTGACTCTCAATTTTTCTCCTCTGTTCTTATGGTTTTTCCCATGAGTAGGCTACGAATGGCATATATGTTAAAAGTTTCAATAGGAGCAAAAGTTTAAAAAGAGTTTTCAAAAATGTTTCCCAGTACGGGAAAAAAGTGAGAAAATATTATGCCTCTCTTAGCATAATTCATTGATTTAGATCAATTTGATTTAAAATCTGGAAATTCTTTTAGTTTGGCAGTGCTGAGGTTAGCCACATGTGGGGACAAATTGGCTTAGCCATTGTTTTCTCTCAATCAATCTGCTTTCTTTATTTGTACCTCAAGTTTCTGTTCTGGGACCCCTTCTATTTAACATGTTTATAAATTATCTCGAAAAAAACATTGAAAGTCATGTTTCAGTGTTTGCAGATGACACAAAACTCTGTAAAGTAATACAATATGAGCAAGATGTAACTTTGCTGCAGAGGGATTTAGATAGACTGGGGGACTGGGCACTCAAATGGCAGATGAAATTTAATGTTGAAAAATGCAAAGTTATGCACTTTGGCGTAAACAATGCACAAGCAACGTATACCCTTAATGGAAGTGAATTAGGAATAACCACACACGAAAAATTATCTTAACATGTGCTTAGGTAATGTAAATATTTTTTTTCTGAGGTCTCAACTATTGCGTTTGACATTATCTATTATTCACAAATGCAGAATCCATCACTTCTCTTGCCATTGTCAGCCACAACCTATCACAAATTCATCATATTTCAACACCAAATCATTAGATCAGCATCATCAGATCAAATTGGTGGAACTGTTGAACAAGTACTATACCATAGCCATAGTTCTCGTCACTCTATTCACAGCACTTTACAAAAATGGATGGATAGGGAGGTGGGATCTCACAAAGCATATACATAGCACTAGCATACGCATTCTGTACACATTTTTTTAAAGTGAGAGGATGAATTATCGAATCCTCCTTTGACATCACAGGGGAAAGGGTTAGATTGATCCAGTTATGAACAGGGACTGGGATCACCTTAAACCATAACCAAGGCAATATTATGATGCTTTATAATTCCCTACATGTGTTCCATAGTTGCTATATCAAAGAATATTACAGAAGCTGTTGGCATGTTCAAATATAATCAAAATTTTAGCTTGAACGGATAAGCAAATTATATATTATAAATAATGATCAATTGGGTAAATGAGAAAAACAAGGCAAGACATTTTTTTTTATTTCAAAAAAAGTTTACACGCTATTTGTGCTTTATAAATGTAATCATAAATTACGCTATTTTGCAAATTACCCCACAATTATGAAAAAGCCAATGTTGTTGTCTACTGATTCAGTTGCAAAACAATACTGAATGTACATTTTTTCCTCCAATAACAAGAATACAGAATTTAATAAGGAAATCCCAACGGCATTCTCATAGCAAGCATCCTTAATTCCACATTTGGCTTTATATTTGTTAAATTAGCAGGAGTAATTTAACAGATAACTAGAAATGTAAGTATTTATACTAAGAATATCCCAAAAACAACACCAACAAAACAACAGAGAGAGGAAAAAAAACAAAACACTTTAGCGATCAAAACAAGCTCGTTTAAGGCAGTATGAAAGACTGCAAAAGACCAAATGATAAAAATGCTAAGAGACAGTCTTGTACTGCTAAACAGGCAATTAACAAACTCATGGGTGTTAATTATCTTCATACTGTATCATGTTCAATTAGTTAAATCTCTGCAACAAAGGTAACCATGAACAATTGCTTTGATAAGCGTACAGTACTTCATTTGTAGTTAATCGGTTTAAGCCTGGCAGTTGCTAGGATACGGGAGTCCCTAGAGACAGAATGCTGGCCAGATTCACTATGTATAAACGACTACAGATGACTGTTTAAACTCAAACCATGTATAACTCTCTATTGATTTTTACAGAAGATCTGAGTTCTGATGATAAGATTTTGATATATTTTCTCCTGCAACCAGTTCCTCGGAGTATTACAGAAAAAAAAAATATCTGTCAATATGCTTCTATTATGATCTCTTGATCTGTTTCCTTAAAAACCTTTAGTTGCAGTCTTATTATAAAATAACGGGAGATGCAGTGCAATACGCTGTTCTCATCCAATATGTGGGAATTATTCCTTTTTTATTTTATTTAATTTTTTTTTATTTTTTTTACCCATCTATGTAGATAATGGGATGTTAGCATTACCGGTCTTCAACGAGAACGAGAACATATCCTGGTACTAATTAATCTGATTGACTCTCAGTAGGATGGGATCAGCTGTAATATCATGAGCCTAAACAATAACTAGCATCTGACGGATGGTTCACATCAATAAGGCAATCACAAACCTCTTTCACCTGTCACCAGACATGGACTGAGAAATAACCAACCCCCCTGCCCCCCCGCGCAAGCACTGCTTAGCACTTTCTGCCCTATTAGCAATTTATAATAGTAATCAAGTAACAGTCAGCATATCAAGACAACTGCCTGGCTCTCTATTTAATTGGCCTTGAGTGCCTTATGATAAATAGTTCTTGACTGTAATAGGTCACTCTATTTTGCCTCTTAATAGCGCACTCTGTTTGGGCTTACCAACAGATACCAGGTCAAGACTCAGAGTAGGTGCAAAAAAATGTTAATTAATATCAATAATAGGCAATTATTAGTTAGACAGAAGGACCTGCTAGCTGTGTGCTCTAATGACTCAGAGCTAACGTGAAGGGAAGCACTGCCAAATTAGCATAACTGTGTATGCAGACTTCACGTCAGTGCCGGCAAACATCTGTTATGTTGGTAATTCAAAGAGAATTTTGTGCTTTTTTTAAAAGTTCTATTTGCATAATTAGCAATTCTTCTTGGTCATCACAAGGCGTTAACAATACCCCTGTGACTACTACCAAAGACACGACATCATTTTCCCAAAGAGTTAAAGTAATGATGCTACACGGTAAATAATATTCTTTATGTATATTCGAGATAAGTAATTCTTTGGATTTTCTTTTTTTTTTTTTATGTAAAGACGTAGGGAAGTTCATCAGCAATATGCATTTAATATAAACAGCGGAACTACTATATGTTTTGGACTTGTTTGTTTAATAAAATATACAAAATATTAGCTGCTCATCACTTTAAGGGTATTATATTGTTACTATGTTAATAGTTTATAGATGAAATCTCAAAATATTATATGATTTTCTTATTTCATCAGTATTTTTTTCCCTTTTTATGTAAAATTGAATATATGAATGAATGTAGCATTGTGATTCACACCATGCTGTAGGGAAATATTCGGGGTTTCTAAGAATATGCCATATGGTCTATAGCTCCTCCCCTTTCCATTGATGTAACATACTAGTCTGTCAAGTTTGGTGTAGTGTAGACATGTGCACCAGTGAAGTTTTCGTTTCATATGAATTAATTTGTACAAAATAAAAATTTAATTCGTCCATTCTAAATTTCATCTGTAAAACATTCGTTTTTGGACCAAATTCGGTAAAAAATCATTAGTTTTCGCCTAAAAGGTCAAAAATAACACTGCACATGTGCAAAAAAAACAAAAAAAAGCAAGGAGGGAGCTGGCAGCGCTACCAGATCCATCCTTGTAATAAATATTAACAATTCCTACCCCCACTGCATAAAAACCTATGGGGGTCACTGTGCCCCCCATATTAATAAAAGGGAGGTTAAATCCTCCTGCATGCCCCTACTCGCTGCATGCCACGAGTAGGGGCATGTCGCCTCGATGTCATTTAAAACTACTAGAGACCGGGCAGCTTAGTGCAATAAGGGGGGGCCTGGCCCCGTTCCCCCATAGTGGGTAACCCAAATAACTAAAATGGGTTGCCACCCCTCCCCCGCACCCTGTCTCAAGCTGCAGGGAGAACCAGTGGTTTTTGTTTCTCCTCCATACTGTGGGGGTTAATTCTCCCGCGGCACGGTTGTGACAGAACACCCTGTCACTGGAATACTGTGTTCCCTTACTATTCCCTGTTTTTTTCGGTAAATACCATGTTCACATACCTTTTCCCCTGTTTTGTTCGGTAACCGAATAAAGCCACAAAATACCGAGACCACCGGTATGCTTATTAACCTCGTTCACTCCTGTTAACACCTCAATAATGATTCACACCTCAGTGTTCTAAGTGATCGGCTGGGTGGCCGCCATTCGTATAAACACGAACACGTGGTGACGGCCATCTAGTTCGCACAAATGCAGGCAGAGGTGTTTGGTCGTCGAATGCATGGAACTAAAATCGGACACTCGACCTCGCGAACTGAAAACCTAAGCACGTATTACCAAACCTTAGAATGGTTGGGTTTTATATAGGTAGAAAAGAGTAATCAAGGTATAACCAAATGTCAGAGATTAGTAGAGCGATACAGGAATAGCCAGGTAAGGATACCAAAAAGGAGAAAAGTCAAGATACATGCCGAGTCAGGGAACCAGAGAACAGAGGAGTCAAAAGCCATGCCGAGTCAAATCCCAAATAAACCTAGTAGTCACAGAGAATCTCAAGTAGCACTAAGGGGAACACAAGGAACCACAATAGGGCAATGAACAAAGCATACGGTGCCATTTTTATAAGGGAGTGTCTTTTGCTTTAAGGCTATGCCCCCAAAATGTTCTGGGCCAGTACAGATGACGCGGACCACGTCATTGACGTCATGAAGTTGGCGCTCATAGGGGGCGGAGCCAAGCTGCCATGCTGAGCTGTCGCAAATGAGTTGAGCTCTGTGCAAAAAACGCTCAAAAACAGAGCAAAAACCCACCTAGACGAACTAAAGAAAGGAGCCCTACACTACAAAATCAAGCACCAGGTACCCCGACCGAAATTAGCGGCTTCTAACTGGGGATAGACCTGAGGCCTACCAGAGGCCTACTCGGACAAGGTGAGGGAGGCGGCTGATCCCTAAGCTGACCGCAGCCACTCATCTGGAGGTCTCCCCAGTGTATACACTCCCCCCCTACCGGTGAGGGATATCCCGGCAACCAAAGCGATAAGACCACAACGGTGCCTGGCCCACGTAGCCGGAACGGCACTGACAATCATGGCGGACACCACGTGTAGCCCCCTGAATAATGCCCAGCGACCTTCCTTAGAAGAAAGGTTGGATGGCCTGTTTGCAGCCTTTTGGGCCAAACTCTACCACCAGGGGGGCACAGAAGTGGAAACCCCACCAGCAGCTATCCAACGAGAGACCCAGCAAAGACCCGCGGCACCCGTCCGGGGTAATGACAAAATAAAAAGGCGGGAAGGAGGAGGCGGGCGACCCTACACGAACTTTGAAACCGCAGACGATGACCAGCGATGAGTCGTTCAGCCCCACAGCAGGAACTACCCCTCTGTAACCTCATCACCCTCCTGAAGATCAGCACTCACCATGGGGAATACCCACACAAGAGACCGCAGAGACCTCAAACAGAATCCAAGAGACTGCACTGTTTTACACACCGACGATCAAAGCGGCTCCTAGCCTGACACCCTGCATCTTACGGCTTCAACATACTGCCGAACGGTACCTTGCCACTGGGCGACAGGCCTCGAGGACTGGCATGGGTTGAGGGTCTAAGGTGGACTGGCTACATGTGTCCCGTACACACCTCACACTAAACTGGGACGCCTGTTGCTCCTAGCTGCACGGCTGTCATGCCTAACCCTGGACTGCCAAGGACTCTTTTTGTTCTGCAGATGAGACTACTCATGTACCGGCCTTATTCACCTCAGCCCTAGCAGAGCAGAGCAGGTACCAGTGGACTGTTGAACTCCTCCTGGTATGCTTTTCCTAGTTTGCTTAACTCACTTGCATTTTACCATTTTACCATTTTAATGCCGAATATGACAGTTTTTTTTTTTTCAATCGTTTTTTTATTAAACATTTTCATACTTTGGGGTACAGAATAGAAAAAGGGGGAAGGGAATCATTTTACAAGCAATGATATTCATTTGTTTTATATCCAAGTTGTAGCAGTAACATGTATGGAAGCAATTTTTTTCTTTGTACCATCAGAACATCATCTTTCCCGGCAATGCAATGCCGGTTTTGTGTGGGCCCACTCTGTGTTCTGAGCTTTCCACTTCATTTGCTCGCCCTGCTGTAACTATTTACATAGTTGGTACCTTTCTTTCATTCTTCTCTCTCTCTTTATGCTTATGTGTGTGTGACCACTCCAGCTCTTGTCCCCTGTTTGCTCCCGCCCCTCTTCCCGCTGCCATTGACTCCTTGGTTCCCTAGGTCTTTATGTCTCGTACGTCTCTAAAACCTCTTCCCATCTCTCTCTGGCTTTTAATGTATGTGTGGATGTTCCGAATTGGACGTTCAGCTTTGTTTCATGCATTAGGTTAGTAGAGATTTGAGTCAGTAATTCAGTTTTTGCGGGTCTAGTGGTTTGCTTCCAGGCCCTGGCGATCAGTGTGTTTGCGGCTATTAGTATATGAATTATTAGTATCGCTTGTGGCCTGTTGTACAACTCTAGTGTCATGAACAGCAAACCACATTCGGGTTGTAGGGGCATGGTTTGCTTCCAGGCCCTTGCGATCAGTGTGTTTGCGGCTATTAGTATATGAAATATTAGTATCGCTTGTGTCCTGTTGTACGACTTTAGTGTCATGAACTGCAAACCACATTCAGGTTGTAGGGGCATTTCTGTATTTAGTGTATTCTTAATGATTTCCTCTACCAGTATGGTTTTATCTGGCTGCATGTCCATCATATGTGGTACATGGTACCCTCCTCTATCCCGCATCTCCAGCACATTTTAGACATTTGTGGATATATGTTTGCCAGTCTAGTTGGCACCATGTACAACCTATATTGTAGCTTCCTCATAAGTTCCAGGTGTTATGCGCATCTAGATCTCCCTTTGTGGGCGGTGAAGGCTTTTGCCATTGACTGTCAGTGAAGTGTTTGTGTAAGTCCTTTTGCCAGTGCTCCATGAATTTTTCCGCTGGTGTTATTTTGGGGTTATCGTTTAGCGTTGTGTAGAGAATGGAAAGTGTATTTTTTGGAATGTTTCCTGTGTCGCATATATTGTATATTCGTTCCAGGGGCTTAGATGTGCTAGTTTCGTTCTCCAGAAGTGATTTTATTTGGAGGTACGTAAACAGAGTGTTATTAGGCAGTTGATATTTTTGTTTCAATGTGGGATATAGTTCTAGTTTGCCCTCATGATATAAGTGTTTGATTTGTGTGCATCCTTGCTGAATCCATGGGCGGTGGTCTAAAGAGGGGTTTATAATGTGTAGGCTTTGTAATGGGGTTGACATTGCCCAGCTCTTGCTCTGACCTAAGAGTTGTGTCATTGAATCCCATGTGTCTAAGAGTTGAGAGGTGGTTGTGAGCAATTCCTTGTGTTTGGCCCTCAGTTTTTGAGGCACCCAGAACATGTATTTTATACCCCCAGGGTATATCCCTGCAGCCTCCATCTCTGCCCATTGAGGCCTTTTTCCTCCTGAGTGCAGAAGGAGACTTGTGGACATAAGGGCGGCCCTGTAGTAGAGGCGTACGTCTGGTAGTCCCAGGCCCCCTTGGTTTATGGGTTTGCTCAGAATCGCGGAAGCCACCCTTATTTTTTGTGCGCCCATACAAATGATGTGAATATGCGTTGCAACTTGTTCAGGTATGTGTTTGGGAGGAAAATCTGCAGTGTTCTTATTAGGTATTGGAATTTAGGTAGTACTACCATTTTTAGGGCCATCAGTCTACCCACCTATGACAAGTATTTGTGTTCCCATCCTTTCAGTGTTTCTTCAACCTCCTTAAGGAGCTTGCCATAGTTTAGCTCAAGTAATTGGTTAGGGTGTTTTGGTAATTTAAATCCTAAGAAAGTGATGTAGTCCTCCCTCCAGTCGAATTGGACATTTTCTTTCAATTTGTCATCCCTATCATCCCTATCCCCATGGCTTGTGTTTTGGTAACGTTCAGTTTATAATATAACTGTTCCCCATATTCCTTAATTTGGGCAAGAACGTTTGGTAATGAAATATGTGGTTGTGTGATTGTCAACATGATGTCGTCTGCAAAAAGTCCTGCCTTGTATACCTTCTTACCCATCTGTATCCCGTGTATATTTGTATTGTCTCTAAATCTTGTGGCTAGCGGTTCCAGGGCTAGGATGTATAGTAGAGGCGACAGGGGGCAGCCCTGCCTCGTTCTGTTGGAGAGCCTAAACGGCTCCGATAGAAACACCGAGTTTAATACTTGTGCCTCGGGTGAGCTGTACGGTGCTTCCACCACTGCTCCAAATTTGTCGGGTATTCCAAACTTTCCTAGGACCGCTTTTAAAAAACCCTAATGTAGTCTATCAAAGGCTTTTTCAGCATCTAAGGATAGAAATAAGCCTCCCTTTTTTGTGTTTGTAGTTTGTATAGCAGGTTTATGGCTTTCCTTGTGTTGTCTGCCCACTGTCTCCCCCTCACAAAGCCCACCTGGTCGGTGTGTATTACATGTGGTATAATTTGTCCCAGTCTTGTGGCATTTGTTTGGCGAATAGTTTCGCATCCTTGTTTAGGAGCGAAATGGGCCTAAAGTTTTGCGGCACTGTAGGGGGTTTGTTGGGTTTTGGCAGTGTAACAATGTGTGCTAACATCATCTCTTTTGGTAGAGATTTTGCGATTGTGGCATGATTGAACGCTGTTGTTAGGTAGGGTACTAGTGTGTGGCTGAATTTCTTGTAATATAGGTTTGTCATGCCATCTGGGCCTGGTGATTTGCTCGTTGTCATAGTGTGGATGACTTTAAGAATCTCCTGTATTTCTATTGGTTTGGTTCCGTCTGTTGTTGTGGTGTGAGTTGTGGCAACTTAAGTTTGTCTAAATAAGCCTTTATGCTTGTGTCAGTGGGTTGTGTTGTGCTTGAGTCCCCTTTTAGATTGTACAGATTGTGGTAGTATTTAGCGAACTCTTCGCTTATTTCTCTGGGTGTGGTACGTTTTTGGCCTTTGTTGTCTAGTATATAGGCTATTTTTTGGTTGATCTGTTTCTGTTTCAGTTGATTAGCTAGGAGTTTACTTGTTTTGTTTCCCTGCTTGTAGTGGGATATTTTAAGTTTTGTCATGTTAGTTTGTGTTTGTTCCAGTGCTTGTTGATGTATCAGCCTAGAAATGATCATGATGCAGTGTTTTTTTTCTGCTGTCGGTTGTATTTGGTTACTCGTGTTTAAGTCATATAGTTCTTGTTGCCATGTTTTTAGTTTAGTCTGTGCCAGTTTCTTGATGTATGCTGCCTTTCTAATTAGCAGGCCCCTGATTACTGTCTTGTGTGCCTGCCACATAATAATCGGTGACACCTCTCCGTTGTCGTTCAGTGTGAAGTATAATTTGAGATCGGCTGTAAATTCTTCCGTGTAGTCTTTATTTTGGAGTAATGTGTCATTTAGCTTCCAGGGGCTGCGGTGTTTAAAATCGTACATGTTTTTCATGTCAAGGAGCACTGGTGCATGGTCGGACCATGTGATTTTATTTCACAAGCGTGTAATTGGTTTAGGTGTGGTCCTGAAATGAGGAAACCATTTATCCGGGAGTAAGAGTTATGGACGTTAGAGAAATTAGTTAATGTTTTGTCCCCCGTGTGTGTGATTCTCCATGCATTATAGAAATGGTACTCATTCATGAGTTTCTGCAGGGCTTTGCATTGTCTTTTCAGTGGGCGCTGTCTACGTCTGTGTTGTGGTAGTGTAGTATCTAATTTGGGGTCCAAAATGTGATTGAAATCCCCACAGATTATTGTGATTCCCTGTTGTATAGTGCTTGTTTTTTTAAGGATGCTCTGGAGGAAGTTGCGTTGGTTCGTATTGGGCGTATAGATGTTTACTATTGTGTAAATCATATCGTTTATTTTGCCCTGCAATAGGACGTATCTGCCATTGGTATCAGCTTCATGGTGTTGTGGCTCAAATTTTATGTGTTTGCTTAAGAGGATAGAGGCGCCTCTGGATTTACATGGTGATGAGGCATGATATTGGTGCGGGAATTGTATTGGTTGGATAATGGGGTGGTCATTATGTCTGAAGTGTGTCTCTTGGAGACATACGATATCAGCATTAAGGGACTTGAGCTCTCTGTTTAGCATATGTATTTTTGCGGGGGTATTCAATCCCCGTACGTTGTATGTGCATATTCTCACGGTGGTTTCTTGTGGTTTGGCTGACTGTAGTGTATCATGCTGTTTGTTTCGTCTGGGGGCAGCACTACTCCCAGCTTCGTCAAGCCGAGTGCTGGCTCCCCTTTGGTGCTCAGGGTGTGGGTTTCCCGTAGAGACTGTAGGATAGACTCGTGTACAATATAGTTTATAGGCATTTGTGTTGTATGTGAGAAATGTGTCAATGTGGGGTCACTCGTATTTCCCCCCACCGTTTGTTCATCAAGGGTACCGTAAACAGAACATAAAAACATAATGTTAAACATCAACATAACAACAAAAGTATATACATTCAGTAATACTGCCTGAGGTTTGGCTGAGCACTGTGTTGTCGTGCCTTGGGGTTGAAGCTAGGCTTCTCGACCTAGTGTCTCCCCGCTCCTATAGATTCTCCTAGCCTTTTAACGTTGGTATCGCCCTATATGGGTCTATTTGTTGTCGTCGCAATCTTTTCCTTTAAGTTATGGTTTGTCTACGTTAGGGTGTTTCTAATGATCATCTTGCCAGTAGGGTTTGAGTGTGTTGTCTGTGTGCGAGCAGTATAGTGGCTGTGTAACCTTCTCCCCGACCGTCTAAGTAACCAGCCTTTGTTTTTAGTCTATATTTCCGGATTAGTGATGTCCTGAACGGTTCGCCGAACGGTTCGCCACGAACGGTTCGCCACGGACTCATCATTGAGTAAACTTTGACCCTGTACCTCACAGTCAGCAGACACATTCCAGCCAATCAGCAGCAGACCCTCCCTCCCAGACCCTCCCACCTCCTGGACAGTATCCATTTTACATTCATTGTGAAGCTGTATTCTTAGTGAGCTGTCCAGGAGCCAAGATGGCTCCTCGGACATTGTAGTAACTTCTAAGCATGCTCTGAGTGATGATAGCTAAAACAGAAGACACACCCCCACAAGACATCCATTTGGTGATTGAACCACCGTCTGATTTTTTTTCCTTTCGCAATATTTATTGTATATATGTTTATAGTTGATTTATTTAGGTTATGCTGTGTATAACTATGCTCTTTTCTGTCTTTTTTCTTTTGTACTATCACTAATATGTGATGTTTATGTATTCGGTCCTCATGACCAATGGACTGTATGTATTAAGCATTTGCCCACATCCAAGATGGCTCCTGGGACATTGCAGTAACTTCTAAGCATGCTCCGAGCGATGACAGCTAAAACAGAAGACACACCCCTACAAGACATCCATTTGGTGATTGAACCACCGTTTGATTGGCTGGCGAAGATTAACTCACCCAATTGGAGTGATGGCACCAGTATTTAAACATTGTCAATTCAGGAAGCAAACTTATCCGACTAATTATAGCTTTTATATATTACTTTGTTTTTTAAAATAAATTTGTTATTTTTATATATACATACCTGTGAGTGGATCTTCTACTGCTTCCTGTATCTCATCAAAGAAGGGTAGTGCCTCCCTTAAAGGCACAGTGGCGCATATATATAGAGCCTAATATTATCGGCTCTATTTCAGGTCAGCACATTCATATGATTTTTTGTGATCACTCTTCCTACCATACGTATCTGCACTAGGAATGCTACCCCTTTTCTCTTCCATATATTCTGTGAGCTGCATATCGGGAGGAGGTCTGGTATTGCCTAAATATACGTGATTCGAGCCAATCCTTAGGCTCTGTGCCATGTGAGTTGGACTTACACTCTCCTCCATTCCATACACATTTTACACTCATTCTGCACTATGATGTGTATTTCTCTGTTCTAGATTTTATATGCTGTTAAAGTGATATATACGATATTTATATAGGGGTAAGATATTTCCCTATCTCTAGCGCTCCACAGAATGATCTTTGTGGTGGTAGTACATCTGCGAAGTTCACACTCTTTTTTCACATATCTGTTTGTGTAGGATTGGGATACCTGCACCTGTTTTGAGCTGCTGTTTTTAATTTGCATTTTCACTAAGCGCCTATTTACACTGAGCACTTTTTTCTGTCATTCAGAACCTTTTCTGCAAAATCCAGGCTTTGTTAAATAGCGTGAACAATATCCACATCTAGCATTCCAATTTATTGCAGCCCAGTGGTTTTGCCCCATCAGGCCATTTGGAATTTAGTGCAGAGTAGATAAATACATACCCAATCAAGAAATATTGCTTTAAAAAAACAAAAGAGGTAGGTGTAGCGCTTGGATAGTCCTTAGGAAGTATATGCATTGATAAGAAGGGTAAGTGCAGGAACTGATAGTGTAGTATATTTTAACCCCTTAAGGACACATGACATGTGTGACATGTCATGATTCCCTTTTATTCCAGAAGTTTGGTCCTTAAGGGGTTAAATAGGCTGGTAAGTAGTCCAGATAAAAATACGCGCTTAAACTTTTTAGGAGCTTCAATGGAGCTCCAACTTGCACGTCTGGGCGGAATAATTCCTGCCTTGGGATATGGTGTAGTGCTGGTTCCGTGAACGATCCTTATTCGGTAAGTATTCTCGAGAATATATAAAAGGAGAGCAGAATAAAATAATGTAGTGTAGTAATTTAAAATCTCAAACGTAAGTAAATGTATAAAAGCACACTCACATATTCAGGAGCCCTAGTAGTGGCTCCCTGGGTACAGCATGAAGTGGTATGATCCCCACTATGGGATTTTCATGTAGTCCTGGTCCTCTCTGTATATACAAAAGAGAAATAAAACAACAATAGTGTACACCATATACTGTTAGTGCAATGATAAAATGAAAACTTACTTGGGTGGGATAGAGCTAAATAAAGTTTTGCTCAATCCTGAGGGCGTAGGTGGTTTTTATCCCCACCAAGCATATGAAGGTCAGGAAGCAAGCAGCGGAGATGGTATTGTCCCCATAAAAAATACTTTATTTGTCAGATACTAAAATAACAGACTAAGATTGTTTTATATTTAATTAACTTATGCTTCAAAATAAAAATATTTGGCTCCATCAAAGTGATGAAGCAAAAGTTATAAAAAAGTTATAAGATGTGGTGCTCATATTTCTGTTTAGGAATACCCTTCATCCCCTGCCGTCGGGACTATTACCTGAAGTGGAATAAGACATTTCTGACCTTTCCAATTTATTCTATCTATTTCTATTGTGTGAGTATCTGATTAACCACTTGGAATTCTTCAGGGCATTCATAGATTCATTGATTAATTCTTTGCTCTAGTGCAGATATCTTGAACCTTTCCTGTTCTACAAGAACATTTATTTATTTATTTTTTGGAACTGGTGTTCCATAATTCCTTACTTTCAATGACAATGTTGCCTCTATTCAGACGGGACCCAGGTTATTTGCTGATGATGACTAAAATAGATGTGCATCGTGCATATTTTTGTGGTTTCCGACTTCTTGGGATTGGAAACTAATAGTTAGGTCTGCCAAGGTCATATTCCTGTTTCTGTTGCTCTGGGAGAAATATTTACATTTCTATGAATATGAAAAAAAAAGACGACCAAGTGAATGTATCTGGTTACTATTTTTGCATGGGTTTTCGCAATCCAAAGCGTTTGATAAATGACCACTGGGAGAAATAAGTCCTCTCAGGCCTTATTTAATGGCAATCAGTTCGCTTGCTGGATTCATATGCAATGCTGTGATTATTTTGCTCTGTTCACCCCACATCCGCTATAATAATATTTCTAATAATTTGAAAGGTATTGCGAAAAGTGTATATTACCATAACATTTAATGGAATTGAACAAATTCAGAGAAAATCTAAATGTTGCAATTTTTTAAGGTCTTAAAAGCAATATGAAAAACACATTTTGTCCAGAAACTGTGCTACGGTTTTAAAATCAGACTCTAATGAAAATTGACCCATATATACTAAATTAAAAGGGACACTGTAGGCACCATAACTGCTTCATCTCTTTGAAGTGGTTATAGTGTCTGCAGTCTCCTTGCAATGAGAAAGCATTAGCCTAAGCAGCGATGGATGGCTGAGAGTGTCAGCTGACCACATTCATCTTACCACAATGCCACTGCAGGCACGAATCAGTATAGCTACAAGGAAATGTGTAATCTCTGCCTTAGTCACACCTGCATGAATGGTTTCATTTGGGGTATATCTACTAAACAGTGATTCTTTAAAAAAAAAGTTTGGGCAGTGCAATGTCCAACTGCTCGAAAATGGTTCAATGCTTAAAAGAGGGACAATGCCAGTGTACTCCAAGCACGATAATCATGATTAAATTATTATAGTGCCTACAGTGTTTTTTGTCATAGTGGTACATTTGAAAAATTAAGGGAGCTTTATCAAGGCACAAAGAGGTACTATTCTGGGTCAAAGTGCAAACTAGGAAGCAATCATCATGGAAACCAATAGAATACCTCTCAACATTTACCAGTTTGTACCCAAGTTAGCATCTGTTCCGACTTGATAAATCTCCCCTATTATATTATTATTTATAAATATAAAACATTTTACAGGACTCCAAACTGTACTGTACGCTTACCTTAATAGCAATACTGCTGGGCTGAATAAAATATTGACTATTTTTTACATGGTTATTTTAAGAGGGCCCGAAAGCACTCAAAATTGCTCTTATATTAATCCTCCTTTTTGAAACTACAGCTTGGTCTTCTGTTATAACATTCAAAGAAAAGTTTTCTTAATAGTTGGGAGTCTGTGTATATATATATATATATATATATATATATATGTGTGTGTATATGTGTGTGTATATATATGTGTATATATATGTGTATATATATATATATATATATATATTTCACTCAGATTAGGACAGATCAAAATATATCATAAATTTCAGTTTGATTGATTGAATGGACTCCAGACCTAACGTCAGTAGGTGCCAATCATCCACTCTACTACCTGTTAAGTAAGAAGAGAAGGTTTGAGCACACAAAGGTACATCCAGTGTAGACTTTATTGAACATGAAAGGCAACATTTCGACTCAACAGAGTCTTTATCGAGACACTGTTTATTCAAGACTCTGTTGAGTTGAAACATTTGCTTTTTGTGTCCAATAACGTCTTTATTGGATGTGTCTTTGTGTGCCCGGGCCTTCTCTTCTCACTCTGTTCTAGTAAAAAGGTGGTGTCACATTTGTCTGTGTAACACCAGGGGAAGATTCAACTGTCAAGTAGTTGCAGTTCCCTAATCTTTGCTCTTACTCTACTAAGTGCATGGAGAATACAGTCAACTCTTCCCATTTTCAAGTTACCTAAAATGATCCTTACTACTCATTCTACCACCCTTTCAGCCAGGCAAGCTGAGTGCTTGCCCCATGTTAAAATCAAATGTTAATTAACTATGTCAGTCATCACACTGTGAAAATAAATAAATATATGTAATGGTGGAGCCTGGAGTTGTGGGAGTGGCCAGTGCTGATATAAATACTCACCCTCAGCCCTATACTCCTCCTAGGCTTTTGTTCCGTTTTGAGTCCCACCCACCACTCCACCTTTTTAAAATTATTATTATTATTTCACTTAATCTACCTTCCTTGGTGGGCCAACTTTATTTACAGGTCTACCAATATGTCGGTTTCGGCACACCTCAACCTAATTAGTCATACTCCTACTGGTATGAGAAGGTATCAATTATACTTACGGCTGTTATTATCCTGACCACAAATATATATATATTTATTTTATGTGTGCAGTATGTTTTTAATGTGAAGAGACATTGCAGAATAAATCCACTGATTTCTTTTTTTTATTTACAGCACGGTGGTAATCCTTTAAGTGGGATTTCTAAATAGGTTGAAGAATAACCCTGCCACCACTCACCTGCAAAATTAATATTTCAAAAAGACAAATCTTTACTCATATTGACTGTGTTTAAATTTCACATAAATCCCATCTCAGTCAAAAGATATTCTGAGTTATAAGAGCTTCCAAATCACACACAGAAGTAAAAAAAGGGGACAAAACATTTTTTAGATACATAAATGAGAAAAGGAAAGTAAAACAAGGATTAGTAAGATTAAAAACAAAAGAAGGAAGGTATGTAGAAGAGGATAAAGGTCTAGCTGACTGCCTCAATGTATATTTTTGTTCTGTATTTACAGATTAAAATGCAGGGGAGGGCCCTCATGCAATACACCCAAAGTTATTAAAAGAGCTTAGTGGTGTACTAGCAAAACCATTAACAGATTTATTTAACCAATCATTGTTAACAGAAGTAGTCCCAGTAGATTGGAAGCTAGTGAATGTTGTGCCCATTCACAAGAAAAGTAGTAGGGAGGAGTCGGGCAATTACAGGCCAGTAAGCCTTACTTCAGTAGTGGGAAAAGTAATGGAAACCATGATAAAGGATAGGATTGTTGAACATCTAAAATACATGGATTTCAAGACCAGAGACAACATGGGTTTACTTCAGGGAGATCATGCCAAACTAATCTTATTGATTTTTTTGATTGGGTAACTAAAATAATAGATCAGGGTGGTGCAGGAGACATTGCTTACCTAGATTTCAGTAAGGATTTTAACACTGTTGCAGGCTTATCAATAAACTGCAATCTTTAAGTTTGGATTCCAATATTGTTGAATGGGTAAGGCAGTGGCTGAGTGACAGGCAACAGAGTTTTAGTCAATGGAGTATATTCGAAGCATAGTCTTGTCACCAGTGGGGTACCTCAGGGATTTGTACTTCGACCAATTCTCTTTAATATTTTTATTAGTGATATTGCAGAAGGTCTTGATGGTAAGGTATGTCTTTTTGCTGATGATACTAAGATATGTAACAGGGTTGATGTTCCAGGAGGGATAAGCCAAATGGCAAATGATTTAGATAAATTAGAAAAATGGTCAGAGTTTTGGCAGCTGACATTTAATATGGATAAGTGCAAGATAATGCATCTTGGAAGTAAAAACCCAAGGGCAGAGCACAGAATTTTTGATAGAGTCCTAACCTCAACATCTGAGGAAAAGGATTTAGGGGTAATTATTTCAGATGACTTAAAGGTAGGCAGACAATGTAATAGAGCAGCAGGAAATGCTAGCAGAATGCTTGGTTGTATAGGGAGAGGTATTAGCAGTAGAAAGAGGGAAGTGCTCATGCCATTGTACAGAACATGTGAGACCTCACTTGGAGTATTGTACGCAGTACTGGAGACCATATCTCCAGAAGGATGTGGATACTTTAGAGAGAGTTCAGAGAAGGGCTACTAAACTGGTTCATGGCTTGGAGGATAAAACTCACAAGGAAAGGTTAAAGGATCTTAACATGTATAGCTTGGAGGAAAGACGAGACGGGGGATATGAAAGAAACATTTAAATACATAAAGGGAAATAAAACAGTAAAGGTGGAGACTATAGTTAGAAGAAGAAAAACTACCACATCAAGAGGACATAGTCTTAAATTAGAGGGGCAAAGGTTTAAAAATATCAGGAAGTATTACTTTACTGAGAGGGTAGTGGATGCATGGAATAGCCTTCCAGCTGAAGGGGTAGAGGTTAACACAGTAAAGGAGTTTAAGCATGCGTGGGATAGGCATAAGGCTATCCAAGCTATAAGATAAGGTCAGGGACTAATAAAAGTATTTAGCTAGATGGGCCGAATGGTTGTTATCTGCCGTCACATTCTATGTTTCTAGTATTTTTCCTCTGCCCGACACTTCTAGACACTGGATGGAGCTACCGTAAGTGTCAATCCCTCAGCTGCCACTAGTGATGGCTCCAGGAAATTAGATCTGTCTATAAAGGATCCCGCTGTCTCATGGTTCCCTCCAAAGACCTCAATGTTGCACTCTCATGTGTGCGTAAGAATACATCAGTGACATTAGCTCTTGTCGCTGAAGTGTCAGGAGCTAAAGTAGACTGGCTGGAATAAGATGGCAACGGCTGCGAGGAACAGGTCCCCTCCCCGGCCACCAGACCCACACAGGAAATGTCACTGATCTTTGCAAAGTATGTAAAATCCCCAGACGTTGACAATTCTACTTTAAAAAGTTATAAATGTAAACTATGTGCAAAGAAAAGCAATTGAAGTGTTACTAATTCATAAATGTCACCTATAATCTAAAATAATCTAAAAACTGTTCTACAATTATTTTAGCTGATTTAAAACCAGCACATAGAAAATAACATTATTACAAAAAAACAAGAAAGAGGCAATGGGAAACTGAAAAATAAGATGCAGGGAAAAATAAAACTTATTGAAAACATTGGCTGTGAAGAAAAACAGGTCAATGCAGTATAGTGTGTTTCTATCTACTTGAAAACTCGTTTGGATTAATTTTTCTCCCAGAATACATCAGCCATATATATACAATGTCTACATATTTGAATTATTGCTTTGTATCATTTTAATTGATTCTATGTATGCTTTATGTTAAGGGGAAAAAAGTTATTTTACAAATCACCTCAATGTGTTCAAACTTCTAATCTACAATGAAGCGTCATCTACAAATAATATTTTTAGAATTTCTGTCCTATACTTTTCAATTTAGTGTTTTCAACTCTTAAGTAAATTATTCTTTATAAATAATATTTAGTAGTCTTGATGCTTGATGGGCAATTTATTATCTAGACAATATTTAATTCATTAGCTCATTTTTTTGGGACTCGGAGGTGGCACCAGTGTACATGTGACGTCATTATGACCTATGCTACTGACGCCGAATGTGTGATCTGAGCATCCACTAATTAATAAGCTATTTTATCTATATTTTGTTGTATAAAAATATGTGAATTAAACTCTGTGTTCAGGCCTCGATGAAGGCTCAGTCTGTGGGTCGAAACAGTGCTGTACTTTGCTTTTAAATAAAATCTGCCTTTGGATACTACTCTGTGTGCTCAGGCAGTTTTTACAAATCTGTATTTCGTGTTTGTGATATTTACTATAAAATAAACATTGCCCAATAATCACAGCTATACATTTGCTGTGATTATTACTACGTAATGGCACTACCAGCACCAGGTAATAGAATGACACTGTGCCTAGTAACTTGTTTTGGCTTTTATTAATGTTTTTTTTAAAGGAACAAAGTAATCAAATTAGACCAGGCCACAAGTAGCTTCATTCATGAAAAAGCATGAATAAAAGAATGAAAGAATATGTACAAGGTAACGGAAGCCACTGCATCTTTCTATATGTGCTATTGGCACTGGATTGTGTGCACTGGAAATATATAATAATATAAACAGTGCCTGACTGCTCTCCTCTTCTTTTCACTTAGCTTGAGTAATCCATATTTCTCCTAAGTCACTTAGGGGTGCTTGTATAAATTTAATATTATTTTAAGGTATTTCTATTTCTGTGGATCTTGCCACCTTTTCTGTTCCAGTGTTGTACTCTGTTGATCACTTTTCTTTCTTTATATTCTACACTCTAGTGTTTGTCGATGTGTGGGACATTGTCTTCCATTCTATTAGAACATTTACAATATTTGTTTAGTTCAGAGTAGTTCACATTGATCTGAGTGTATAAGCAACAGGCCTGCCTTCCTACATTAGCTACACACTTAATCCATATAAGGAAGCATTAACTTTTTTATTTTTATTTATATTTTATTCAGTTTAAAATAGCATAATCAACTTTTCCAATATATCCAGTTAAGTATTAAATGTGAGCATTTTGACATCGTAATGGGTATGAAAACATTAACGGGTGTAACAATAGGGATCAATAGCCAGATGTTGGGCAGTCTCTGTTGTCTTTATGTTGTTGTTTGAGGACCCTAAGGAGCTGTGTCCAGTGGCAGAATTCTGGGGACCATTGTGTCATGGTGTGTTACAAAGGGGTTTTTGTAACTCCTTCTGTTTCTGTGTTGTCCGCGTTACTTGTCAGATCTGAGTCTTGCAGCCTTGAGCAGTGGAGTCAGCTTCTTAATCGTGTTGTTGGATGGCACACTGTGCTGGCGTTTGTTAATGTTCTCTGGGTCCCCTGGATTCTTGGTGGGAGGTGAGGTCCCTTGCTGTGGCATGTTTGTCAGGCCGGCCCTTTGTAGGAAGAACTTCAGGTCATCCCCCGAAGTAAGTGTGCAGCTCTCCTCTTCAATTTCTGTGAGGAGGGACCCCTCCATGCCCCAGCGATATCTGATATTGGCGTCTCTTAATTTCCTGGCTATAGGTGCCAGTTGCCTCTTCTCTGTGAGGATGGAGAATGATATATCTGGGTAGACAGCTATCCCATGGCCCTCAATAGATACCGTCCCCATTTCTCTGGATTTTGTCATTATGGCAGATCTCGCGGAGATGTCCCAAGTCAGCACAATGACGTCTCTAGGTGCTGCGTTGGGTGCTGCCGCAGACTTCCGTACTCTGAATGCCACAGTGATCTGTGGTAGGTCGGGGTTATCAGTAATGCCCATGGCTGTCAGAAGGCTGTGAGCGTAAGGCAGGAGTTGTGTGTTGTCAACTTTTTCGGGGATGCCTCTGAGGCGTTGGTTTTTCCGCCTGTGTCTGATCTCCATTGTGGTGATTGTGCATCTCATTTGCTTTACCTGTATGTCTCAGTCTGTGGTCTGTATTTTTTCGTCCCTGGTTTCTCTTGTTTCTAGGCTGTTGACTTTCTGTCGTACCTCTTCCACCTCCGTCTGCACTTTCTGGAGGTCGTCCCTCCAGATCTGCCTCATCTCTGCCAGAAGCCTTTTTATGTCGCCTTTCGTGGCAGGTGCCTCATCTTCCTCAGACTCCATGACGAAGGATCAAGGAGAGTGTAATGAGTCTTCCTCTTCCAGGGAGGCTTCAGATGCTTCGGATACGCAGTAGGCCTCAGGCACCATCTTAGGTCTCTGTGGGTTCACAGGCCTCTCGAAAGCTAGTCTGATGTCCGGCTGTTGAGGCTTGGCTGGACCTTGGTGCCTCTTTTTTTTCTTCTCCGTTCTCTCTGCTTTGGGGGTGTCTGTCTCCCAGGTAGAATTTCCATGATATTGTGGTATTTTTCCCGTGTTTTGCTCTGGGTCTGAGCGGAGCTCCGTGAGAAGACGTCCGCTCGGTTTCGTTGTCGGCCACGGCCCCCGAAGCATTAACTTTTAAAGTCAATTTCTACCTAGGATGAAAATATTGGAAGCAAGATTCAGGCAAATACAATAATTACTTTAAAGTCTTCATAAATCTTAGCTGATATTTCAGTGCAGATTCACAACAAACAATCCTCATAACCCCTTAGTGACTTAGGTTTTTTTGTGCTTTTGTGTCTTTTTTTGTGCGATTAAGGCACTTTTATGTTTTTATTTTATCATTATTTCACATTAACCCACTATGAACATCAATCCATATTATACATCATTTATCAGGGTATTCCTTTGAAAGGCAAAGATTGAGTGGGAGAAGGAAGGACAGAATAGAGAAAAGAGTGCAGGGCATGAGATGAAAGAAGGGGGAGTGCAGCCTAGAGGGGTTAAGAGAAGTAAAAGGTCTATATTGCAAGTGTTGAGATCCAGTTTGGGAGATAGCTGCAAGGAAGTCTGAAAGACAACAGAGGTGAATACATGTCCCACCACATCACAGCATACTTAGATTAAATTAAAGCATAAGATCATGTGCAATACCATACAGTCTAGTACAGAACGCTGTAGCTGAAGCAAAGAATAACTCTTTAATGGAGATGGTCAGGTGCATGCGGACAGATGCACAGCTACCACATAAATACTGGGCTAGATGCAGTTTTGATGGCTACATATCAGACTACCTACAAATACTACACTTTTGGTTTGGCAGACCCCTTAACATTAAACACATCAGAATTTGGGTTCAAAACTTATGCATTTGTTCCAGCTCACAGAAGTCCAACAAGTGAAAACGGAACTGAGATAGGCATCTGGAATCCAGAGACAGGAGATGTAAAAGTGAAAAGTATTGTTTGTTTTAAAGAAAGGGAACAAACAACAAGTGATTTTGAGCTTAAACAACATGGAGAAGGACAAACTGACTTTAGAGGAACTGCTAGTGTGATGGCCAAATAGAAAGAGAGAAGAGATCCAGGCTGCATACAGGATTCACAGACTGAGGCCTTTGCAACAGATGTCTTCACTCAAGAGAGAACACAAGCAAAAGGGGGAATAGAACAAGTTACTGACTTTGCTGAGCCAGATATTACTGATCAAGCTGATGGAATTCTAGAACTAACTCCTAGACGCTCATCCAGAAAGAACAGAGGAGTTACAGCTCCTCCCTGTCCTACCTTGCAACATCAATACAGGAACTCTCATCTTCATAAACTTCCTTAGATTACACAAAATACTTACATTGACACGATTTGTTCAAGTTAGTCTTAGTTTTTAAAAATGTTTAAAAATGTTTCATTTGTATCTGACCTAGTAGTAGTGTTAACTTTAAAGCAGCACTGTCACCGTCTGGGCACTTTGCAGAATTTTCCGCAAAGTCACACCGATGGTGATTTTGCTGCAGGTGGTCTAATAGCTGGGGGGGAGGAGGCAGGTAAAGGTGAGATTTACTTACCTGAACCTATCCTTTTTGTACTGCCGTCTTCCTCTGACTGGTTCTCTTCAGCCTCCGGCGCTTCAGGAGGAGTGACAGCTTTATCATTGCTTACTATATTTGTATTTGTGTATATACGGCATTACCCTTTTAACGACAGACTAATTTGCCCATTGTGCAGCTGGTTCTGAAAATGATTTTATCAGACTTTAGTCTTACCCAGCTGTTACCACCTTACTCAATGGGAGATCCCGTGCAGCAGCAGCAGCATTCGATAGTAAAGCATGGAACAGCTGCTTACGCAAAATTCTGGAGATGAATTAATTTAATTCTCTGACATTTTCCGTTTTATGCTACAATCATTTTTTTTTTTTCTTATCTGGTTGTAATAAAATATCTCATTAACACTGATTAAAAAACGAAAATGTATTCACAGTTTACATTTCAGATTCTTTTAAATAGGAGGTCACAGCATAGCAAAAGAAATCTGTGTTAACCTCTGATATGTTAATCTGAATGGTTAGTGGAGATTGATTTACCATGCTTGATTTTTTATAAGTAATCTCTTTAAAAATACACGTTTAACTGGGATATATGAAAGGCCCTATTTTGAATCCATTTTTTAATTTTGATTGCTACCTACCCCCAATACTTAAATAGTCTCCAGAGCATGGGTTTAAATTTATAGCCTCTGCTTTTTTTATTTTGGTGCATAACAATTCCTCTTAAGAGTCTTTCTTCCCCCCCAAACAAGGCAAAATCAGACAATAGATACACACTAATGGTGCTCTGTACCTGCCATCTGCACTAGCATCTGTTCCATTGCATCTGTACAATATGCTGGAACTGAGAGCTTCACTAGTCTGCATAATAAGAAGCAGTGTTATCCCACTGCAGATCATAATCACAAGAAATCAATGCACTTCATCCCCACCACTGTACCAAACAACATAGTTTTAATATGTTTACCATATTCTTCAGCTAGAGGTCAAGGAAAAGAATGGTCTGTTTAGGATAGCCTGCGGCTATTTATTAGATTTCAAATAACACGAGCATGTTCTCAAATCTACTAGATGAGTAAGATATGCTTAATTTTGTATGTGGATTTAAATTCAAAGGAAATGATTTATAGCAGTGGAAGTTTGCGTATGTAAAACCCCCCAAAAATAATATTTAATGAAGGTACAGCTGAAGATAAAAAAAAAAAAAATTAATAAAACTAAATTCAAATAAAGTCAGATGGGTTGGAACGCAATTCAATTTGATATCATGGAATCTTTGAAAAATTAAAAAGAAAACTCTTTGGATAAAAATGTTAGTAACGCAAAATATCACTTAACTTTTTTGATGGCTTATATTTAATTGTTCTTTTTCATTGAATTTGCAGGACTGTCCGTATGACAACATTTGAAACATAAATTATCATTATGTAATGTATACCTTTGTGAACTTTTAAGAACAGGCCATGCTAAATCAAGGATAAAAAGTGGGCTTTCTGACCATGGATCAAAATATTATTAACAAACATATACCAAGGATAGATATCACATATCTCTCTTGATATACGGATGAGATTCCATTGGGATATACCACTCTGAATCAACTTATAATAACAGAACTAAAAGTACACATGGAACAAGTACAGTTTACTAAGTTTTTAACATCTCAGTAAAGTTATTATGGACATTAGTTACAAAATAACCGTCCAAAAGCAACAGTGTAAATCATGTATAAAACAGGAGGCACATACCTGATTAACATACTAAATAAGTGGCATACCAAACAATGCTCTAACATTCTTTCCAACTTTAGGAGGTATGAAATCTGGACAGGGGTGGTCACTGGCAACACCCAAAATGGATAGCAATAACTTGAAAGGGGCACAACCTACCATTAAAGGGACACATCAGTTTAACTTGAACACTCCAGTGCCTTAAGCACAATGCAAACATGTCTAATGTTCACTCACATTGTACTGAATATTGACAGTTCTTTGGTGACCTTAGATGTGGGATTCAGGGAACAAAGTTGGACAACATGATGAGACTCAAAATCGTGTCTGCCCTGTACCAGTTGGGACTGTCTGGAGACCTGCTTTTATGTCTTGTCCCCAACACATTCACAGCAACTTCCTGCTTTGTACATCTAATGTTTGGAGCCTAGGCTTTCTGTGCTCTTTTGACAAATGATTGATAATGGCAGAATCCAATGCAAATTAAATTTCAAAAGAATAATTAATGGGCTTTCAAATAGTCACAAGTCTAGCATTTGTACTGGGAAAAGACAACATAAAATGTATCTAGGCTAATGTCAAAGTAACCAGGAATGCAAAATAACCAAGGGTCACATTTATTTCAAATAGAACAAATCTTACAGGCAGGTTAAAGGATTCAAACATTCAATCGACATTGGAATTCAGAAATTCATAGCTGTGTGATAATACCAGAAGAACTGTGCAAAAGAATTCTGCTTTAAGAAGGATGGCATGCATAACATATAAGATACCTTTGTGAGGAAGAGAAAAGTTCAATTTTATAATGAAAAAAAAACCCTCAACGTAGATCTGCAGGGATGGTGCTAAACTGCCGTGTTTGTAACCTGTGTTTTACTGTGTCTGTGGAAACAGTGACAACACAGCAGCAATAAAGCAAGAATAGGTAACACAAAGACCCACTACATAGTAGTTGTGAATAAACTAAGCTTAACAGAGCAAACTATATTAAACAACACATGCAAAATGAATGACCATAGTAAAGGTACAATAAGTTGAAATTTCATTGTTTAGTGTAAACCTATCCTCATCTAATTTGCCTAAAACCAATAAAACCACAGGTACAGTGCTTTCTAAGCACATGTATAAATTCTTGAGGCAATGCTTGTTTTCCTATCTTCATAGAAGTTTTCCTATGTTCATCTTGCCTTTTACCATGGAAGGGGAACATTATGCTGCACGCCCAAGTGGTCTAGTGGTGGCATGTTCACTTTTGCCTGCAGCTCCTTTGCTGCAGGCTGACTCTCCTGGTCTCCTGCGAGGAAAGAACTGTATCGGAGTGTTGCCATGGAAACATGTGGCAATGCTCCGACCAGCCTGCTCGCGGGAGGAACTCAGAGCCTCCCAGGTCCTTCCCTCACTCTGCTGGAACTAAGTGCCAGCAGGCCAGTGTGGAAGATTTTTGATCTCCTCATCAGCCTGAGAGGGTTTACAACAAGGCTGGCTTTGCCCACAGCCATCAGGCACACAGAGCGTTTTCAGCAGAATCCACCACCGCCCACCTGAAAACCCAAACCGCCCTAGTGGTCGGTAGGGACCAGGTTAACTATCCCTAATCTAGAACAATATCACTTGTAACATGCTCCTCTTTCTTTTTAAGGGAAACTGTCACCAGGTACCTGGCACTCTATGATGCCAATAGACTGGCTTTGTTGCCAGCATGCCAGAGTCTAAATGGATTGACATCACGTCTCTCAGTTCCTATACCACCTTGCAGGCGCAAGCAGTCAAGACTAGGGAATTACCACAACAAGCACAGTGCATGGGCTGTGGTTGCTATGAGTGGAGGGACCTCTAGTGATAGGTCTTAGCTGCTCTCCCTGTATCTCAATTTCTTGGCATTGAGTGTCTGCTGAGGAACTGAGTGACAAATGGGAGAAAAATCTATTTTTAGGTAGGTTTTTCTCCCAATCTATACATTTGCCAAAAAAAAAACTGCTTGCACAATGTATAGATTGAATTTGAAGCTCTTTAAAAGGAGCCAAGGTTGTTTAAGTCGTGATAAGATCCCTTTAAAGTTACATAAAAGATTTAGCAAATTTCATCACAATCCAGTTCAGACAAGGCACAGTCAGGGCACACAATGTAAATGAGGAGGAAAAAGAAAGACATTGTTTAATCTCTCCTATTCGTTGTATGCTCACCCTATGCTGACTGACAGGTAATCCTTGTCATTTGAAGTAGTTTTTTTTTTAACTAAATTCATTTACATATATGTTCCAAAATTTTCTCTAACATTCACGACTGACAAAAGTCAATATTTATGCATTTGAGTATATTTACTAAACTAAAGAGTTGTAGAAAACTAGAATCTAAATGTAGGCAAAAGTAGCATAGCTGCAAGGATAACTGACAAATTATATCTCCAAAGCAGCTCTATTTGCCTAAATTTTGCCATTTAAGATTTCAATTTTATATAATTTGGAATTTCGTATAAAACCCTGTTTATTTAAAAACTCCTAGAATATTCAAATTACTTGCAATCAACCTCAATTATAAATAATGTTTAGCAACTGATATTAAGTACAATAAAAATGACTGACATACTGAGTTAAATGAGACCCAGTGAATCGTATGTCAGAGAAATAATTAGATTTATGCCTGTTTAAAGCAGAATTTCGTATATGTCAGTGCTATTTTATTGTGAACATATAATTTATTTGGAACAATATCAGTGCAAGCATGACCTTTTCATAAGTGAATAAACAATGTCCCGCACATAATAAGCCCACGAGACTACTTTATTATCTCATGCACACTCAAGACTGATCTTTTGAACACATAGCACAATGAAAATTGACTACAATAAAGCAATTGAAATGGTTCGCAAGGAAGGGATGATATGTCACAATCAATAATGGAAATGCTTAATATTTGCTTAAAAATATAATTGCAGATTGTGTTATACCCTAAAGGAGTACATACTCAATAATAAATGAATCAGATATCTTTACTCTAACACCTACAAATATCTATTAAAAGCCCCCAGCTGACTATTGGAATGAAACAAATTAATTTCTTTTAGGGGGCTTCTCATGATCATTATGACAGAGTCCTGTGTTAATGTCAAGCAAATAAATACATTAGCGGAAATTGTGAAATTATTTGGCTGTATTAGAAAGCCAGGAATAATGGTATATAATGAGAAAAAAAGAAATAACTAAAAAGGTTTAGCTACAAAAACACACATTCCAACAACCAAAACAGACACAGCCCATAGCTGACTTTCGTTGGTCTGTGCAATGTGGCAGTTTTTAGGGGTAAAAAAAACCACTTGTTTTTGGTGGACCCATAGTGGATTCCTTTGTGTCATTTTGGCTTTTATGAATGTAACAATGTGTTTCTAAGTAATCTATTTGTTTTTCATGGTGCTGTAACTGATAGTATCCCCTGATAGCTTGCTGCTCTTGGCTGCAGCGCTGAGTGGATCATCACATTTAGCTGTGTAGATCGTGTGTGCATGTCTTGCATGGTTTCTCATAGTAAAACTTCATTACACAGGAACACAGCATTATCTTGTCATTATAGTGAATCACTCTGGAATGTAAATAATTGCAGTAAAATTACGTCATGCAGGGATTGACAATCACTTTGGGTTTTGTTCACTAAACTCCAGTTGTAGTAAATTGAAATCCAAATGGCAAAATATAGACAAATAATAGATGATCTAGAAAAATTCTCAAATGTCTCTGCTTTACAGAGGGGCCTGGAGCTGCAGCTAAAACAGCCCCTATGTTAATCTGGCCCCGAATAAGACTTGCCTAGGATTGTGACTAGTTGGCTTTGCGAACGAAACAAGACAGTTAATGGAACACTGTAACGTTAGGAATACAAACATGTGTTTTACTAACTATTTAGATGTTTGGGTCCCGATGAAAAGTAAAATAAAACATTATAACCATGCTGATCTTGCTGCGGCCATCACTCCTCACCTCGCTGGTTGGAGCAGTGGTAACATTAGAAGTGGGAGGTCAGATGGGCTTCTATCAGGATTGGAGATACCTTAGCATGCAAACCTAAGGGTAACAGTAAAGGAACACATACTGGTCCTTAGAGTAGCCAACAGATAAATGAAATGTCTCCAAGCTGACAGAGAATAAAATAGAGAAAGGCAAAGGTCTAGGTTAACAGACATACAAAAATCGATAGTTGTGACTAGGTCAGGATAACAGAGCAAGAATGTTCAAACAAGCAATAGTCAGAAAATAGTAATAAACAGTATAAACATTCTCAGGTAACAGGAACCACGACAGGGCAAGGAAACAATGACAACCATTGGTAATTGGTTACAGAGGGCCGTGATGTATACATCATCAAAAAGCGACACATGGGCTGACACTATAAAAGTAGACTAATGGAATGGTTCCATGTCATACATAATGTCACAATGAGGCACCAGGAAGCTAGAGATGAGTGGGTGTGCATCAGAACACAGAAGAGGCTGTGTTCCTGTGATCACATGGCACTGTGAGGCACAGGTATCATGACAACTTCCTAGTATGGATTGGGGAGAAGGTTAGTTAGGGTATTGAAGTGACAACAAGGGTTATTTATCATTAAAGGTAGATGGTGTAGAAACAGTGCAATGATCAGGAACATCCCATTGGATTCCATGATAAGTTGTCCACTTTCAGTAGTTAAACTCTTATTTGAGCTTTATAAATAACACCAAGGGCTTCTTCAAGCACCAAACTAATTCACACAAAACTGTAATATTTATGAGTTAAATTATTCACTTTGGAAACCAGCTTTGTTAGCATTATACAAATTAAAAAGCTTCACATTACTTTGATATAAAGCATCACTATTTTTATATTGGTCCTTAATGAGGGGCAGACACACACATAACAACAACTTTTAATAAATCAATAAATCTTAAAAACTGCATATCATGGAATGAGTGAAATGGATTTATTTCACACTAAAGCATTTTTGAGGTCATTACGCAACTGGGGCCAAAACAACAGCTATTTCAAGGCATGGGACAAGACTTAGAATTGTTTAACTTTCCATGAAGACAACCACAGATGTACCAACGGAGAAGATCAGTCCAATGATTGGGGACATTAACGTGACATTAACATACATACTCAGAGACCTGAAAATCTATGTGTTCTTTGGCCACCCATGTTGGCCATTAAAAGAAATGACTGCAAGAGCAATCACACAATCATTGACAACACATCAAAAATATCAAGTGCAGAAGTAGCTGAACACTATATAATAATGGAAATGATGTGAAGAAGGAGTGTTGGTGTAGCAACATCATTCATCAAATATAATGAATGCGTTTGGCAGTCTGGACAGTAGGTGAAGCTGTGAAGCCAGTATATTTATAGAGTTATAGAATTAAGCACACTTGTATCCATTTTTTTCTAATGAGTCTGTGATTAACCGATGCCAGTACTGTTCTTCTTCTGATCTAATGCCTGCTTCACCGGTAAAGTTCAGTTGTCTGCTTGAATTTGAATCATGACAAAGTTCTTTTAAGAAGGAAAATATGCAGAAGTTATTTTAAAAAAACAAACATATTTTATAGTACAACTACACTAGCAGTTGTTGGACTTCCAATAGTAAAATAATGCCCAAAATGAGGGTATCACTTTGTATATATTGCATTATTTTTTCTACAAGCACAGAAGGGTCAGGATCACTAGTTGAGGGAGTATTCAATGCTTGGAACTTTCCCTTGAATTAGTGAGAATCTATAATGTATGTCAGTGTTTATTAACATTTGTTATCAAAGTCTCCCCATTTATGTGCATTTGCATGACTTTTTGGCCATGTGGTAATCCATGTATGCTGCTTTTCTGTTTGACAACAGATGCGCTGACCATGCTTCTTTCATTGATGCATGTCATCCAAATAACACGTATTGCCTTCCAATGATGCTGTTCCAGCTCTCCCATGGCCAAATGTGGCTTAACTCTTCAGATTGTGATGTGCTACTGAGTTCTTGTTTTGATTTAGCTTGATTCAGGACATTCAAATTTATTGACAATGTCTACAGTGCTGCACTGCACGGCCAATTGTGTGTTTATCAGCTATCTAATTTCTTCTGTCCTGACCGAGACTAGTGTAGAGTTTGTTAACATCTTTTAGGAGATGTCTGTATTTCCGTCAACTCCAGACAATCTAAGGCTGACAGTATAAGTTTCTCTTACTGTTCTAGCCCTGCAGTCAGGGATCTGACTTGCTTGTCCTGTTACACCTGACAGGGTGAGTCTGGCTCGGCGACCCATTCTTTAGTTGCAAAGTTTGCTTAATGATGTGATTCATTCTTCGATTGTAATATACTATACACCAAAAATAAATTCTGCAAAACACCTTCATTAGACTATTCCCGGTGACAAAGGGTCTCCATTGCACTGGCTGAGGCAGTTCTGCTACAGTAAACAATTTATTATGGGCAGTTGTGTGGAGCTTAATGAATATGATGTGCTTTCTCCAGCAAACAGAAGGCAGTGAAAATGTCACAGGCGTTAAAGCCTTGATGTAAATTCTAGATTATTTAAACTCCTTGTATTGATTTCCCTCTTCTACTGAACTGAGTTATTTACTTCTGAGGGGACAATATTATCAAACCTTGAATAATGCCTCATAATTTATATCACACTTTTTTTGCAACTGTTTATCTTTAACTGTATTATTGTATAATAGATATAAATACCTTGGAACTAATAGAAGCATGGCAATAAATACAAATAGAAAATAATTGTATTTTCTATCAACAAATTAAAGTCGTTTCCATATATATATATATATATATATTTTTTTTTTTCCTGTGGATACGTATCTAAACATCTAAATATGAGCATATGTTAAACATTGAGAAAGCAGCATTAGATTTTTTAAAGCTACTTTGATTAAAAAATGTTAATTCTCTGGTTGATTCCAATATCTGCTCAGACTGGTTTACAATTACAGTAGTTTGATTCCAGAGAGTCACTCTGTTTTTTTTTGTTTTTTTAAAATCAATATTCATTTCAAGTTCCATGTAGGACACATAGACTTATTAATGTAATTCAGACCTTTTAATAGAGTCCATTTAACGTAATGCCAATCAGTGTGTGTCAATTATGGCTCGCAATGCATCACGGGATTTGTAGTTTAACACCAACATGGTTGTCTGCTTTTTTTTGTCAAATGTGCCCTAAAGATTGTGTTTGCCCTCGTGCTCTCTTCCACCTGTTGTGTCCATCTCTAAGCAACTATGTTTCTTCTCCCCACACTTCCATCCTGTCCTTTCTCCCCAATGTTCTGCCTTGTTGCTTCTCATCATTCTCCCCTTACAGATCAGTGTAGCTGGGCTGTCTGGTTATAACACAGTAGAAACCTTGCTCCTTCCACTAGGCCTCCTCGTTGCTGTTCTGTTGCTGTTGCATATGCAGAGCAGCTGTCATTGAGTAATTCATGATCTAAAGCTTTGCTAGACTTTGATTGATAAACAAAAGAAAAACATGTTTTTATCATGGATATACATCTTGACAGTTTTTCCAAATTCAATCCCTATAGGCCACAAACAGATCTTGTTTTCAAGGTGATATTTAGCATAATGCTTTTGATATTCAATATAATATCGATTATAAACTATTATGCTAATTATCACATCCTAAAACAGACAGTAGTTAATTTTCATTTGATTCCTTATGTTCTATAGACAAAAATTCTTGATACATAAACCATTTACAAAACCCCTAATCCACATGCATTATCCATGTGCTCTTTGAAACACAGAGCTCTATAATAAGGGAGATTGTGTAGTTAGTGATTCTCATTATTAGTAGCCTAGCATCTTGTAGAAGAGAGGGAAATTGATTAAAAACATTTTCCCTGGCGTGAAAGCCAATCGATAATCTACTCATGACTCTGCGAGACGCTTCTGTTTTCTAAACCAGTGGGAATCTTCTTGAAGACGATCTCCCTCTGTGCCCCTAGTTAAGCAATCATAATCTATAAATTCCTAGTTTATATTGTAACAAAGTATTAAATTGAACACAAAAGGTTGGCTGTGCAAACAAACATTCGGAGACTTGTACATTGTTAAACATTCAGCTCCTTTCCGAAAAGGTTTGTTAATGAGACGCACATGATCTGGACTTTCTCAATGGAACATAAGATTTTTAATGAAAATTACCAAATGTTAATATTTTGTTTACTAGAAAAAAATAATAAAATATAATTGAACTTGTATCAATAAACCAGGGTATCAAATAAAGTCGTATGAAATATTGTACATTTTATGTGTTTTTCACCTTTAATTTTCCCGTTTCCAGCAATCATTAAAGTTCTCTAGAACACTCTCTAGACAAAATATCCAAGAATACGTTTATGTCTTAAAAGGTCCCAGAGATTTACAAGGGACTGTTCAGTCCTAAACTAGGCTCCATCTGATAAACAAGCAATTTTCCCCTCAGGCTAAATGATACACTTTGAGGCTTTGATTTACAACACTACAGATGATATATTTCCAGTCTCAGAACAGACTAAGCTGTGATCACTCATCTAAAGGCAGAAGTTTGAGCTTAGATCTTCAAGTAACTAGTCACAAAAATATAAGAAAAAAGGGATCTCTGAAGAGCTTTTTTTTTTTTCTTGAATACTAACACAAATATATTGTAACAAACAAATTCATATATATTTTCCTTGCTAAAAAAAATGATAATATTTCTTGATAAAGGTGGAAAATTCTTTTAGAAAAATCATTTCCAATTATTAAAATATTGTTGAGCTCTACAAATGAAATATACATAAATACTTTTATTTATAAAATATTTTTATTTATAAAATATTTTACCAGGAAAGATACATTGAGATTTCTCTCGTTTTCAAGTATGTCCACACAACATTGCATTGATACAACAGGATACAATAAAATACAAAAACCAATATTAATACACAATATATACAAAATTTAACATAGAACAGGTAGAAAATATAAAATCAACCATGACAGGTGCATTCTGTTTCGTGGTATGTAGAGAGTGATCTCTTAACGGACTTGGGGAAGATTTGAAAGTGTGCGGGAGGTCACATACAAATACCTATGAAATATACATTGATACATACACATTGAGACACAAACATAAACAGCTTTCTAGGAAGTAGGTAGTCTCACATGAAACCAATCTAAGATCAAAACATTAGGATAGAAGATTGAAAGAAAGATGAAAGAATTAACTAATTTAAGTAAACTAATCTGAAGCATCTGATGTAGATTCAAACAAAAATCATAGGACACAATCCACAGAGCATCTCAACTCCATTTAAAAATGGAGACCATAGAAGTACTTGGATATTAACATCCTCTATCGACTGTAAAATAAATATTTTTTTCAGACAGTAGTCCACAGCCAACAATTGTGCTTCAAACTGAGACCAAATTGAGACATGGACCTAGATGGAAAGAATGGAAGGAGCTGTCCATAGGTGATCACCAGGTAGAAAACTAGAATCCTCAAAGTCACTTGGACAAAAGAGGACGCAGAGAAGGAACAAAAGTCTAAAAAAATACAGAAACAAAAATCAGTCATAAAAATTTTAGTTCAGCTTCAGAAAAAAATTAAAATCCCGCAAACCTCAAGATATGCATAATACATAAACAGAAGCACTAAATTAAGATAGCCTAATAATAACAACATATACAAGAAAGGCTGTGATTATGGATCAATGACGTTATTTGGAGAACCTAAAGAATTTGAGAGATACACTTAGATAACAATCTAGCTCGCTAGATCCAGATTTACCTTTTCATATTATTTCATATATTTCATTCTTAATTGCCATGAAGGGCATTATTTATTTGTATTTACATTTTAATGTTAATATAATGTTTCTTCATTCATATATATTGCTTCTGTCTTACTTTGATTATGTTTTAATTATATTAATTTTAAACTTCACTGTGATTGGCTGCTGACATTTTGGCGCCAATTTCAAAGGATTGTATGTGCTATTTAAAGATTTTACTGCCAGGTATCCGGTTCTTTCCCCATATTGATAACGCCGTATTGGTGAAACGCGTTTATGGTTATTATATTGTGTAATTTTAATATTAAAGTATATTTGGTAACTTTTATTGTACCACTTATCTTTTAACACACATTCACTATTTACCTGGCATCCTTTTATCGTACCTGGACTCCAAGTGATCCTAGGTGGGGATTATACCACCAGCGCTAACTACAAGGAAGGAGCTCCTTGTGAGTACCCATTTTTATTTTCTTATTTTATCCTAAAGTTTCTTATCCAGAGAACACTATTGGCTGTTTCTTTTTTACCGAGTGCTTACCATACCAAGGACGGAGGAAATAGATGAAGGAAACTCTATTTATATCCCAAAAGCGGGGATTAAACCGCTGTACGCCTTCTACACCAGAGCGGGTTACAGCTCTTTTAAATGTGAGTTTCCATTCTAGATTTCTACATTTTTATCTTCTCCATTGTTGAATATACTACACTATTTGGCTCTCTATTTATCCCTTATCTCTTGCATACGAGCTGATCCATAAGGAAGATACCAATAAGGACAATTATTTTGGACCAAGTATTATTGCAAAATACGACCTCAACAGACGCCTCGAGATAAGACTTTCTCTTTTTATCCATTTATTTTATCTGGACTATTTGTTTTACACAGAGTTTTATTCAGCGCAGCCCTTACTTTTATTTATTTTCTCCTTGGTGTTACGTCTAAGGGTTTTTGAGGGAATCCCTTATAGGGTTGCTGCTCTATTGTGTTATTTAGCGCTTACTCATTGCTTTAGTTTCATTATTTATAATAGATTTGTCACTTTTAGGGGTCATCTTTTGCACATTTTGCCAAGATTCAGAAAGTGACAGATCTGTTCAGGGGAAGGGCGGTTTTACTTACCTGAAGCTGTCCTTGCAGCTGCCACCACCATTTGCCAGGAGCTGCATCCGTGCTGTACTGTCGTGCATGTGTGAAAGTACAAAAACTGAGGTCTATGGAGGATCCTGTGAGACCACACTACAAGTGATGGCTGTGGAATTTGGGTATCAATTAATTAAGGCGGCCACAGTCTCACAGGATTGTACGAAAGTTGAGAGCAGAGCTGCGCCTTTAGTCAACTTTTTAATCTCAGGATTGTCCATAAAATAAAATAGTCCCTACTTTGTCTTAAGGTATCTTTGAATTGGGTTGGACCTTCACTGAAATTCCAAAGTAGTCAGGATCAAAAATTCATAAAGATTATGTCTGAATGAAATACTGAAAAGTAATAGATCCCCTTTAATTCTATCATCAGAAACACTGGTAGTTCCATACTTGTACGTCCTATTACATATTGACAATTATATAGGACAACAAAAAAGGAAATCTATCACATTATTAGTAAAATCTTTGTTCTGTAATTTCTCTCATGATGTGATCATATTTAAAATGATTAGACAATATCACTGTTTTGTAAGATACAACTAATATCATTCAATCATTATAAGGATTAGACTATTATCCTTATACGGAAAAAGACCATTTTAGTCAATGTGGATTTCACTTCATTATACACAAATATCAAATAAAAGGTTGAAGATAAAGGCCATCAAATCTCATATCTAATGACATGTCACATTTATATGCTTACTTCTTTTTATTCTTGTTTTCAGCGGATGAATTTAACAATATTTTATTCATATTTGTAAGAGGATTGATATCTTCAGATATGTTTAGCATTCATGTGGTTTGCACAATGCTAATGGATTGCTGTATTGCACTGACGTCAGAGAAAGAGGAGCCCAATTCAGCACAAAGGACCTTTAATGGCTGGGAGGGAACAGTGGGGGGAACTGTAGTGCCAGGAATACAGTTTTGTATTTCTAACTCTATATTGTTCCTGTAGAGGGTTACTTCCGTGATTGGTGGTCATGGTGGTAGAGGTCAGTATGTGCAGTGTCTCAGCTTGAAACAATGCACATACAGAGTTAATTTTAATTGTGTGCTGGGGTCTAGTCGCACTCCAGCACATGTGACTTAGAACACCCAGAACTGTTCTGGGTTTCCTAATGTAAATTCTGTGCATACATTTTTATAAATATTTTGTGTCTGTCGTTAGCAGGCACATCGTGCTGGTGATAGATGTGATAATTTTCCTCCTTGCTGCCAGAGTGCCTGCAAGGGGAAGATAGTTTTCCCCTCCCTCTCACCCTTTTGGCGCTCCCTCCTACCTCACTCCACTACTTGTCTAATTTTTTAAATAAAAAAAAAAAAAATGAAATTACCCCTCCCACCTTCTCTACCCTGCTTCCTCCTGCCTCTCCTAGCCGGCTCTGATTTCGCATATGTGTTTAGTGTGATTTGTGTTTTCTCATCAGTTGATTAAAAATATGAGTCAATGTCAATTGCAGTGTATCTTAAATAACCAAATGATAAAAAGTATTTAATTATGTTGTTTCCATTATTGTCAAATCAACATTATATTTCTTCAGCAGTTGTATGCATCTTTCCTATCCAACATAGTTTTCCGGGATATCACTTAGGTAACATCTAGTGATACAGCCTTCTATACCCTCTTTGACAGATCACCTTCTATTTTCTATTAGATCATGTTTAATTATAGATTAAAAAAATGTAACAATATATCAGTCACAATCATAAAAATAAAAAAATTGGAACTCAATAAAACAATAAATTTTATTGTAGAATAAATCACAAGAAAATGGTGTTTTTTAATAATTTATTTTATTATTACACTCATCACTGAATTTGGATGAATAATTAATATCATCACTATGCCCATTATTATTTATTTTATATTATACCAAGTGTTACTTTTGATGACCTACGTTTTCTAATATTTCCAGTAAATCAAAGAATCTATTTTTCTATTTAATATGGAGACTTCTGGTGAGATTACATTGGTGGGTTTTTGAACAATTTAAGAACCACCAATAAAAGATATTTTTCTATTAAGTAAGCCCAAGAATATTTTTTTCCAGCCTCATAGTATCAACTTCTGACGCTTAAGTGTTTATAACAATGTCAAAAGATTACTATGTGGTATGCAGTTCTTACCCCAATAAATAATTTGTTCTTCTGTACTGCTTTTTGATGTCTTATACTTCATTTGTGTCTGCCATATCTCAGCATACTTATTAGAGCTTACAGATCTAGATGTATCTGTTGATATTAAAGTTCTCCCCATGTTTAAGTGGGTTTAGGTTGTCTACAAGGCTACTGTTTTTCTAGCTGATTTTAGATGGGTAACATTGAAAGTCATGTTTCATGTGAGTTGTCTTTGCCCCATCACCGTGTTTTTCGTAAGGGAAATAAATATGTACTGCTGCACGTGTACTTTACAATCATTTTGGTATCAGATGGAGATAGAGATTTTTGCTTCCCTTTCAAAAACATGCTGACAACGACAGTGAGAACATGCCCAAATTGGATGGAATCGTTTTATATCACTAGATAAAAGTAGCATGAAATATGATAATGATGAGATACATTCATACTCTGGCAGTAAGGTCTTCATTTATCAAATTTCTTCACTCATTTAAAATATCGCCAAAATTTTTATGAACATAAATTTGTTTATATATATATATATATTTTAATTTACGGTGCTATATCGAAGGCTCTAAATCCTTGCCATTGATGGACTCTATTTATCAAATATAGAATAGAATTTCTGAGAGTTATTTATCTTTGAGTGATTTTACTTTTCTAATACTGAAAACATATTTGTGTTCATAGCAAACATACTTCTTCCTTACTGAAGAATTTGACTTTGTCTGAAAATATAGTAAATAAAAATGCTTTGCATTTGATTGGAACATCATCAAAACTCATTTATTTATTTATTTTAGTTTACATTCAGCTTTCTCAGTGGAATTTCTCACCAGCCAAGATTCTACAAGACTACATTTTGAAAGACACCAACTGTACAAATACACCCATGGCACTTATAATTCCCATTCTGCTTTTAATTGGGGAAGAGGCGTGCTCTGAGGTGAGATTGACTAATTATTATCGAAATTACATACAATAATATATTCAAATAGGTCTTTATTCTGTAATGGATGTCCAAAACCAAAATAAAAATAAAAAATACTGGAACTAGACCCATGAAATAAATCTCTGGCCAATAAGGATGAGAAAGTGAAGCACTTGTTTTGATTTTTATAATTTATAAATTTTACGGATAAATATATATATATATATATATATATATATAATAGTAGGGGAGCACTATAACAATTTACAATCTTTTAT
This sequence comes from Pelobates cultripes, assembly GCA_933207985.1. Lineage (NCBI taxonomy): Eukaryota > Metazoa > Chordata > Amphibia > Anura > Pelobatidae > Pelobates > Pelobates cultripes. The sequence goes on along the minus strand of OW240918.1, from coordinate 38,685,022 downwards.
TGGGGTGTACCATCGACAATACCACAAAAACAAACAAAACATACAATAGTGCAATACTGCTAAATATTGTGAGCTTAACCACTCACAATTGTAGGAGCCTTAAAGTGACTCTATTTGTGTCACTATATTGATCAGCGTCAACATTTGATGCTATTTCCAACACTACCTCTAATCCTAGCTAATACTTGCTAGCCTTAACCAGCCACAAATCTGTATAGCCCAACAGTATCTCATGTTATTTAATCATTACCCTATCTAGCTTATTTCATTATTTAATCCTTAACCCTAATTATAGCTAACACTAACCCTAGCTAATCCTGTCCAACTATAACCCTAGCTATCCCTCAGTTTAACTAACCTTTACTCTATCTGATATTACCAATAACTGCTTTTGTGGATTTGGGCTCAAGCTGACTGATCACTGACAGATATCACAGTTATGACAAACTTTCATTTACAGTAAGGGTTTGTACTCATAGTGATTGGCCCCAATGGTGATCAGGCAGCCTGGGGAAACCCTATTACTAAGCAGCCTCAATAACAGGTTAGAGGCAGTTGATCCATACATATGTGGCTGCAGCCAGGCATCAGCTGTCACTAACAGCATGGAATCTATTCCATGAGACTGCCTTGCTCAGCCGTTACTGGATGTCTCAGGGTTGAGGCTTTCAGTAACTGCATGGCACATGCCAAGATTATGGTATGTACTGTTAGATCTGAATGTCCCCTTGATAGCTGCCACTAATAGACATGATCGCTGGGACTAGCTGTCCCTGTGATTACATACCTGCGTAGATCTCCACATGACTTTTTCCGCATGTCTCACTAGTGACACAAGCAAAAATAGCACGGCCTGGAATTTTACTAATTTCTGAATTTAACACAAAATACTTTTCCAAAGCCATTGTTTGCTGAACAGCCTTGATTCCTTCTTGTAAAACCACATTAACTTTAAGGAACAATAAGACAAAAAAATCCCTTGTACTAAAATAAATTTGGATTTCTGTGCATTTTGCATTAGTCTGTCCACTCAGACCAACTCAATGTTTCATTAGACATTCTTAAAACGCAAAACATCAAATTCCAACGCATTGAAAAAAGACAATTTTTTTGTAAATTAAATACCAGAATGATATATAATGCTGGAGTTTTTGCGCCGCAGTGTGTATATTAATAATAATTTTTTGATATCACACTGAGCTACATACATGTTTAAATAAATAATACATGATATTGTTCAATACATCGACGGTCATTCAAAATCTGTTACTAAATGTGTTTTAGCAAAATGCTTGCTTTCAATTTTTTCCAATAATAAATAATACACTAATAAATGAGACATTTAATGTATGCGGTTCTTTCTTTCTCACAATATATAATAGGTATTATTTTATCATGATGGACACTGCTATTACCCGCTGTAGAGATTGATATGCATTTAAAATAGGTTTTAGTGAAACATTTTTATACAGACCTTTAACCTAATGCATATTGTTTACCATTTATTTCCCCATTTATCTCGCTAAAAACTGGATGAGTAGTATATTAAATGACAAGTGATCAATATTGTTTATATGATATAGATTACATGGCAGTTACTTTGTACATCTCTCTCATGTTATATGCATATAAATGGACTTTTCATGAGCTGATGTTATTTTACTTATGTAATGAGTTGTTCTAAATAATTGCATGACCTTTATTTATGGTAAACTAAATCTAGCTTATTCTTTCAAGATAGCCTATTAAACAGATGTCATGCCCTTCTAACACATGTCTTTATGTCAATACATAAATATGAGAACAAATGCACCTTTTTTTCAGGGATAAAAACAAGATGGGAGATATATCGTGGCAAATCAGGTGCTATTTTAGATAGAAAGTACTATTGAGAGACATTCCATGGGTTTTCTGGGTAATTTAAAATTTTGCCCCGGGTTTACATCTATTTTGGCCTTGTTAAATCTCCCCCATGGTGAATGTAATAAATGGCCAATTGAAGGGGAGAACATTCAAGGGGAGCAGATCCAAAGAAGAAGAAAAATAATAATTAGAAATAAAAATGATTTTTTTGCCATCTAACATCTCTGAGAAGATGATAGATGGAAAAAGACTATAGTTCAGCTGATTCTGTATCTGGATTGGAAGAAGGACACAGTAGGTTGCTTGGTGATGTGCTTTCCAGGAGTAGATATTAAGGTAGCATCCATAGACATGCTTGTGAGACATGGAATGCAGTCTTAGTGAGTGCTTTGATGAGAAACCTTCACTATCTGAACCAACCCAATCAAATGTCCGTGACATAGTACTGGAATAGGATCCATCTCAAATGGGGCTTGGGAGTGAAGATCTGAGTTTAGTTCTATGAACCTTAGGAGGAGCTATGCTGAATGTCTATGTTCACTTCTCCAACATCACCATAGTTTGGTGGTACAAGAGGAATCCTGTCCCATGACTAGCTGTTTTTTTTAACTCACACACATGCTCTATTTTTGTTAACAATAATTCCAATGCATAAGAGTTAATTCTACTTATGGTTGGGTGAACAAGATCAACAAACTTAACATTTGCTGAAAAAGTTCACTGTTCCTCTAGGTCAGCTTCAATCTGGACCCCACTGATTTCATTGGTAACTTGACTCACGAAGTCAGCTCATGAGCATTTAACACTTTAGTTTGTGACGCTTCTCCTTGAGATGGCCTGTCATGCAGGTTGCAATGGACTACGTGTGGTCTCTTCTGCTGAGCCACCCTGCTGAATTTAAAGCCTCAATTGGGCAAATACATTTATTTTTGACTGGTCAATGTGATAATTGGCAAGAGTTACCAAAGTGTGGGCTCACTCATTTTTTTAAACAAAATGCCTATTGAAAAAAACAAATCCTATATAGCTGTTGATTTTGAGATGCAGAAACTATTTACTACAAACATCATATTTCTAAATTACTGTCTATGCATGCATTGCGTCCATTGGAGATCACAAGGAGTGTTGGCCAAACACGGACACTTTGTAGTGTAGGTTTTCCCTCCCATCATGCTTAGAACCCATACTACCTGATTTATTGTTCACACTAACTGGAATGTTAGAGAAGAAAAATAAAATTGCTACTAACATTCTACAGCTATTTATAATGATTATATCTTTTTGCATCAAAACTTGATCTTAATCCATTCATTTCCCAAAATGTTTACAAGAATAATCTTCCATTAATCAGGAAAAAAAACCTCTTTAGTATTGATCAACAAAATTTCACCATTATTGAGATAAATGTCATCTCTGTAATGTTATAAGGGAATAAAATGCTGCTGCACAAAACATTTGGCTCTATAAAAAAATGAAAATTAAAATTTCACTAAAATGAAAATGAGCCTCTTTTATAGCGAAAATTGGTTTGTAGCATTTCCACCTAATATATTTAGCTATAACTGTGCAAAAACACTAAATAAATAAAAAAAAATTGAGGTTTGCTACTGGGAAAATTTATTCTAATATTACATGCATAATGCATTCTTCCACTGCCACAATAGCATGTCTTTATTTTTCTTCTTATTATGAGATATTGACAAAAAAGGAACATATTCTCAGATACAATTACTCTAATATGAATTGTAAAATATTCTAGTGCTGAAAAATGCAGAACTGCCTTGGATAGTTTTCAGAGCTTAGATGTAGCCAATTCATACGGTTACACATCTGGCAGAGTACTAGTTTAAAATGATACACCTGTCTAATGTGTTGATTACTTGGAAAGAGCGTTTCCAATGTTTATATGAAAAGCATTTTGTATTTTTATTTATTTTATTTTATTTTATTCCATCTGGAACAGACAAAAAGCCGGGTAAATGCTTGTTATAACACTGTGATATCCTAATGCAACAATTCTTGCTAAAATGAACTTCTAGGATGGGCAAATGCTTTTACCTCGATACAGTTCTATCAATACATAGTAAAATGCTTATTTTCACATAATAAAAATATTAGTTATAGCTGAATTTCAAGATTTATTTTTAATTCCTTTTTTATTAACACAGGATGTGTCAGAGTTCAAAAAGAACGAACAGATGCAATTCACAAACCGGACTTTACATAGGACACGAGGTCATGCGTTTAGACTGGAAGAAAGAAGATTTTGTCTTAGGTAAAGTAAAGGTTTTTTTATTGTAAGAACAATAAGGATGTGGAATTCTCTGACTGAAGAAGTGGTTTTATCAGAGTCCATACAGATGTTCAAACAGCTACTAGATGCATACTTGCAAAAACAGAATATTCAAGGATATAATCTTTCAATGTAGTGTAATAACTGCTTGTAATGGACCGTGTCAGCACACAAGGGGTTAAAACCGTTTAGGCGATCGTCCCCTTTCAGAGATGCAGGCACAGCTACTGTAGAACACCCAAACACACGAACCGCATGTAAGGGAATGCTCCAAACTCCCGAACGGCATACACTGTACCACTCCAAACTCACGAACTGGAACCATACGAATCGCTGCTAGCAGACGAATAGGAAAGGCATCCAAGGGGCTTACACTCCTAGCAATCAGTCTCTATCAGCATTCAGTAAATCCCCCAAAGACGAGACAAAGCTCCGTGTTGAGGGTCAAGCAGTGGTCTGTTTAATGAGGGCTACCTGCCCAGTATTTATGCAGGTCTCCCACCTGGTGGACACTCCCCTAGGGGACCAAATGTGAGACTGTGACAAGGGACAGACAAGTAGCCAAATAGGACACACAGTCACATTGTATTCCCACAATGCATCCTTGCTTCCTCCCCTCTTTCCTGGAGATAATTGAGAAGTAATTCAATTATCTCCCAGGACAAAGGCAAGTCGCAATAATGCACGTGGGGATACTAACACAAGAATTATTATTAAAATACACTATGTAAGACACATTACATTAAAACTATACATGTCCCCAGATAGCTCAGGTCTGAGCGCACATTATTAAGTGAATGGCGCTCAGACCACACGAATACAGTTCAATCGCCATGGAGCCAAAGTCTTTACAAAGTTAGTTCTCATATGAATGAGCTCCATGGGATTCCTATCTGGGGTATAATACAGTCAGGTAAAACTACCGAACACCGGGCCGTTCATGCACTCCTGCCGAACAAGAAGAGAGGTCGGCGGCTTCAGCGGTGTTCGCGCCAAACTGTGTCCGTTTTTTAGTTCCATGAGTTAGGCGTCGAACACCGCTGTGCGTTCGCGTGTTTAAAATGGCAGCGACATCGTGTTCGTGATACGAATGGCGGTCACCCAGTATTCGTCAATTAAGCTGCGGTTAACCGCAGCTTCTGGGAGGCTAATTGCTGGCACACTCCAGCTCCCAGATGGTCTAGTCATTCGTGCAGTTGTTCGGTAGATTGAATCTACCGAACACCGGGCAGAAAAGCACGAATAAGTCTTTTCTGCAGGGAAAAAGATGTCTTTTAACATGGGGCCATAGTCCAAAGGCAGCAGGTGAGCAACCAGGCTTCTCCAATGCAATGTGGCGAGATTGCTCCTGTCACATCTCTCCCCTTTTCCAAACAGACTAACAGGGTATCTGACCTCCTGCCGGTCAGTGCCCTTGTTAGTCCAGCAGCCCACCCACAAAACACAATCAAAAGCACAGCCCACCCACAATAAATGGTTACTACACCTGGGTAGAGGAGAAGCTTGTCCATATCCTGGTGCCTCACCATGGCTGTGCTGGGTACGGGTACGCTGACTTGGTGGGTTGCTGAGTGGGCAGAGACCAGCGGTACTCTGCCCTGGTGCCATCGCTACTGAGGCGGTAGCCTGGTTGAAGCCTGGTTGTTGGAGGGGGAGACCGACTGTCTCCCCTTTAGATACACAGCCCTGCTGCTGGAGACCGACTGTTTCCCCTTTAGACACACAGCCCTGCTGCTGGAGACTGACTGTCTCCCCTTTGGCTAAACAGCCCTGTTGCTGGGGGGCAGAACCGACCATCCCTACCCCCTGTGCTGTACGTGCAGAGACCACGGTCCCATCTGCACAGTTGTGGGGCTCACTGTCTCCCCCTGGCACATTAAGCTGCCGCTGGGGAGAGGGGGTAACAAGCTCCTCTCCCATACATACTTCCAGCTGCGGGGGAGGGAGACCGACTGTCTCTGCTCCCAATACAGAGTCCTGCTGCTGGGGAAAGGAGACTGGGCTCTCTATTCCCCGTAGGACACTCTGCCGCTGGGGAATGGAGACTGTGCTCCCAATTCCCAATAATTCGTACTGCCGCTGGGGAATGGAGACTGGGCTCCCAATTCCCAATAAATCATCCTGTCGCTGGGGAATGGAGACTGGGCTCCCAATTCCCAAAAACATACTGCCGCTGGGGATCTGAGCCGACCGCCCAGCATCCCTGTAGCTCAACCTGCCACTGGGGAGGAAGGACGCTGCTCTCCTCTCCCTGCAAGGTACACTGCCGCTGGGGGACAGGACCACTTGTCTCTGCCCCCTGTAACTCAGCCTGCCGCTGGGCATGGAGCTTGGGCTCCCAATTCCCTGCAATATCTCTGTGACGAGACCAATCTCGCCACATTGCATTGGAGAAGCCTGGTTGCTCGCCTGCTGCCTTTGGACTATGGCCCCCTGTTAAAAGACATCTTTTTTACCTGCAGAAAAGCTTAATTCGTGCTTTTCTGCCTGGGGTTCGGTAGATTTGTTTGAATGTGTTAAACCCCAGATAGGAATCCCATGGAGCCCATTCGTATGAAACTGACTGTAAAGACTTTGGCTCCATGGCGATTAAACTGTATTCGTGTGGTCTGAGCGCCATTCATTTAATAATGTGCGCTCAGACCTGAGCTATCTGGGGATATGTTAAATGTATAGTTTTAATGTAAGGTGTCTTACCTGATGTATTTTAACAGTAATGCTTGTTTTGTGTCCCCATGTGCATAATGGAGTCTTGTCTCTGTCCTGGGAGATAATTTAATTACTTCTCAATTATCTCCTGGGCAGAGGAGAGGAAGCCAGGATGCATTGTGGTAAAAAGTATGTGTAATTGGGTTACCTCTCAGGATAAGGGGAGGGAATCTGTGGGTTGTAACTACTATGTTACTGGATATTTTATACCTCCCTGTGGGCGGTCCTGTATTTAAAAAGACTGTAATAAAAACCAGGCTGGGTGTGCCAGCACCTCAGACCACTGCTTGACCCTCAACACAGAGCCTTGTCTCGTTCTTGGGGGGATTCACTGTATGCTGTTAGAGACTGATTGCCAGGAGTGTAAGCTGATTGTCTGCTTTTCCTGTTCGTCTGCTAGCAGCTATTTGGGAGGTTCCAGTTCGGGAGTTGGAGTGCTATTTTGTATCCAGTTCGGGAGTTTGGTGTTCTGCAGTAGCTGTGCCTGTATCTCTGGAAAGGGGTCCGATTGCCTAAACGTTTTTTTTCCCTTTTGGTGCAAAACGGTCCGTTACAATCTCCCGCTGGGGAATGGAGCTTGGGCTCCCAATTCCCTGCAATATCTCCCGCTGGGGAATGGAGACTGGGCTCCCAATTCCCTGCAGGACCGGTGGAGAGACCTCAGTCCCATCTCCACCAACCACCTGGGGTTCTTCCCAGTAATCCTCTGCAATATCTACCCAGCTGAATGGGTCTGGATCTGGGTCTCCGCTTCCCTGCTGAGCCTTCTCACTGGAGTGGAACAGATCTTGGTAGCCCTGCTCCAGCTCCATCTCTCGGGTCACCAGGTGGACCAGGTCTTGCTCAATTTCGTGAGTGTCATCCCAGTCGTACCTGCTTTCCCTCCACTCCAATAGATCACTGAACCAGGCTTGTGTAGGGCTCCCAAACTCAGGCTCTGAAAAAGACTCCTCTCCCTCTGGCCTGTCATGCTCGGCTGTCCGATACTGTGCCCCATACCACCAGAGCGCCTATTAGGCATCTTCCAGCCACATCTCCTGCCATACCCGGAGCTCCAATTCCTTCACCCATTCATCCAGGGGCTGCTCTCCCAGGAAGGGCATCCGCAGGGCTAGTCGCTTATGCAATCGCTGGTCTTCCTTGGGGAGTCTCTCGCCCTGCTGGTACTCTACAATACCCTGTGCCTGGTACCAGATGCCTTTCCGAACTGCATCTCGGTCATCCATGACACCCTCATCATACTCCACTGCTGGTTCCAATCTGGTGCTGTCAGGGTCGCTGTACTCAGACATGCGTTGCCCTCAAATTGTAAAATCCACGGAATGGTGTCGCCTGTAGCTGTCCCATTGACTGTAGGAACGATCCCATCGGCTGCCACCAATTGTAACGGACCGTTTCAGCACACAAGGGGTTAAAACCGTTTAGGTGATCGTCCCCTTTCAGAGATGCAGGCACAGCTACTGTAGAACACCCAAAACATGAACCGCATGTAAGGGAATGCTCCAAACTCCCGAACGGCATACACTGTACCTCTCCAAACTCACGAACTGGAACCATACGAATCGCTGCTAGCAGACGAATAGGAAAGGCATCCAAGCGGCTTACACTCCTAGCAATCAGTCTCTATCAGCATTCAGTAAATCCCCCAAAGACGAGACAAAGCTCCGTGTTGAGGGTCAAGCAGTGGTCTGTTTAATGAGGGCTACCTGCCCAGTATTTATGCAGGTCTACCACCTGGTGGACACTCCCCTAGGGGACCAAATGGGAGACTGTGACAAGGGACAGACAAGTAGCCAAATAGGACACACAGTCACATTGTATTCCCACAATGCATCCTGGCTTCCTCCCCTCTGCCCTGGAGATAATTGAGAAGTAATTCAATTATCACCGAGGACAAAGGCAAATCGCTATTATGCACATGGGGATACTAACACAAGAATTATTATTAAAATACACTATGTAAGACACATTACATTAAAACTATACTTTTAACATGTCCCCAGATAGCTCAGGTCTGAGCGCACATTATTAAGCGAATGGCGCTCAGACCACACGAATACAGTTCAATCGCCATGGAGCCAAAGTCTTTACAAAATTAGTTCTCCTAAAACTAACTAAAAAACAGAGAACATGACCTATACACAGAGACTGCTTCATTAAACTAAAGTTGTTTTGGTGACTATAGTGTCCCTTCAAGTGTTCTTTTCAACACTGAAAAATTTTAAGTAGTATTCTCGTGAAACTCAAAATTTTAAACCAGTCCACAGAAGGGTACATATGTGTTTGCCTTTAAAAAAGTAATGTCTGGATAGATTTAGTAAAATGAATAGATGTCTCCGGAACCAGGGACGTATTTATGAACAGATCACTTAGACTTTGGTTAAGGGCCACTGGGTGGACACTGCCGTATTCTTTTTAACACCAATTGATTGCTTTACAAGTCTTAGACAGGGGTTTACGGCATAAGAAAAAATAGTCCTGTAGTCCAAAATGAGAGACTTCTGATTGGTTGAGATTTTGCCTGATCTGGGAAAGGTCCATTTGCTTGACAAGGCCAATACATGTATCAGGATTTTTAAAAACATAATGGTAGACCATTTTCTGCATGCAAAATCAGTCAACAGCCTTTGGTTTCATACCTCATCTATTGTTTCAACATAATCCCCATCAATTGCCAGATAGCCATAAAATAATAAAGTAAGAGGTGGCATAGTCCAGTTTCAGAAAGAGTCTTTCATGACAGGAACACACCAAGCGCCCTAAACACTATGGTACTCTACAGGATAAACACTCCATTGTAAAGTTTCAAACCGGAGTCTGCCGGACACTGTTCCCTGCGTCCACTGCTTCATATTGAGAATTGGAAGCTTCTAAACAGGAGCTAAGCCCTGCTGTATATAGCTCAGAGATAGTGAGCTTCCGTTCTCCATAGGAAGCTGGGGGGAGCATCGCCTGGAGTACCCCAAGAAGAAGTCAAACCTTTATGAAAGAATGTGACTCTTTACAATGGGGACAGGGGGGCACAAGGGCACTCGTAGCAACATAACCATTGCAACATAATGTAGTGGTTATGGTGCTTGGAGTGTTCATTAAACTACTTTGATAAATCAGTCTATTTCATTTTGCAGTAGCTGTGTTAAATGCCTTCACAATTCAATGAGTTAGCGGGAACATTTTTACATGTTAAACAGCTATGTATATAACTCAAACTGTTGTCAGTGTTAAATCTGCATTTCAGCGCCTGATGCAGTTCCTATAATGAAGTCTTTTCCATCCTATGATATAAAACCATTAGGCACTGAGAAGCATGAGTAAGTAAAATATTTTGTTTATCCGGCCCTTCTCAAATGTACTGTCTGTCAACTTAAAAGGCAATGGAAAAATTGTTTGTGGCATCGCTGCTCTGGAGTTATAATAAGATAGAAAATTAGCTGTGTGTTTTATGAAAACAAAAAGTTTTAAAAGGAATTATACAAACACTGAGCTATTATGACACTTTGGATGTTCTTATCGTTACATAAAAATGCAAATTGAAAACTTGTTTAAATTATTTCTCTCTTTCTTAACATTGGAAAAAAGCAGACAATTTAAAAAAAATTAAAAATGGGGGATGGGGCCTGACAGTCAAGCTGGCCAGACGTGTCTCTTGAAAGCTCCTGCACAACTGAGCTAAACTTTGGCTTTTATTGCCCAAAATAGTATTTGCAAACATGCATGACGGTAGATACCCGCTTAATTGTGTGGGAGCCCGTGGATACCAGATCCACATCATCCTGTGGCAAGTTAAGAATGAGGACTAGAGAGAAAGGTGGCCTGGTAACCGGGGGAGGCAGCCGATCTCCCTATACGATGACCGCGCGGAGTGACAACCCTCCTGTTGCCCTGCTAGCCCCTCTTTGGCCCGGCGGGGATTATCCCAGTCCCCACTGGGGATCCTACTCATCTGCAGCAGAGAAATCTTTTGCGAAGCCATAAGCCGCCCGACAAGCCCAAGATGGCTGCCATGCCATGTCATCCACAGCATCAGACGAGCCTGTCCTGCAGATGGGTGTGGGAAGCAGACCCCACATATAGTTTCGGCTCCTAGAGATGCAATCTCTGAATACAGCAAACCCTCGGTTGCTCATCTGCCTGCCACCTGGCTGTTTTTGCGGTACTGTGTGTGTGGATGAGGCCGCATGACAGACCTGGAGATTGAGTGTCTATCGAGGCCTACTCGTGGCATTGGCAAGATCCTACATGGCAGGGACCCTCTATTCACTATATCCACTTTCCTGGTATACCTTGCAGGGTCTCCTACTACAAAGTGCTCTCAGTTTTGATACGTACCAGTGGCACCACTACTACTCAGTGTTTCTTATGTTAGCTCAGCCTATACTATTAAGCCTATGTTTATTTTTTTTATTTTTTTTATCTTCACGTATATTAAGCCTGTCTATTATTTGATACCTGCTCATGCACGTTAAGCCTGATTACCCTAATACAACAAAAAACTGTTCTGTTCTACTTGTATGCCATAACAATGATTCTTTTTCTGCCTGCTTGCTACTGCTGTTGTGGCACCACAAGATTTTATGTTAACTGTATTCTCATGCACAACAAAAATGAAGTATATATATATATATATATATATGTATATATATATATATATATATAAATTACCATTAAGGGTTCTTTTTGTAATTTTTTTATTTTTTAATGCTGTTCTGCTTAGTTCAAATATTGATTTCTCTAATGCCTTAACAATACAAAAAGCTGTTCTGTCATAATTTTCTTTTCTCTTTAGTTGAAACACACAAAAACACCTCAAAAACACTGAAACATGTTCTTCCTTTTATGGGAACAGATCATTTCATATAACCTGATAATATAGAACATAGAAATACCTTTGACTGGGACACTGGAGGCAATGGGATAATTGTATATGTGTTCAATTGCGAGCTCGGCAGGCGGGGAAGGGACCCTAACCCCCTTCTTCTTCTTCCTCCTCCTATTACACCAGTTCCCCTCATTTTTTCTCTCTCATCACTCGCTCTGCCTTACTCTGCTGTGCCTTCGAGGGCACCCCTTAAAAAATGCTAATAACCACCTCCCCTTGTCTAGGTAAAGTAATTGCAGTACGTAAAGAAAACCACAGAACGAATAATGAAAATTAAATAGAATAGAAAAAAGAGTACAATTAAAATAAATCTTGTATGGGTGGTATAATCTCAATATGTCAAAGCATGTCTTCCCTAATCATAGAAGCCACTCCATACAAATAACGTCCCGACGCGCGTTTCCAGCTTTCTCTCCTTCGAATATATACAATCTTTTGCAGGGCTTGTCATTCAGCTATTATTTACACTAACTGAATTTATCTTTTCCCTCCTCCCTATTCATTAGACTAGCAACATTTGTTACTCTACAGCTAGCGGTTACATTTGCTGTTATTTTGTATCTACCCTTTGCAATATTTACTTTAACTTCTGACCACCACTGATTCACAGTGTGATATCATTGAATTCCTATTATTTCTTTCTTTCTGTTATTTTTCTTGCGTTATCTATTTAATAGTGTTACACTTCCTTATTATTATTATTATTTCTTTATGTTATCTAGGGGGTTTACTTACTCCTATCTAAATAGAAGTTATATTGACTCTGCTTATTAACTATTTATTCCTATTTATTCCTATTTATTCCTATTTAGCCATCAGAAATAATCACCCCTAAATCCCTTTCCTCATATGTAACATTTAATGTTAGTCTGTTTGTATGTTTGGCATTGTATGTGTCTGTCTCTGTATCTGCATGTATGTCAGTGTGTATATCTACATGTTTGTCATTGTGTGTTTCTGTGTGTCTGTGTATCTGCATTTGTGTCAGTGTGTGTATCTATGTATTTCTATCTGCATGTTTGTCATTGTGTGCATCTATGTGTCTGTGTATCTGTATGTATGTTAGTGTATGTACCTGTGTATTTGTATGTGTTAATGTGTATCTTATGTCTTTGTAGCTGCATGTGTGTCAATGTGTGCATCTGTGTGTCTGTTTGTGCATGTCATTGTGTGTTTCTGTGTGTTTGTGTATCAGTATGTGTGTATTTGCTAGTGTATGTGTATCTGGATGTGTGCCCTTTTGTGCATTTTTTTGTGTTTGTGTATCTGCATGTGTGTCAGTGCTTTTATCTATGTGTCTGTGTATCTTCATGTTTGTCATTGTGTGTATCTGTGTATCTGTATGCATTTTAGTGTGTGTACCTGTGTATTTGTATGTGTTTCAGTGTGTATCTTATGTCCTTGCAGCTGCATGTGTGTCAATGTGTGCATCTGTGTGTCTGTATGTGCATGTCATTGTGTGTTTCTGTGTGTCTGTGTATTTGTTAGTGTATGTGTATCTGGATGTGTGTCATTGTGTGCATTTGTGTGTTTGTGTATCTGCATGTGTGTCAGTGCTTTTATCTATGTGTCTGTGTATCTGCATGTGTGTCAGTCTTTGTATCTATGTATCTGCATATGGGTATCTATGTGTCTGTGTAACTGCATGCGTGTCAATGTCATGTGTGTCAATGTGTGTGTGTCTGTGTATCTGTAGATGTACCAGTGTGTGTATATGTGTATCCATGATTGTGGCAGTGTATGTGTATATGTGCATACATGTCAGTATTTAAATGCCAACACTACACACAAATACATGTCTACATTTAAATGTCAACACTACATACAAACACACTTCTGTGTTAAAACACCAATATTATATATAAACACACACCTGCATTCAAAAACCAACACTACACACAAATTCACACCTGTGTTCAAATGTCAACAATACATAAAAACACACAACTATATTCAAAAGCAAACGCTACACACAAGTACACCACTACTTTCTAATAGCAACAGTACATAAAAACACATAATTGCACCCACATGCCAATAGTACATGCAAATACACTCATGCATTCACACACACGCATGCCATACAAAAACAAGCTTAGATGCAAACACACAAACACTGCTCAGTGCTACACAACCCTGCAAGGACTGGAAAATTATAGATTTTATTAAGACAGGGAGGCTCCTGCACTCTTTCTTTATTTCCTTCAGCAGCAAAGAAAAAATATAACATTCAAATGGTATGATAACAATAAATAGCATGAGAGGTATATCTTCCTAGTGACAGGAACAGCCAATCAGCTTCTGCTCTCCAGCATAATAGGCGATGATGCGTAATCTACTTCCTCTTTCTTTGCTGCTCCCTCAGTTAAGTAACAGCAGGTCCCACTGTTCTCTTAACTGTGGGATCTTTTAAATCTCTTAAATCTTTTAGAATTTTATTATCTGTTTTTACTATATGGTAGTATAGTTGATGTATTTTAAATTATACTATTACTAATTTCTTACAGTATTAATACATTTGTTTATTCTTGGTATAATTTGCTTGCAAATGTATTTATTTATATTGATTTATTAGATTTGATTTAGCTATTTGTCTATGTAATTGCGTGTGTCTCTGTCATTCCTTGTATTTTCTGGACCTCCCTGAGCCCAGTTTTATCAATAGTGCTCAGGGATGTCTTCAAGGATTTCTGTTCCCTGTTTGGCGCTTTGACACCATTTTTTTCTGTTCCAACTGCCACTCACTGGATTCGCGCATTCTGTTCAGTTATAGCGTTCGGGAGTTTTTCCCAGCGAATGCAGCATTTAGGGGTTTGGCCTCACGAACACACATAGTGCCTTATATGCAGGACTATTTCCTTTATTAGCTGCAACATTTCTGTTCGCGGCAGCCATTTTCTTGTTTTCCCCGCGATTTGACGTTAGTACTGCCCCCAACTGCCGGAACTCGGAGTTGTGGTTTAGTTTTAGTGGCGGTCGGAAGGCTCTGGTGTTTGTGAAATAATTTTCAATTGTATTTATCTCCTGTGAGTACACTTTCCTCCTTTTTACCCTAAATCCTCTATTTGGGTTAATCAAACCTTTCTTAGGTTTTACACTTACTATCATAATCAGTTCTGATTTAAAAATGCAGTCTGGCAAAGATGCCTCAGCATTCTCTGGGTCTTCTGCACCCATTCATGTAGTAGTGGCAGAATAGTGAATTAGGGATAACCACACATGAGAAAGATTTGGGAATTGTTATAGACCATAAATTAGGCAGTAGCGATGTCCCGAACGGTTCGCCGTAAATGGTTCCTGGACAGCTCACTAAGAATGCAGCTTCACAATGAATGTAAAATGGATGCTGTCCAGGAGGTGGGAGGGTCTGGGAGGGAGGGTCTGCTGCTGATTGGCTGGAATGTGTCTGCTGACTGTGAGGTACAGGGTCAAAGTTTACTCAATGATGAGTCCGCTGCGAACCGTTCGTGGCGAACCGTTCGCGAGCCGTTCGGCAAACCGTTCGGGACATCACTATTAGGCAGCAATATGCAATGTCAATCTGCAGTTGCTAAGGCCAGTAAGGTTTTGTCATGTATAAATAGGGGCATAAATTCTCGGGATGAAAATATAATTTTGCCTCTTTATAAATCACTGGTAAGACCAGATCTTGCATATGCTGTGCAATTTTGGGCATCTGTTCTAAAGAAGGAAATCATGGCACTAGAAAAAATGCACAGACGAGCTACAAAATTGATAAAAGGATAAGCATTTTAGTTACAAAGAAAGCTTAAAAAATGTAAATCTCTTTAGTTTGGAAAAACGGCACCTTAGAGGGGATATGATAAAATCATACAAATATATTCAGGGCCAGTACAAACCTTTATCTGGAAATCTAATTATAAACAGGGCTATACATAGGACACAAGGTCACACATTTAGGCTGGAAGAAAGGAGATTTCATCTAAGGCAAAGAAAAGTTTTTTTTACAGTAAGAGCAATAAGAATATGGAATTCCCTGCCTGTAGAGGTGTTTTTTTCAGAGTCTATACAGATGTTTAAACTGCAATTGGATAAATACTTGCAAAAACATATTATGCAGCGATATAATTTCTAATTAGTGGGGTAATAGCTGCTTGATCCAAGGAGACATCCGACTGCAATTTTGGGGTCAATAAGGATTTTTTTCCTAGTTTGCTGCAAAATTGGAAGTGCTTCAGACTGGGTTTTTTACTTTCTTTTGGATCAACAGCAAAAACATATGTGAGGAAGTTGTGGTGGACGCAAGTCTCTTTTCAGCTATATAACTATGTAAGGTTGCTTTTGATACATTCCCAGGTACATCTGGAGACAGAGCGGAATTCACTGCTGACTTTGATGCTCCTGCTGAAATGCAGGTTTTGATTGACAATTCAATGTTGAAAGCCATGACTAAAGCCCTGATGTCGGCTATGGGAGTGTCTGTCACAGACATTTACACAGGCCTTGATTCAGGCACAGAGATCGGCTCAGCCGACTACTACCTAGGCATTGCCTTTAACGACTCCTGTGCAGCCTCATTCTGGCCGCAAAGCCCTTGCTAAAGTTAAGCACTCCTCAATGTCAGAGATGGACAGCAATAGACCTGTCACAGATGGCACCACTGGATTATGGAAGAGGGCAAAAGTCCAATCAGCTTCTCAGTCAGATCTCAGCAATATTGACAAGGATTCCTTTATGGACGATTAAGGGGATCCATCGGATCCTGGTTCTGACTTTGGAGTCAAGGAATATGACCCTTCCATGGACACTATTATTGTGAAACCTGCAAAAATTGATTTGGAGCGTGGGACTTCATGGGACACAGGTAAGATTTTAGATCTCCATGGCGAACCACTTTTCATCACCAATGAGCTGCACGATCCACGGTCAGTAGAATGGTCTCCCTCAGACAACGTAGCCAGATATATAGCGTCATGATTGCGCAAGCCTTTGGATAAGGAGACCAGAAACAAATTGAGGGCAGAATGCCCACGCCCTACTGTCCCAGAGGATGCTTGCAGAACACCTGCAGATGATCCAAAAATAATACAAATACTGGGAAAGATGGGTTGGAAACACAATAAGGGTCTAGATTTCTTATGACAGAACTCTGGCACTACGACCGAGTATCTTCGCCAATCGATGCTCCTAGTGCTTGCCAAGGACTCCAAGCACTCCAACTGATACCATCAGCACTGCTGACCCCACTTCCAGCGATGCAGCTGTGCCGGGGTCTCGCCGTCCTTCACCCACCCTGGACCCAAGTCCAGGATCCAGCTTCCAGTGGGCAGACCTCTCTTCCTCCAGAGGGCATAGCAGGAACAAGAACAGCTCTTGCAAGAGCTTACCATGGGGAGTATAGTGTGATTATAGCAATCCCCAGAGTGTAGTTATCCCACCCCCGAAGCATGAGCCAAGGCTTCAAAAATGGGTCAAGCAGGTCTGTTTAATCAGCACCAAAGGGCTTTCTTTTATGCGGGTTTTTACACAAAGTTACCACCCACCTGGTCTTGTGGAACAGCCAGTCAAACACATTATAATACAGTCAAACACTCCCATTCATTCCAGCAAAATCCTCCCCTCTGCCTGAGGCACATTCTCCCATGGAATCAAAGGGGCAGAAAAAGTGTTTCAAAATCCAATATGTCCAAATAATGTTTTTAACTGGCAATATCTCCCAGGAGCCATAGTCACAAGGCAGGGGGCTGGCAAATAGTCCTCTCCAGGCACAAGTGGCGAAGGGCACTTTGTCACATTTCTCTTTAAGGAACTGCCAGGATAAGTTCCTGAATATCTCGGGCCCAGCAGCCAAGATTTTCGAAGTGGTCGAAGACAAACAAGAGTTAGATTGTGCCACCATACCTGGTTAGATTCAAAGAGTAATTTTCCTAATTGGCAATGCCAATACAGCAAACCTAAACTGGTCAATATGGCTATGAACGAGCCGGGCGCTCAAGCCAATGATTTCCTAATTGGAGACAATTTTGTCAAAGAACTTGGTTCTTTCGTACACACATTCACTGCCTTAGATTAAGCGCAATCAAGTATGTGCAAAGTATTTAACCCTAGGGTTTTTGGTGGGGCCGGAAGAGCTGTCTGTCCGGCCGTATTACCAGTAGTTAGTTTAGGCAGAACCGTGGCTCCTATACAGGGTGGGCCAGTTTCCTGGAACACCACAATCCACCTGCCTTCTTTCCACAACGTGGTTGACCCTGGGTTGCCCATGGACCACAAGGCACCCATTCAGGACGATGACTCCATGGTAAGTCCTCTCAATCTACATTCTTCCCTATTGGTAGTGGGGGGGCAGACTAATTCATTTTTTCCATGTATGGTCTTTCATTTCTTCGGACATCTAGATACTAAACACTGTGAAAGGTTATACCATAGATTTCCTGTTTCTGCCAATGCAATACTCCCCATTGAGGGGAATTGTTTTTTCTTGACAAGATGCAGACCTTGTCACCAAGGAAATATTGGATCTGATGGGCAAACAAGCAAATAGAAATTCCAATGTCCATTCTGGGTTATGTGAGCAACCCCTTCCTGGTTGCCAAAAGTGATAAACTAGAGACAGTTTAACATTTATGTAACCTATCACCAAATCAAGATGGAAGGGATACATTGTTTGTGAGATCTTCCCCAACCATCAGATTGAATGGCAAAGTTGGATCTTCAAGATGCCTACCTCGCAGTGCCTATAGCATTACAACACCAATATGTGCTGCAGTTCATTTGGTAAGGAAAGAAATGGGGGTTCACATGTCTCCCCTCCGGGCTGTCTTCAGCCCTGTGGTGCTTCGCCAAACTCATGAAGCCCGTGATTGCGCTGTTACGGAGTTGAGGAATACGTCTGATAATATACATAGACAACATCCTCCTCATGGCTGAGTCTTATTAACTCCTCAAAACTCATCTGTACTGGACTTTGACTCTGCTACAGAATCTAGGCTTCCTAATCAATTGGAAAAATCCATTGTGACTCCTACACAATGCATAGAATTTCTTGGTCTCATCATAGATTCTACTCTACAGGCCCTGCATCTTCCAATGTCAAAGCTGTCCAATTTCAAGAAGGAAATCAGGTGCACACTGGCAGCTCCTGGTGGCTTCCATACAAACCATTTTTCCGAGCACTCTTCACTATCGAGCCCTACAACGCTTACAGACTTCCCATCTGAGGGAAGGAGCATCCTACACAGATATGGTCATTCTGGACTCAGAAGCGAAAGACGAGTTGAAATGGTGGCTTCTTCACATGGATGTGTGGAATGGTTGCAACATCTTCTGCGCAGCACCAGACTTGGTAATCAAATCTGATGTGAGCTTACACGGTTGGGGTGCTCGTTGTGGAGATGTCTCTACTGGTGGCAGATGATACAATTACGAATTGACTCTCCATATCAACTGTCTGGTACTCCTGGCAGGCTCATTCGCTATCTGCAGCTTCTCCTCAACCCAAGCTCAGTGCTCTATTCTCCTGAAGATGGACAATATATCAGATGTCCATTACATCAATCATCTAGGAAGTACGAAATAAAAGGTCCTGGCGAACATGGCACGGGATTTTTGGCAGTTCTGCCCGGCACAGGGCATATCGGTTACCGCAGAATATATCCCCGGTCTCTCCAACACCACGGTGGATTGGTATTCATGCTACCTCAGAGATTCCAGCGATTGGCATCTGGATTCAAAAGTCTTCCAGGATATCCACGATTTATAGGGTCCACTGGACATACACCTTTTCGCTTCCCGCATGAACACACAGCTTCCCAGGTTATTCAAGTGGAGACCAGACCCAATGGCAATAGCAATGGATGCTTTCACCCAAGATTGGTCATCCACAAGGAACTATGCATTTCCTCCCTTTGCATTGATTCCCACTGATTCCTACTGCAACTACGATGCCAGTCCTGGACTCTGGTGATTGTGATGCCCTTGTGGCCATCCCAACCTTGGTTTCCTCCTTTTCTAGAGATGGCTATCGACTTACCATGTCTTCTCCCATCACTTGACTGCCTCCTTCAAGATCCAGATGGAATGTCCCATCCCCTGGTACTCCACAACCAAAGTTGGAAGCTGAAAGCAGTCTGGAGAACACTAGATCAAGGTACATGATAACAGGAACCAAACAGCAAAACCAAGCTCAATGAACTGACACTGCCCTCAGGGAGAGACAGTGTCTTATACCAGGCTAATTAGGCATCTGCTTCAGGTGGACTGAGTTTGACAGGAGCAGCCACAGGTAAAGTCCAGCCCCCTGGTGCTGGAGATAAGGCAAGATCAGATTTCAGGCTGATACACGAGCTGCATTGTGGCTTATAGGTAAGACAGCAGGATTAGGACACAGAAAATCCCCTGTCTGGCACCTGAGGGGTGGCCACGCCTGGCCATCTGGATGGCATGGTGCAAACTGTGATAGATATATCCATGAAGAAAGTTTTGTATCCATCCTTTCCTGACAGACAGCTCCTATGCCCAGTCGCATGCACTTCTTCACTATGGAACCCATCGAAACACGAACTCTTCGTTTCCTTCCAGAAACCGCATTTGTCGGTGTCTACTCCTACACTGGCTCGTTGGGTCAAATGGATTATGTCTCTGGCTAGTATTGATGCTTCACTCGGTTCGAGGGGTGATGGCCAATGCCTCCTCGATTGGTTGCTGCCTAGAGGACATTTTGAATGCGGATGACTGGTCTTCTGAGTCGACCATCTGTGACTTTTATTTTAGACCTATTCAGCACTTTGCGGGGACTGTAGTTTCCCAGCTTTAAACCAGTATAATAGGAGCCTCCGTGTCTTAATAAAATTAACAGATTTTACTATAAACATGACATAAAGTCATGATTTTATTAACGACACGGAGGCAAGTATTATCCCTCCCACCCGAGGATTGAGTGGATTTGGGTAAGTTGACTTCACAGTAAGTATTGGAGTATAGTATTATCCAATTTCTAAGTGTCTACAGTTCAGTTGAGACTACTCCTAATTAATATTGTAAATTTATACTTGCATTGTAGGAGTTAACATTTACAGATAGTGCTAGTGTTATGTAGGGTGTTAATGTAGTATAGTGTAGGGGTCAATGTGTATTATAGCTTAAAATTACCTTAATTGCTGAGGCATTTCTGCGCCCGATGCAGTTCATCCCGATTCTTTCTGGCTGATACCATTATCCCAAAATCAAGGTAAGGGAAAGCAGTCAGAGGGTAGGACAGGGGTGGCTCAAATGGTGGGGGGGGACTGTCTACCAAGAGCATACCTTGTTAGGGCCCCCGGCACAAAGGGGTGATCTGTGTGTTATTAAGCATTCATTACAAGAAATAATTGCATGGATGATGTCACCATCTGTGCAATACAGTGAGTCTAAAACCTGCTTTCCCATTGAAATAACAGACAGATCATCTAATAAATATATATGTATATATATAAACGAATAAATGCCTCTTATAATCTTTCAGTTACAAAAAATTTTTAAACAGCTATTTCCTAAATATTATATACACGTGTAGATTTTTTCACAATGAATGGCCATTAAAGGGTTAGTATTTAGATGTTTTAGCAGCAACTAAGTAGATGTTTTCTTTCATTTCACAATCCATAAATCCTCATTTCTTTAGTCTCTATAAATAATTCCTTCTTGTATGGAAATTTATGTTAAAAAAGAATTAGTAAATAGCATAAAATAAACCAACATTTATCTGACTTGCACCCACTTATCTTGGTTTCATCCAGTACGACCCTTTATGTTGATGTAACAAACACTGTTTAAATCCAGGATATTTTTAATTATACATATGCATTGCATTCTGAGCTTAGGGATCTAAACAAGGAAATCGAAGCAGACACCAGAATCTCGTTGTCAAGTGATATTATGTAAATCAACCTTACACTGAGTTTGAAAGTAGAAAAAAAGGCTTGTTTTCATGTTTTCTGTACTTAAAGTACTTGATTGTACATTGAACCATATAGAAAATATTTTTATTTTGTATACTATATGCGGTTGCAATGGGAGAACTAAACCCATTGTGTACTTGGCTTTGTATATATTACCATAAGTTGGATTACTGGATGTTTACCAATAACCCTTAATGTAACACTAAGGGATATTCATATAAAAGCACATTTTACAGCTGCTGTATACATTTGAAATATATACAAATAAATATTTCAGAGTAATTTTTTTTTTTTTTTTTAATGGTAACTGGCAATGTTTCGGCCTATGGGCTTTTTCATGCCTTGAAACGTTGCTGGGCCCATGTGCGATAATCAGTTTGGGACTGTCCCTGATGTTGAAGAGCTACTTTATTTGCCTTCATTGAATTTTTGGGGGGCTGGCAGTTATCCCACTCAGCACCCATATAAGCATCATGGGAGAGGATCAGACAGCGCAGCTACATACATATATTGCAAAGGTTGTGGAATGTGCCTCTGCTATGCGTCTAAATAGCAATTTGCACAATTTTAATAATCTTCCTCCCACGTCATCAGATTTGTTGCAAATCATCATATGTAAATTGTTTCATCTGTAATATTTTAAGGAAACATTTTCAATGAATGAGTGTCTTTGAAGGCATACCGAGTCAAGATTGCTGCAAAAATTTATTTTGATACAATGTCATATTAAAAAAAAAAAAAAAAAACAACCGTTCTGTCTGAGCTTATTCACATTTTGCCCAACGTGGCAGAAAATTACAAACCATCAAATAATGTACAACTCTTCTGTAAAAAAAGGCTCTAAACCCTCTTACCTCTATACTTCTTTCTATAACTGCCTTTGGTTTCTCTGAATAAAATACTTTGCCTACTCACATAGCTGGTGATGTTCTTGAGTTCATCCTATCTAATCTCTGACTCTGCTCTATCTACAGGTGGAACCTGAAGTGAGTTTTTCGTGAATGTGTGGACTGGAGGCTGCAATAACACTTATATGGGTACTACCTGAAATTAGGTTGGGTGTACATCATACATTTTATTAGGAAAGTATCTCATACGTGAAGCATAATTCTCCAAATTATAATTGGCTTATCTGATTTCCCTATGACCCTTCGCCTCCAAGCTTTCTGACCAAGTTGTGTACAACAGACTAATTTACACCCTTGAATTAAACTCTTGATACAAATCAGTCTGGATGGCTGCTCACTTTCTAAAACTCAATTTCTCCAGAATGGGACCCCTTGTCTTTCTTCATTTTATTACTACTTTTTCCTTGTCAGTCTATTTCTGGGTCTTGGTGCTAACATCACTTCACAGACTAGATTGGGGCCCTTCTGACTCTGGCATCTTTTTTACTTAGGCCATTATACCTTAGATTTACAACCCACTATGTTCAGTTTATGTAACTAATGTATGTAACTAATTATAATAAAAATAAAAAAAAATACTTTTTACAAGTTTAAAACTTTGCCTATAGCCTTTTTATAGTCAGTATAGTCTTATATGTATTTTATTTTTAGCTTTAGACACTGACTAGACAGCAAACTATCCATACATATCAATTCTTGGGGACTTCAACATTCCCATTAACCTGACCTTGTCCTCAGTAGCCTCAATACTACTTTCACTTATCTCCTCCCTTGGGCTATCGCAGTGGGCTAAGTCCCCCACCCATGCAGCTGGCAATACTCTCGATCTTATTTTCTCTCATCAATGTACAATCTCTAATCTCTGCAACACTACATATCCTCTCTCAGATCACCACCTCTTATCATTTGCTCCCAATAGTCCCTTACCCAATCATCCTCAACCTAACCTCCCCCAACTAAGAACAAAATCTGAATTATATTGAACACGGCTCCAACCGTGGCACACTAAATCAACACGCTGCCTGCAGAGATGCTCCCGTTCTGCTGAACGCTGCTGGAGGAAGTCACACACCCAGTCGGACTTTCTCCACTACAAATTCATTTTGCTTTCATACAGCACAACCCTTGCTTTTGCCAAACAGTCATACTTTTTCTCCCTCAATAGCTCATGCTCCCGCAATCCCAGGCCTCTTTTTAATACATTTAACTCCCTTCTTTGTTCTGCTGTTGCCATCCCCCAAACGAACCTTACAGCCGATAGCTTTGCATGCTACTTTACCGACAAGATTGAAACACTAAGGAAAGAATTCTCACGACCTTGCCCCTCTATTTCTCAACCACACCTGGATCATGCCTTTCCTACCCTTCAGACTTTTCCCCAGGCTACTGAACAAGAGGTGGCTGCGCTTCTCCTTTCCTCTTGCCCCACCACTTGCCTGCTTGTTCCTGTCCCGTCTCACCTTATCAGATCTCTCTCCTCTTGTCTCGTGCCTTCCTTAACACACATCTTCAACAACTGCTGTCTCTTCTTTTGTTGTCCCTGCTGCCATTAAACATGCTACGGTAGTACGTATTTAAAAAAAAAAAAAATCTCTTGACCCGTCCCCCCTTCTATCTATCATCCCATATCCCTGCTCCCTTTTTCTCAAAGCTTCTGGAAAGACTGGTCTTTACCCATCTGACTTGTTTCCTCAATTCCAACTCTCTCCTTGACCCTCTTCAGTCTGGCTTCCGCCCCCTCCACTTTACCGAGACTGCTCTTATTAAAGTCACTAATGACCTAATCACAGCTAAATCCAAAGAGCACTACTCCATACTAATTCTTCTTGACCTCTCTGCTGCCTTTGACAGTGTTAACCATGTTCTCCTTCTCCAAACTCTTCAATCACTAGGTCTATGTGACACTCTCCTCTCTTGGGTTTCCTCCTATCTCTCCCAAAGCTCATTCAGTGTCTCCTTTTCTAATGATACCTCCTCCCTTCGTCCTGTCTCTGTTGGAGTCCCCCAAGGCGCTGTACTTGGTCCCCTTTTATTTTCTCTTTATACAGCCTCTCTTGGCAAACTCATTACCTCATTTGGATTCCAATACCACCTGTACGCTGATGACACTCAGATATACCTCTCCTCCCCGGACATCTCACTTTCCGTCTTGCAGTGTGTCACTGCTTGCCTTTCTTCCGCTTTTTGAAACTCAATCTCTCTAAAATGGAACTCCTTGTCTTTGCTCCTTCTAATACTGATCTTCCTCCTTCACTCTCCCTTCAAGTTAATGGTACCCACATCAGTTCATTCTTGCAAGCACGCTGTCTTGGCGTTATACTTGATCCTGACCTCACATTTGAGCCTCACATCCAGTCTGTTACCAAATCCTGTAGATTCCACCTTAAAAACATAGCCCACATCTGCCTTTTTCTTACGCAAGATGCTACTAAGGAGCTTGTCCATGCTCTAATAATCTCTCGCATAGATTATTGTAACTCTCTCCTAATAGGTCTTCCCACAAGTCGTATTGCCCCGCTACAGTCTGTAAAGAATGCTGCAGCTAGACTGATTTTCCTCTCCTGTCGCTCGTCTCACACCTCTCCCCTCTGTCAGCCCTTACATTGGCTTCCTGTATTCTATAGGAGTCAATGCATGGTACTAATCCACACCTATAAAGCACTGACCAATTCTAGCCCATCCTATATCTCTTCACTGATCCGCAGGTATGCCCCTTCTCGGTCTCTCCGCTCTGCCCGTGACCTTTTCCTGTCCGCTGCTATTACCCATACGGCCAACTCACACTTGCAGGACTTCTCACGGGTGGCTCCCCTAGTCTTCAATCATTTAAAAAGTGCACCAAAACCCATCTCTTTAGGAACACTTATGGCCTCCCAGAGTAACCTCTGCCTCACATACCTGTCCCTTGCTCTCTCCTAAAAGGCAGCACTCTATTCTCTCCTCCAGCTCTTCTTCACTCCACCTTGTTTGATTGCAACCTCCTGTCCTATTGTGCATTACGCCCCACCTCCTAAAGACTGTAAGCTTGTTTGAGCAGGGCCCTCTTCAACCTATTGTTCCTTTAAGCTTTTGTAATTTTCTCATTTATTGTTAAATCTCCCCCTTTGATAATATTGTCAAGTGCTATGGAATATGCTGGCGCTGTATAAATACCAGTAATAATAATAATATCAAGCTGTTTAGAACATGATTAACTAGACGTTTTCATGTTATGTGTTCTTGTTATAAGCCCAATTTTGTATTGATGAAATTTCTGAAATCTGCTATCCTTCATTCTGTAATACTGTACTGCATTTTAATTTTTTATTCCTGTTGAGCGAAAAGCCAGAAGGTTGATTTTTACCTTTTTATTTTCTTTCTAAAGTTCAAGTGGATACATTTCCAAAGAGTAGGTCTGTTGCATCTCTCAATGGGTACATAATATGTAAAGGTAGCGGAAGCTACACTACTGCTGCTAAACTCTGCTCCGGGCACATAGACTCCGATAATCTTGCAAGCTCACTTATTATACTTTCATGGGCCTTTTATAAATCCCTTGTAGTCACAAGTGGACAGTTTTTAAGTCTGCATGGAGAAAAGCCTATTGCATTATCTAATTAGGAAACCTGTTCTGTTAAATCAGTGTATCTGGTTTCAGTCTAGAATAGGAATCTGTACCTCTGTAGACCACTTCCTGCCCTATGTAGAGAGAACCTAAACGTGAAGCTTAAGAACAGCATACTGTTTAGACATCCACGTACATGTCTTTTACTTAGACAGTCAAATAAAATGAGCAATTAGCTTTACCCTAAAGCAGTTTAATTTGTTCATAGACATATGGTCTCTTGAGTTGACATTGTAAACACAGCAATATATCTTGCATGCCTTTGCCTGATGATTATTAAGCAGATGCTAAGAAAAACTATTTATGTTTACATTTAAATTTACAAAGCCACTTAAGCCATAAACATACCAAACACTTTTAAATGTCTAACAGAGTGTTTGTGGTACAGATTTCAAGCTAATGAGTGGTTTAATCACTTTGAAGCCCACCAGTTAATCCAAATCAGAAGACTGTTGCTATCATTAAAGAATTTACACCTTTCAGTGAATGTGACTTAAACCTAGTTTGTAATCTATAATCACCTAACAAGATTTACATGTGCCTGTGGTGGGAATCTGCAACAGCGTTTTATTAAAGAAACAGTAAGTATATAGAAAAATAGTCAAATGATTATAAAATAATTACCTTATTATGTAATAGAATTATCTGTTTTATTATGAATATTTTTTACATTAAGTGCGTGTTCTGTTAATTTTTGTGTATATATTTTAGGGGTTGAGACTTTATAATTTTAAGAATTTTTTCTTTTTACAGAAAGGTCCTAAAATGCAAATATTTGTCTACAAACGTTGCTATGTTTTAATCAGAAACAGGGTCAGTATCGGGGAGGTACAGCAGAAACAAGTGTAACAAGCTCAGGCAACCTGGGGAGCCTGGGCCCTATATTCCTTTATAGAATAAATATAAATATATATATATATATATATATATATATATATATAGCCATTGGTGCCAGGATGATTTCAGGCTTCGATGGTGAGGTGCAGTGCCCGGTAGAATCTTAATGTTCAACTCTGCCAGGTGATCTCTCTTTTTCAGGCCCCAGGCTGTCTGAGCATTACCGGGGTACCATGGCAATGCTCTGACACTACATAATACCAGGGCTCCTGAGAGGATCCTGTGCATAGCGGAGCTGGAAGTTAGAGTCTCTAGAGTAGCACCAGACCACCATGCAATGTAGCTTCCCCCTCCGTGGCAAAAGATAAGAAGCAGGGAGGGGGGAATAAGCTTAAGTAATATTAACCCCCCCGGTCCCCACAGAACACAGCCACTATCCCATACCAAAAATTCACATACATACTGGGATCCACTACATAAACACTGCATCCACAACACACACACACTTGATCGCTTACACACATACACTGAATTAAGTATACGGGCTGCATCCAATGCACACACACACACACACACACACTGCATAAACAAACTACATCCACTATACTCACACACTTTATCCAATATACGCACACACTAAATCCATTACAGACACACAGGGGCGCACTTAAAATGTAAAAAAACACACACAATATTTTTTTATGTTTTCAAGATTTTTTTTTTTACATTTATATATCTATCACTCTCTTTCTCACACTCTCTCTCTTTATATATATAATTTCGTTTTAAGTGTATTGATATGAATATATATATTTTTATATCAAAATACATTAAGAATGAAAACATATATAAGCATATTTTTTATTATTTAGTTCTAATTAAGACTGATACCTCCCCAGGCATACTCACAATCTACAGGCCCCCCTTCTACAACACTACCTGAGTTGCCTCACTTCTACCAAACCTCTGCTCCCACTCTCTACAAAATTCTTGGCCTCCTTCTACTAAAGCCATGCCCTGCCCCCCTTTACAAAACCCCTGTCGCCTCTACAAAACCCCTGCCCCATCTACAAAACCACTTCCCCCTATACAAACCCCTGCCACCCTCTACAAAACCCATGCCTCAACCCGACAAAACCCATGCCCCCCCACAAAACCAATGCCTCAACCCGACAAAGCCCATGCCCCCCCACAAAGCCTATGCCCCCCCTCGCACAAAACCCCTGCCCAGCACATTATATCCATTTAAAAAACAAACAAACAATATTAGCAAGCAGACTCACAATTGCTGAAAGGCATGATGGATTGCCTGCTTGCTGCTTCCTGCTGCTGAGGCATTACAGCCACAGTGCCGCCCTTACCCAGTGTCAGTGTCCCAGTGTCGGACTCAGTGGCTGGTACAGTGAGCTTGGAGGCTCAGGCATAACTTTAGACACCAGGCTGTTTCTGTATCAGAACTCACATTCAGTTCATTATATTGGAGCAGAATAGCTTGATTTGAGTAAATATCAGTTTGTAGACACACAAAATTATACAGGGATTGTTCACCAATGTTTTACTTAAAACTACCTTCTACAGCTAACATTACAAGAAAATAAATTTAGGCAATACATAAAAGTTTAATTGGAACTAAAACTTTTCATTTGAACTATAACAATTTTTGTTTAGACTTTCAGGACAGAGCTCTTCTAAATGATTAGAAAGATCAACTAAGCCACAATATTATTTTCTTTAGTAAATCAATTTATATTTATTCTTTAGTAATTCTATAAGAAACT
This sequence comes from Pelobates cultripes, assembly GCA_933207985.1. Classification (NCBI taxonomy): domain Eukaryota; kingdom Metazoa; phylum Chordata; class Amphibia; order Anura; family Pelobatidae; genus Pelobates; species Pelobates cultripes. The sequence continues at coordinate 38,656,252 of OW240918.1, read as the reverse complement.
GTCCCAGATGTAAATAAAAGCTTTGAGGTGAAGACACTGCAGAGTGAAAAAGGGAACATAAGGGTGGAGAGGGGGTAATACATTGGTTGGAAGGGAATAGTTATATAGGGGTGAGGAGATAGTAATACATTGATGGGAAGAAAATGGTTACATTGTGGTGGGGGGAGATAATTTTTTAACCTGATCATTGTATGTTTAAGGGTTAGAGACTATGGAAGGACAAACATTGTAAAGTTTAACTAGGATCTGACTGTTATGAGATAAAGCCTTTAGGGTTAAGACATGGCATAGTGGAAGGTCCGTACAACATTTCTGTGTACTCAAAGCATCATTGGACACAAGAGAAAAAATGCCTCAGGAGAGTCAAGAGGAAAAGAGGCATAAAGCCCTTTCTCTCAGAGACGATTCCAGAGGTATACCCACAGAAAATAATGTTAACCCATAAAATCTAGAGTAAGTAGTAGAGAGATAGGTAGATATGATGTGAGGAAATAAATAAAAGAACAATCTTTATTAAATTCTATCTTGTTCGAGTCGTCTAGACTCCTTAACACCGATAATGAAAACTTGTATTAAATGAAACCAAAAAGTGTAAGTGATTTAAAAGGAGGGAAAAGGGAAGGGAGGAAATAAAGAGGGGCTAGCTCTTATGGTATATCAATTAAGTAATATCGTAAATACGCTGGTCGTAATGGCTTAAGTAGGAATAGGTATCTGTTAGGCGAAATGTTTTCTAAAGGCTAACAGTTATGCACTTAAGGTTAATATTTCAAGGAGGCAGCTTATCCAGTAGAGTAAAAGTAATAAACTTTCCCTAGGGTATCACATGCCCTTTAACATTGTGCTGTAAAGCTCCTGAGAAAAGCCCTTAGTAAATCTATACAGCCCTTAGCGAAAGGTAGTCTCATTCCCTAAGGTATATGTTGCCCTTAGACAGAGTGCTGTAAAATTTGTGAAAAAAGACTCTAGTCATAACTAAACTAAAGAGATCACTTGGTGAAGTGACGGCAAGAACGAAATGATATTGGCTTAAATGCCTAGTAACTAAAAATCCCTGATACAGTCGTTCAAAACCATCCGATGTAGACTAGATCACTAATCTCTGAAGAATTCCCATAACCTAGCTACAAAGCCATATCTAGAAAGAGCTGCCCTAAAGTAAAAAAGAAAGCGCCAGAACTCAACGCGTGTTTTGGCGCTCTCAGGCGCCTTTGTCAAGAGTACAGACTGCCCGGTCGGCAACCCGCCTTTTAAAGGGAGGGAAGAGGCACACCACCAATCTGTACGTCATTGAGTAGTGACGTCATCTGGACGGTGGCTCGTCTGGCTCAATCCTCTAAATAGAAACACGATTGCCGTGCAAGTTAAACGGTAGATAGAGAATACAGATATGTGCACTGTATCCAACGATACTGAGGCCTTTGGATGCGATATATGCACAGAGATGAAAATGCAACAATGTATTTGCTTAGATATATAACAGTAACAGTGTAAGTTAAATTACTAGTCAGATACCATTAAGAGGTATCAAAATAAGAAATGTTGTTACACCACTATAGACAAAAAATAGTATATACACTACAAAATAAAAACGTATAACTGGAAGAATTCCTAGGTGTACCTCACAGACACCCAAGAGACAATGTAAAATAGCAAAAAGGTGGAAAACACCCTGAATACGTGTGAATTAATATATAAAATATACAACAACCTGATGGAAAATGAAATCCATATGAATTCTGTATAAGAATCAGAAATCTGACATAGCGTAATACAGTTAAAAAACTTGTAAATATATAAATATAAGTGATTGTAGATACACTCACAAACGCACGTGAAATAGGGCTTCTCGCCCACTCAGGGACAGTGTGTAATACGATGGATAGGCTGGAAAATCGTCTCATAGGATATATGGAAAAAAGGAAATCAAAGATAGTGAAGTTTGTTATAAAAATACAAAATCACATTTATTGGTCACACTTACATGTGTGTATATCACAAAGAGCGTATCTCTCAATAACCTGGAACTCCATGCAGTATGGTCATCAATCCAAAATAGGAACTAACAGGAGTGGTTATAGATGAGCGGCCAAAATACAAATACATACAAATTAAAAAACAATATAAAATAACAATATAAAATATAAGTCCATATATAGAAATCCAACGCGCTTCGTCCTGAAGAAGTCCTATATCTTTACAGGACGAAACGCGTTGGATTTCTATATATGGACTTATATTTTGTCAGATTTCTGATTCTTGTACAGAATTCATATGGATTTCATTTTCCATCAGGTTGTTGTATATTTTATATATTAATTCACACGTATTCTGGGTGTTTTCCACCTTTTTGTTGTTACACCCCTGTTTGAACTAAGTGAGCCCTAGAAATCTAACCAGAACAAAAGAAGGGGGAAGCCCAAACCCCTAATTATGTTCGATTAAATTAGGAGTAAACTTAATATCCCTATGGGGCTATAAATAAAAGGATATGATATCCTAGTCAATCGCATCCTCATCAATAAAATAAAGCATGTAAGTGTATATAGAGATGAAATTTTATCTTTCTCAAATAGAGAAAGATATTAGCACAGCAAAAGGTCTGTACTAAAGTATACACTAATTTTGGAAAATTAAAAGAAATTAAATAAATTAAATAGTAAGCTTATGAGTTAAGTCAAAACGTTGAGCTTGTCCCATTGATTTATATGGGGCAAAAGGATCTTACAGTTTTAAATACACGGGGACAAATATAAGTTATGTAGTTAATTTAATGAGTCTTACAAGAAAGGAGAGAAGGAGAATCCTTTATTGAGTCCCCTAGGGCTCAAAGTTTTTAATCCATAAATCCAGAAGGATTCTCTTTGTCTTAAGAGTTTATCATAGTTACCCCTTCTAGCACTTTTTTTCACGAGCTCCAGACCACAGAAACGTGGTCCTTTAGGGTCACCATTATGGCATTCCCTGAGGTGTGTAGAGATGGGGGTATCCATTGGATTTTTTGGAGATCTCACATGTTCCTGAATCCGTTTCTTAAAGGGCCTAAACGTCTTTCCGACGTATTTTAGGTTACACTGACAGGTAAGTAGATATACCAAACCACTAGTATTGCAGTTAAAGAAAGACGTGATCGTAAATTCCTCTAGATCCTCACTATCTTTCACCTTTTTTGAATCTTTTTTAATGTATTTGCAGGTGACACATCTACCACATCCGAAACTACCCGTTACAGGACTCTGAAGCCATGTAGTAGGTTGTTTCAGTTGCAAGTGGCTCGGGGACAGGATATCACGTAGGTTTCTCCCTCTCCGTGCTGTAATAGTTGCATTCGGAGTTAGTCTCTGTTTTAGGTGTTCATCGCCTGTAAGTAGTGGCCAGAAACTTTGGAGGGAATCTTTGTCCTTACTCAAGCCTGCATTATAGGTACCTATAAGGTGGATGATCTTTGAATCCTTTTGCGAGGTATTATTAGATTCATCTAGCAAGGTACCATGATCAGATGCTATTGCTCGCTGGTAGGCTTTTTTGAGGTATCTATTAGAGTATCCTTTTTCCCTGAAATCTGTTCGGAGAATTTTTGCTTTTTGATTAAATTCCTCGATAGAGCTGCAATTACGTCTAACTCTGAGATATTGGCCTATAGGGATACCTCTTCTGAGTGATTTGGGATGAAAGCTGTAACGGATCACCTGGCACCCCGAGTGGGTACCTCCGTTAAAGGATGCTCCTAGCGTTTCCTGAGGACTCCAAGCACTCTGGCAGACACCACAAACACCGAACCGGAGAAGCATATGAGTACTTCTAAGCATATGAATGTTGTATACAGCCGAATAGGAAAAACCATGCGAATAGGTTTACACTCCTAGCAGTCAAACTGGAACAGCATACAATAAATCCTCCCCCAATAATAAGACGACACTTCACTTTGAGGGTTAAGCAGGAACTCTCTGTACTGGCACATACAGCCTCTTTTATTCCCAATCCACAAACTTAGTACTGCCCACATGGTTTTACAGAACAACCAATCAATCTGTACAATACACACTGACACTCCCACACAAAATCCTCCCCTCTGCCTGTGATATGATTACTGAACACAATGGGTAATCTAATTATCACAGACAGAGAAATACAGTTTAATAAAACACATCACAGGGACCCCAAAACATGCAATAACCCCATAAAAAGTATATCCTTGGAACGGGGGATCTGGGTGAACCACATATCCAAAATTCACCCAGATCCGTTCAGTACTTTGGAAAATACAGTTTAATGCAGATTCTGCAGAACATATACAGGCTAAATGAAAAACAATCACTGTATAATGTGTCCCCTGCTGTATAGTCCAAAACCACTGCACGATGTCTCTGTGCACCAAATACTGGCGAGATGGCACCGTGTTGAAAAGTCCAAACAGTGTCTGTGAGTTAAAATGGCCGCCATCCATTGTTCTCACCATGTGCTTCTGATACAGGAAATGGTGGCCACCCAGTAACTCCACAGTATGTCCCCAGATGGTTCTTAAAGGGCCAGCAGCAGCACAACACAAATCCATTATGCCCAAATCATGTCTTTAAAGGGCAATACATCCCAGGGGCTATAGTCACATGGCAGGAGGCTGGCAATCAGTCTTCTCCAATGCCCAGTGGCGAGGTCGGTTTCGCCACATTTCTCCCCTTTCCCAAAAAGACTAACAAGGTATCTGACCTCCTGTCGGTCAGTGCCTTGGTTAGTCCAGCAACCCACCCACAAAACAGAATCCGCAGTATAACCCACCCACGAAAATTGGTTACTACACCTGGAGTAGTGGGTCACTTGTCCAGGTCCCGGAGCTCCACCTTGGCTCTGGGGGGTACTAGCACTCTGGATCGATGGGTTGCTGGGTGGCCAGAGACCGGTGATACTCTGCCCTGGTGCCAGCGCTACCATGGGAGTAGCCTCGTTGGAGACCAGGTGAGGGAATGGCGTAGTAGGATCCTCCTGCTGGACCTGGTGTTGCTGCTGGAGGGGCAGACAGGCTGTCTCCCCTTTGGATATACAGCCCTGCTGCTGGGGGACAGGACCGACCGTCCCTACCCCCTGTGGTTTGGGCACAGAGACCACGATCCCATCTGCACCGGTGTGGGGCTTATCATTTCCCCTTGGTGGGCTAGGCTGCCGCTGGGGAGGGTGAACGAGACTCTCCCCACCCGATAGAATTCTCTGCCGCTGTGGAGCAGGACTGACTGTCCGTACTCCCGGTAGCTTGGGCGCAGAGACCATGGTCCCCACTGCGCTGGTGGGGGGCTTAGTGTCTCCCCATGGTGGGCTATGCTGCCGCTGGGGAAAGGGGGTAACAAACTCCTCTCCCTTACACACTTTCAACCATTGGGGAGAAGGGGTAACAGGCTCCTCTCCCTGACTCTCTCTCTGCTGGTGGAGAGGGGGACTGACTGTCTCTCCTTTCAATATATTGCCCCGCTGCTGGGAAGCGAGACCAACTGTCTCTGCTCCCTGCAGGACACACTGCCACTGGGGAGGAAGGACGGCACCTTCGGCTCCCTGTGACTCACTGGACTGCTGGGGAGAGGGACCAACTGTCTCCTCTCCTAAGGACACACTCTGCCGCTTGGGAGGAAGGACAATACCTTCGGCTCCCTGGAACTCACACTGCTGCTGGGGAGGAAGGACAGCACCTTCGGCTCCCTGGAACTCACACTGCCGCTGGGGAGGAAGGACGACACCTTCGGCTCCCTGGGACTCACACTGCCGCTGGGGAGGAAGGACAGCACCTTCAGCTCCCTGTGATACATACTGCCGCTGGAGATCTGGGCCGACCGCCCAGCATCCCTGTAGGGCCGGTAGAGAGACCGCCGTCCCATCTCCACCTGCCATCTGTGGGTCTTCCCAGGACCAGTCTGTGAGGTCCCTCAACATTTGCGAGTAAGGACCACCTGCTTCCGCACTTGGCAACTCCAGCTGCTGCTGGGGATCTGGGCCGGCTGCCCAGCATCCCGGTGGGACCGGTGGAGAGACCTCGGTCCCATCTCCACCTGCCTGCTGTGGTTCCTCACAGGACCAGTCTATGAGGACCCCTACTTCGGGTTCCTGCGGCCACCTCAGGGGGAGACGGCTAGCCTCCTCGGATGCAGCCTCTACTCGGCTGCTGTAACACTCCTTCCGCTGAGCATACTCTCTCTCTTTCGCCAGCCGGAATTCTCGGGCCAGCCTTGTGTTTCGCTCGGCCGTGACTTGGTTCCAGATCACCCGGCGTATCTCCATGGGTACATCATCACCATACTGGGCCACTTGCTGCTTCACCTCGGCCATCCAATCATCGCCAGAGCCTTCCATACTTGTCTGCTCCAAGTCGCTGGATACCTCTGCTCCCAGGGGCGCTGCACGTGTGCTAGCGTTGCCCTCAATTTGTAACTCCACGAACGGTGTCTCTGAGCTGCTTTACCTTGCGCTAGGATGCCATCCCACCGCTGCCACCAATATAACGGATCACCTGGCACCCCGATTGGGTACCTCCGTTAAAGGATGCTCCTAGCGTTTCCTGAGGACTCCAAGCACTCTGGCAGACACCACAAACACCGAACCGGAGAAGCATATGAGTACTTCTAAGCATATGAATGTTGTATACAGCCGAATAGGAAAAACCATGCGAATAGGTTTACACTCCAAGCAGTCAAACTGGAACAGCATACAATAAATCCACCCCCAATAATGAGACGACACTTCACTTTGAGGGTTAAGCAGGAACTCTCTGTACTGGCACATACAGCCTCTTTTATTCCCAATCCACAAACTTAGTACTGCCCACATGGTTTTACAGAACAACCAATCAATCTGTACAATACACACTGACACTCCCACACAAAATCCTCCCCTCTGCCTGTGATATGATTACTGAACACAATGGGTAATCTAATTATCACAGACAGAGAAATACAGTTTAATAAAACACATCACAGGGACCCCAAAACATGCAATAACCCCATAAAAATATAGTATATCCTTGAAAACGGGGGATCTGGGTGAACCACATATCCAAAATTCACCCAGATCCGTTCGGTACTTTGGAAAATACAGTTTAATGCAGATTCTGCAGAACATATACAGGCTAAATGAAAAACAATCACTGTATAATGTGTCCCCTGCTGTATAGTCCAAAACCACTGCACTATGTCTCTGTGCACCAAATACTGGCGAGATGGCACCGTGTTGAAAAGTCCAAACAGTGTCTGTGAGTTAAAATGGCCACCATCCATTGTTCTCACCATGTGCTTCTGATACAGGAAATGGTGGCCACCCAGTAACTCCACAGTATGTCCCCAGATGGTTCTTAAAGGGCCAGCAGCAGCACAACACAAATCCATTATGCCCAAATCATGTCTTTAAAGGGCAATACATCCCAGGGGCCATAGTCACATGGCAGGAGGCTGGCAATCAGTCTTCTCCAATGCCCAGTGGCGAGGTCGAAAGCTATCCCATCTTAGAAGGTTATTAGACGCTGATTGTTTCTTATATAATGTGGTTTGTATCGTATTCTGGTCTGTAATAGAGATCTTTAAATCAAGGAAGTTAAGATTTTGTCCCCCAAACTCACACATGAATCTTAGGTTTTCGTCATTGACATTAAGGATCTTAACAAACTCAAGAAAATCTTCCTTAGTTCCTTGCCAAATTAGTAGGACGTCGTCAATATAGCGACGCCATAGGAAGATGGAAGGGAGATATTTAGCAATATCTTTAGATTGAATAAGTTTTTCCTCCCACCAACCTAGGTGGAGGTTAGCGTAAGAGGGGGCACAAGCCGTCCCCGTCGCAATGCCCCTCACCTGGTGGTAGAATTTGTTCTTAAAGATGAAAAAATTGTGAGTCAGTATGAATTTGAGAAGTTTTAAACAAAAGTTTGTATGGGAATTATGTTGATCACCTCTTTGATCCAGAAAATATTTTGCATGTTGGATTCCATTTTCATGAGGAATAGAAGAATATAGTGCCTCAATATCCAGACTGCATAGTTTTGCTTACATGGGGATAGTTAATTTAGAGAGAAGGGCAAGGGTTTGTTTTGTGTCTTTTAGGTAAGAGGGAAGGCCCTCGACAAAAGGTCGTAAAATTTGGTCGATATAAATACTCCCATTTTGGGTCATATTCTCAATGCCTGAAAAAATGGGGCGTCCTGGGGGAGTTTGAAGGTTCTTATGGACCTTGGGCAGGCAGTAGAAGGTTTCTATCTTCGGGTGATGATTGAAGATATATTCGAACTTGTCACCCGATAGCAACCGCTCACTGCGGCCTTGGTCCAAAATCTCTTTGTATTCTGTAAGGAAAGTGTCCGTGGGATCGGACTTCAAGACCTTATAAGTAGTTGTGTCTTCTAGAACCTTCATTACCATCTCAGTGTAGTTATTCAAATCCATAACTACAATGTTGCCCCCTTTGTCTGCCGGTTTGATGATTAATTAATAATTATCTTTTAGGGATTTCAGAGCTCTCTTTTCTTGTTTTAGACAAATTCCTATTTGGAACATACTCTAGAGATCTAATATTGATTTTTTTCAATTTCCTCTTTCATTGTCTCTAGAAATAAATCAATATTCCTATAGTTGCCTAGGTGTGGAGTAAGCCGGCTCTTTGGTTTGAGGTCAGTGTAGATGGGAGAATTACCTATCTCTCTACTACTTACTCTAGATTTTATGGGTTAACATTATTTGGGTACCTCTGGAATCGTCTCTGAGAGAAAGGGCTTTATGCCTCTTTTCCTCTTGACTCTCCTGAGGCATTTTTTCTCTTTTATAATTATTTTGGTACATGCCCGTCTATACCCATTTGGTCCTGTCCTGAACTGTGGGATTTGGCTTGTCCTGATTCCACTGTTTCACTTTTTCTATCATTGGACACAACTTTACCATATCCCTATATTTTTTAATGTTGAAACTTCCTGGCAACTTTGGGGAATTAGAATTTCATGTGGAATTGATGAAAGGCTTAAAGTCAAGAATGGATCAGAGGTTAGTATTCTAGAAGTAGTTATCGTCACTGAAAAGAGCGTCGAATAGTTATACAAACCACAATTTCCTTATTATCCTTGCAAAAAAATGGGTTTACAACCATTTTTAAGAAAACCAAAATTGCTAAAGAATTCCTTAACATGTTGTATCCACAACAGAAGCTCTTACAACATTAGTGATAGATCATTAAACAATATAATAAACCTAGATATAACAAATAACAATGTTATTTATGTAAACTGATGCAGAGTCACTTAAAGGACCACTATAGGCACCCAGACCACTTCAGCTTAATGAAGTGGTCTGGGTGCCAGGTCCAGATAGGATTAACCCTGCCTGCTGTAAACATAGCAGTTTCAGAGAAACTGCTATGTTTACACTGAGGGTTAATCCAGCCTCTAAAGCCTCTAGTGGCTGTCTCATTGACAGCCGCTAGAGGCACTTGCGTGCGTCTCACTGTGAAAATCACAGTGGGAAGACACCAGCGTCCATAGGAAAGCATTATAAATGCTTTCCTATGAGACTGGCTGAATGCGCGCGCGGCTCCTGCCGCACATGCGCATTCAGCCGATGACATCACTAGGAAGAAGGAGAGGAGGATGAAAGCTCCCCGCCCGGCGCTGGAGAAAGGTAAGTGTTTAACCCCTTCCTCTCCCCAGAGCCCGGCGGGAGGGGGACCCTGAGGGTGGGGGCACCCTCAGGGCACTATAGTGCCAGGAAAACAAGTATGTTTTCCGGCACTATAGTGGTCCTTTAACATAAGGCTGAACTTGACATCACAAAGAAACAGTGATAGTAAATAACTGATTTCTTGATATTGTGCAGGTAGACACTTTATAATATTGTTTTACATCCTGTTAACAGCAGGGCACTTAATAAGGTAATACACCCACCCAGGAGTCTTTCAGTAACCAGTATATTTATTGGGATTACTCTAAATTTGAATTGTAGATGGTTCCATTACATTATAAAACATGTTTTCTAAAATACCTGCACACAGTAACAGATGAAAACTTAACAAAACAATAAAAACATCAGCTAAACAAGAATCAGCTACAATGAGGTATGTGTTTGTTATTCAAGAGTTATAGTCCAAAAACAGGGGGAGACTGGTGCAGAGGAGGAGTATAGGAGAAGCAGAGAGAGCCTGGGGCAGAGGAGGAGCAGGGGGAGACTGGTACAGAGGAGGAGCAGGGGGAGACTGGTACAGAGGAGGAGCAGGGGGAGACTGGTACAGAGGAGGAGTATAGGAGAAGCAGAGAGAGCCTGGGGCAGAGGAGGAGCAGGGGGAGACTGGTACAGAGGTGGAGTATAGGAGAAGCAGAGAGAGCCTGGGGCAGAGGAGGAGCAGGGGGAGACTGGTACAGAGGAGGAGTATAGGAGAAGCAGAGAGAGCCTGGGGCAGAGGAGGAGCAGGGGAGACTGGTGCAGAGGAGGAGTATAGGAGAAGCAGAGAGAACCTGGGGCAGAGGAGGAGCAGGGGAGACTGGTGCAGAGGAGGAGTATAGGAGAAGCAGAGAGAACCTGGGGCAGAGGAGGAGCAGGGGAGACTGGTATAGACAGGGGAGGGCTGCCAGCCTTAGGCCTGGGGGAAAAACCAGTCAAGTGGCCCATTGCACACCAAATCAGTTCACCATCCATGCCCACCTGGTTTTATAACGGATATTGATGTTATGCTAATCAGTAGCTCTTTGCCATACCCGCTCCTTCACGGCTCTGACTTTCAATGTTGTCAGAGCGCAGACTGAGAATCTCTGAGTCTGTGCTCTGACTCACTAACTGAGTGCCAGAACCATGAGAGAGAGGCTATAATCCGACTGCACCTACTGCTGGTGAGCACCAGTGGACCACCAGCGAATCATTTAAATTGAATATGCTGGGGTCCCCAACTTGTGAGCTGTGTTGGCCGCCGGGCGCCTCTGTTGTCATGGCACCCTGCGTGACCGCACAGCGTGCACAGCCCAACGGCTGGCCCTGCTGACACACACTGATGTTACTACTTAGAAATCCCTCAATATTAATACAGACATCAGAGTAAACACCAATAAACTGTGCAAACAGAGCTGATCCCCCCAAAGATTTGCTTAATGGATTTGTTGTAAGATTAAATAATGCCTTCTCCTCTCCCTCTCCCATGCGCTGCGCTGTAGGCTGGGAGGAAGTGAAGAGTAATCACATTCTCTCAGCACAGCGCCACCTGTGGCTGCATGGGGAACAGCTGTTTAATGTAATGCTTGCAGGATGGCCACCTGCCGCAGAACCTCTTAGTTCCCATCGCTGCAAAGGGCTCCAGGCACTGCTTGCTGTGAGTTTGAGCCACTGTAAATTAGGGGCAGAGGGCACTTGCACTGCGGTAAAGACAGGTCTGGGCAGGAGTAGAGTGCAGTGCAATCCCCTCCTGTGGGTCACCAGTAGACTGGTGCACCTGCCCAGGATCAGAGCCAGTGCAAGGATTTTTGCTGCCCTAGGCAAAGGAAAAATTAGCTGCCCCCCATGTGACATCACAATGCCCCACCTATATAATCAGCCATATGAACTAATGCCAAAGCTGCACACAGTGTGTGTTTACATTAAAAAGCCTGCAGGGACCGGCTATAGACACCAGAACTACTTCATTAAGCTATAGTGTCCCTTTAATGTGAGGTAAATGATAGATTAGTGTCACTAATAATATACTAGATTGCCTACTTACAACCAGATGAGGATGATGATGGGCTGCGGTTTGGCTCCACTGGTCTGGTGTAGAAGAGGATCTCTGAAGGCTGTTTGTAACTGTGGTCACAAAATTCAAAGTTCTAGTAGAATGGGAAGCAGCTCCATTTTTTGGGGGCCCCTTAAACAGCTCAAGGTCTGGGTCCCAGGGCCTGACGGTGAGTATGCCCATAAGGCCCACCTAAAAGTCCACCTACATGTTCCACCCATGAGTTCGCTCACAGGGAGTGGAGTGTGTAGGGGATGTGTTATGTGTTATTGTAGAGGATCTAATGTGTGTGCTTATGGTATGTAGTGTATAGGGATACCAGTTTGTGTAGGTGATGCAGTGTATTTGTAGTGGAGGCAGTGTGTGTTTGTGTATAAGCGATGTATTGTGTGAATCTGTGTTTGTATGCATAAGGGATGCAAGGTGTGTGTCTGTAGTGTGTGCATTGAGTGTGTGTATGAAATGCATTGTGTTTCTGTGTATATGTAAGAGAAGCAGTGTGTGTGTTTGCATGTGTGTGTAAGGGTTTGCATTGTGTGTTTCTGTGTATGTGTGCAAAGGATGCATTGTCTTTGTGTGTAATGGATGCATTGTGTGTTTCTCTGTGTGTAAGGGAAGCATGTTGTGTTTCTGTGTGTGTAGGGATGCATTGTGTGTTGTGTATGTATAGGGAGGCATTGTGTGTGTGTGTGCGCGTAGTGTGAAAGAGCTCCCTGTCCTGCCCCCTGTCCTATAGAGCTCTCCCCTGCCCCTTAGTGGTCTCTCCCCCCCCCTTCCCTAGCAGTCACTTCTCACACCCACCCACCCTCCCTGTGCTCTTCTCATCCCCCCCCCCAAACCTCCGGTATTCTTTACAGCCCCCTCCCTCCCTGTGTTCTTCTCACCCCCCCCCCATGTGTTCTCCTCACCTCCCCCCATGTGTTCTACTCACTCCCTCCACCCTCCCTGTGTTCTTCTCACTCCCCCACCCTCCCTGTGTTCT
>OW240918.1:38622128-38643467 GCA_933207985.1 Pelobates cultripes | reverse complement strand
GAAATAAAAGGTCCTGGCGAACATGGCACGGGATTTTTGGCAGTTCTGCCCGGCACAGGGCATATCGGTTACCGCAGAATATATCCCCGGTCTCTCCAACACCACGGTGGATTGGTATTCATGCTACCTCAGAGATTCCAGCGATTGGCATCTGGATTCAAAAGTCTTCCAGGATATCCACGATTTATAGGGTCCACTGGACATACACCTTTTCGCTTCCCGCATGAACACACAGCTTCCCAGGTTATTCAAGTGGAGACCAGACCCAATGGCAATAGCAATGGATGCTTTCACCCAAGATTGGTCATCCACAAGGAACTATGCATTTCCTCCCTTTGCATTGATTCCCACTGATTCCTACTGCAACTACGATGCCAGTCCTGGACTCTGGTGATTGTGATGCCCTTGTGGCCATCCCAACCTTGGTTTCCTCCTTTTCTAGAGATGGCTATCGACTTACCATGTCTTCTCCCATCACTTGACTGCCTCCTTCAAGATCCAGATGGAATGTCCCATCCCCTGGTACTCCACAACCAAAGTTGGAAGCTGAAAGCAGTCTGGAGAACACTAGATCAAGGTACATGATAACAGGAACCAAACAGCAAAACCAAGCTCAATGAACTGACACTGCCCTCAGGGAGAGACAGTGTCTTATACCAGGCTAATTAGGCATCTGCTTCAGGTGGACTGAGTTTGACAGGAGCAGCCACAGGTAAAGTCCAGCCCCCTGGTGCTGGAGATAAGGCAAGATCAGATTTCAGGCTGATACACGAGCTGCATTGTGGCTTATAGGTAAGACAGCAGGATTAGGACACAGAAAATCCCCTGTCTGGCACCTGAGGGGTGGCCACGCCTGGCCATCTGGATGGCATGGTGCAAACTGTGATAGATATATCCATGAAGAAAGTTTTGTATCCATCCTTTCCTGACAGACAGCTCCTATGCCCAGTCGCATGCACTTCTTCACTATGGAACCCATCGAAACACGAACTCTTCGTTTCCTTCCAGAAACCGCATTTGTCGGTGTCTACTCCTACACTGGCTCGTTGGGTCAAATGGATTATGTCTCTGGCTAGTATTGATGCTTCACTCGGTTCGAGGGGTGATGGCCAATGCCTCCTCGATTGGTTGCTGCCTAGAGGACATTTTGAATGCGGATGACTGGTCTTCTGAGTCGACCATCTGTGACTTTTATTTTAGACCTATTCAGCACTTTGCGGGGACTGTAGTTTCCCAGCTTTAAACCAGTATAATAGGAGCCTCCGTGTCTTAATAAAATTAACAGATTTTACTATAAACATGACATAAAGTCATGATTTTATTAACGACACGGAGGCAAGTATTATCCCTCCCACCCGAGGATTGAGTGGATTTGGGTAAGTTGACTTCACAGTAAGTATTGGAGTATAGTATTATCCAATTTCTAAGTGTCTACAGTTCAGTTGAGACTACTCCTAATTAATATTGTAAATTTATACTTGCATTGTAGGAGTTAACATTTACAGATAGTGCTAGTGTTATGTAGGGTGTTAATGTAGTATAGTGTAGGGGTCAATGTGTATTATAGCTTAAAATTACCTTAATTGCTGAGGCATTTCTGCGCCCGATGCAGTTCATCCCGATTCTTTCTGGCTGATACCATTATCCCAAAATCAAGGTAAGGGAAAGCAGTCAGAGGGTAGGACAGGGGTGGCTCAAATGGTGGGGGGGGACTGTCTACCAAGAGCATACCTTGTTAGGGCCCCCGGCACAAAGGGGTGATCTGTGTGTTATTAAGCATTCATTACAAGAAATAATTGCATGGATGATGTCACCATCTGTGCAATACAGTGAGTCTAAAACCTGCTTTCCCATTGAAATAACAGACAGATCATCTAATAAATATATATGTATATATATAAACGAATAAATGCCTCTTATAATCTTTCAGTTACAAAAAATTTTTAAACAGCTATTTCCTAAATATTATATACACGTGTAGATTTTTTCACAATGAATGGCCATTAAAGGGTTAGTATTTAGATGTTTTAGCAGCAACTAAGTAGATGTTTTCTTTCATTTCACAATCCATAAATCCTCATTTCTTTAGTCTCTATAAATAATTCCTTCTTGTATGGAAATTTATGTTAAAAAAGAATTAGTAAATAGCATAAAATAAACCAACATTTATCTGACTTGCACCCACTTATCTTGGTTTCATCCAGTACGACCCTTTATGTTGATGTAACAAACACTGTTTAAATCCAGGATATTTTTAATTATACATATGCATTGCATTCTGAGCTTAGGGATCTAAACAAGGAAATCGAAGCAGACACCAGAATCTCGTTGTCAAGTGATATTATGTAAATCAACCTTACACTGAGTTTGAAAGTAGAAAAAAAGGCTTGTTTTCATGTTTTCTGTACTTAAAGTACTTGATTGTACATTGAACCATATAGAAAATATTTTTATTTTGTATACTATATGCGGTTGCAATGGGAGAACTAAACCCATTGTGTACTTGGCTTTGTATATATTACCATAAGTTGGATTACTGGATGTTTACCAATAACCCTTAATGTAACACTAAGGGATATTCATATAAAAGCACATTTTACAGCTGCTGTATACATTTGAAATATATACAAATAAATATTTCAGAGTAATTTTTTTTTTTTTTTTTAATGGTAACTGGCAATGTTTCGGCCTATGGGCTTTTTCATGCCTTGAAACGTTGCTGGGCCCATGTGCGATAATCAGTTTGGGACTGTCCCTGATGTTGAAGAGCTACTTTATTTGCCTTCATTGAATTTTTGGGGGGCTGGCAGTTATCCCACTCAGCACCCATATAAGCATCATGGGAGAGGATCAGACAGCGCAGCTACATACATATATTGCAAAGGTTGTGGAATGTGCCTCTGCTATGCGTCTAAATAGCAATTTGCACAATTTTAATAATCTTCCTCCCACGTCATCAGATTTGTTGCAAATCATCATATGTAAATTGTTTCATCTGTAATATTTTAAGGAAACATTTTCAATGAATGAGTGTCTTTGAAGGCATACCGAGTCAAGATTGCTGCAAAAATTTATTTTGATACAATGTCATATTAAAAAAAAAAAAAAAAAACAACCGTTCTGTCTGAGCTTATTCACATTTTGCCCAACGTGGCAGAAAATTACAAACCATCAAATAATGTACAACTCTTCTGTAAAAAAAGGCTCTAAACCCTCTTACCTCTATACTTCTTTCTATAACTGCCTTTGGTTTCTCTGAATAAAATACTTTGCCTACTCACATAGCTGGTGATGTTCTTGAGTTCATCCTATCTAATCTCTGACTCTGCTCTATCTACAGGTGGAACCTGAAGTGAGTTTTTCGTGAATGTGTGGACTGGAGGCTGCAATAACACTTATATGGGTACTACCTGAAATTAGGTTGGGTGTACATCATACATTTTATTAGGAAAGTATCTCATACGTGAAGCATAATTCTCCAAATTATAATTGGCTTATCTGATTTCCCTATGACCCTTCGCCTCCAAGCTTTCTGACCAAGTTGTGTACAACAGACTAATTTACACCCTTGAATTAAACTCTTGATACAAATCAGTCTGGATGGCTGCTCACTTTCTAAAACTCAATTTCTCCAGAATGGGACCCCTTGTCTTTCTTCATTTTATTACTACTTTTTCCTTGTCAGTCTATTTCTGGGTCTTGGTGCTAACATCACTTCACAGACTAGATTGGGGCCCTTCTGACTCTGGCATCTTTTTTACTTAGGCCATTATACCTTAGATTTACAACCCACTATGTTCAGTTTATGTAACTAATGTATGTAACTAATTATAATAAAAATAAAAAAAAATACTTTTTACAAGTTTAAAACTTTGCCTATAGCCTTTTTATAGTCAGTATAGTCTTATATGTATTTTATTTTTAGCTTTAGACACTGACTAGACAGCAAACTATCCATACATATCAATTCTTGGGGACTTCAACATTCCCATTAACCTGACCTTGTCCTCAGTAGCCTCAATACTACTTTCACTTATCTCCTCCCTTGGGCTATCGCAGTGGGCTAAGTCCCCCACCCATGCAGCTGGCAATACTCTCGATCTTATTTTCTCTCATCAATGTACAATCTCTAATCTCTGCAACACTACATATCCTCTCTCAGATCACCACCTCTTATCATTTGCTCCCAATAGTCCCTTACCCAATCATCCTCAACCTAACCTCCCCCAACTAAGAACAAAATCTGAATTATATTGAACACGGCTCCAACCGTGGCACACTAAATCAACACGCTGCCTGCAGAGATGCTCCCGTTCTGCTGAACGCTGCTGGAGGAAGTCACACACCCAGTCGGACTTTCTCCACTACAAATTCATTTTGCTTTCATACAGCACAACCCTTGCTTTTGCCAAACAGTCATACTTTTTCTCCCTCAATAGCTCATGCTCCCGCAATCCCAGGCCTCTTTTTAATACATTTAACTCCCTTCTTTGTTCTGCTGTTGCCATCCCCCAAACGAACCTTACAGCCGATAGCTTTGCATGCTACTTTACCGACAAGATTGAAACACTAAGGAAAGAATTCTCACGACCTTGCCCCTCTATTTCTCAACCACACCTGGATCATGCCTTTCCTACCCTTCAGACTTTTCCCCAGGCTACTGAACAAGAGGTGGCTGCGCTTCTCCTTTCCTCTTGCCCCACCACTTGCCTGCTTGTTCCTGTCCCGTCTCACCTTATCAGATCTTTCTCCTCTTGTCTCGTGCCTTCCTTAACACACATCTTCAACAACTGCTGTCTCTTCTTTTGTTGTCCCTGCTGTCATTAAACATGCTACGGTAGTACGTATTTAAAAAAAAAAAAAATCTCTTGACCCGTCCCCCCTTCTATCTATCATCCCATATCCCTGCTCCCTTTTTCTCAAAGCTTCTGGAAAGACTGGTCTTTACCCATCTGACTTGTTTCCTCAATTCCAACTCTCTCCTTGACCCTCTTCAGTCTGGCTTCCGCCCCCTCCACTTTACCGAGACTGCTCTTATTAAAGTCACTAATGACCTAATCACAGCTAAATCCAAAGAGCACTACTCCATACTAATTCTTCTTGACCTCTCTGCTGCCTTTGACAGTGTTAACCATGTTCTCCTTCTCCAAACTCTTCAATCACTAGGTCTATGTGACACTCTCCTCTCTTGGGTTTCCTCCTATCTCTCCCAAAGCTCATTCAGTGTCTCCTTTTCTAATGATACCTCCTCCCTTCGTCCTGTCTCTGTTGGAGTCCCCCAAGGCGCTGTACTTGGTCCCCTTTTATTTTCTCTTTATACAGCCTCTCTTGGCAAACTCATTACCTCATTTGGATTCCAATACCACCTGTACGCTGATGACACTCAGATATACCTCTCCTCCCCGGACATCTCACTTTCCGTCTTGCAGTGTGTCACTGCTTGCCTTTCTTCCGCTTTTTGAAACTCAATCTCTCTAAAATGGAACTCCTTGTCTTTGCTCCTTCTAATACTGATCTTCCTCCTTCACTCTCCCTTCAAGTTAATGGTACCCACATCAGTTCATTCTTGCAAGCACGCTGTCTTGGCGTTATACTTGATCCTGACCTCACATTTGAGCCTCACATCCAGTCTGTTACCAAATCCTGTAGATTCCACCTTAAAAACATAGCCCACATCTGCCTTTTTCTTAAGCAAGATGCTACTAAGGAGCTTGTCCATGCTCTAATAATCTCTCGCATAGATTATTGTAACTCTCTCCTAATAGGTCTTCCCACAAGGCGTATTGCCCCGCTACAGTCTGTAAAGAATGCTGCAGCTAGACTGATTTTCCTCTCCTGTCGCTCGTCTCACACCTCTCCCCTCTGTCAGCCCTTACATTGGCTTCCTGTATTCTATAGGAGTCAATGCATGGTACTAATCCACACCTATAAAGCACTGACCAATTCTAGCCCATCCTATATCTCTTCACTGATCCGCAGGTATGCCCCTTCTCGGTCTCTCCGCTCTGCCCGTGACCTTTTCCTGTCCGCTGCTCTTACCCATACGGCCAACTCACACTTGCAGGACTTCTCACGGGTGGCTCCCCTAGTCTTCAATCATTTAAAAAGTGCACCAAAACCCATCTCTTTAGGAACACTTATGGCCTCCCAGAGTAACCTCTGCCTCACATACCTGTCCCTTGCTCTCTCCTAAAAGGCAGCACTCTATTCTCTCCTCCAGCTCTTCTTCACTCCACCTTGTTTGATTGCAACCTCCTGTCCTATTGTGCATTACGCCCCACCTCCTAAAGACTGTAAGCTTGTTTGAGCAGGGCCCTCTTCAACCTATTGTTCCTTTAAGCTTTTGTAATTTTCTCATTTATTGTTAAATCTCCCCCTTTGATAATATTGTCAAGTGCTATGGAATATGCTGGCGCTGTATAAATACCAGTAATAATAATAATATCAAGCTGTTTAGAACATGATTAACTAGACGTTTTCATGTTATGTGTTCTTGTTATAAGCCCAATTTTGTATTGATGAAATTTCTGAAATCTGCTATCCTTCATTCTGTAATACTGTACTGCATTTTAATTTTTTATTCCTGTTGAGCGAAAAGCCAGAAGGTTGATTTTTACCTTTTTATTTTCTTTCTAAAGTTCAAGTGGATACATTTCCAAAGAGTAGGTCTGTTGCATCTCTCAATGGGTACATAATATGTAAAGGTAGCGGAAGCTACACTACTGCTGCTAAACTCTGCTCCGGGCACATAGACTCCGATAATCTTGCAAGCTCACTTATTATACTTTCATGGGCCTTTTATAAATCCCTTGTAGTCACAAGTGGACAGTTTTTAAGTCTGCATGGAGAAAAGCCTATTGCATTATCTAATTAGGAAACCTGTTCTGTTAAATCAGTGTATCTGGTTTCAGTCTAGAATAGGAATCTGTACCTCTGTAGACCACTTCCTGCCCTATGTAGAGAGAACCTAAACGTGAAGCTTAAGAACAGCATACTGTTTAGACATCCACGTACATGTCTTTTACTTAGACAGTCAAATAAAATGAGCAATTAGCTTTACCCTAAAGCAGTTTAATTTGTTCATAGACATATGGTCTCTTGAGTTGACATTGTAAACACAGCAATATATCTTGCATGCCTTTGCCTGATGATTATTAAGCAGATGCTAAGAAAAACTATTTATGTTTACATTTAAATTTACAAAGCCACTTAAGCCATAAACATACCAAACACTTTTAAATGTCTAACAGAGTGTTTGTGGTACAGATTTCAAGCTAATGAGTGGTTTAATCACTTTGAAGCCCACCAGTTAATCCAAATCAGAAGACTGTTGCTATCATTAAAGAATTTACACCTTTCAGTGAATGTGACTTAAACCTAGTTTGTAATCTATAATCACCTAACAAGATTTACATGTGCCTGTGGTGGGAATCTGCAACAGCGTTTTATTAAAGAAACAGTAAGTATATAGAAAAATAGTCAAATGATTATAAAATAATTACCTTATTATGTAATAGAATTATCTGTTTTATTATGAATATTTTTTACATTAAGTGCGTGTTCTGTTAATTTTTGTGTATATATTTTAGGGGTTGAGACTTTATAATTTCAGGCCCCAGGCTGTCTGAGCATTACCGGGGTACCATGGCAATGCTCTGACACTACATAATACCAGGGCTCCTGAGAGGATCCTGTGCATAGCGGAGCTGGAAGTTAGAGTCTCTAGAGTAGCACCAGACCACCATGCAATGTAGCTTCCCCCTCCGTGGCAAAAGATAAGAAGCAGGGAGGGGGGAATAAGCTTAAGTAATATTAACCCCCCCGGTCCCCACAGAACACAGCCACTATCCCATACCAAAAATTCACATACATACTGGGATCCACTACATAAACACTGCATCCACAACACACACACACTTGATCGCTTACACACATACACTGAATTAAGTATACGGGCTGCATCCAATGCACACACACACACACACACACACTGCATAAACAAACTACATCCACTATACTCACACACTTTATCCAATATACGCACACACTAAATCCATTACAGACACACAGGGGCGCACTTAAAATGTAAAAAAACACACACAATATTTTTTTATGTTTTCAAGATTTTTTTTTTTACATTTATATATCTATCACTCTCTTTCTCACACTCTCTCTCTTTATATATATAATTTCGTTTTAAGTGTATTGATATGAATATATATATTTTTATATCAAAATACATTAAGAATGAAAACATATATAAGCATATTTTTTATTATTTAGTTCTAATTAAGACTGATACCTCCCCAGGCATACTCACAATCTACAGGCCCCCCTTCTACAACACTACCTGAGTTGCCTCACTTCTACCAAACCTCTGCTCCCACTCTCTACAAAATTCTTGGCCTCCTTCTACTAAAGCCATGCCCTGCCCCCCTTTACAAAACCCCTGTCGCCTCTACAAAACCCCTGCCCCATCTACAAAACCACTTCCCCCTATACAAACCCCTGCCACCCTCTACAAAACCCATGCCTCAACCCGACAAAACCCATGCCCCCCCACAAAACCAATGCCTCAACCCGACAAAGCCCATGCCCCCCCACAACGCCTATGCCCCCCCTTGCACAAAACCCCTGCCCAGCACATTATATCCATTTAAAAAACAAACAAACAATATTAGCAAGCAGACTCACAATTGCTGAAAGGCATGATGGATTGCCTGCTTGCTGCTTCCTGCTGCTGAGGCACTACAGCCACAGTGCCGCCCTTACCCAGTGTCAGTGTCCCAGTGTCGGACTCAGTGGCTGGTACAGTGAGCTTGGAGGCTCAGGCATAACTTTAGACACCAGGCTGTTTCTGTATCAGAACTCACATTCAGTTCATTATATTGGAGCAGAATAGCTTGATTTGAGTAAATATCAATTTGTAGACACACAAAATTATACAGGGATTGTTCACCAATGTTTTACTTAAAACTACCTTCTACAGCTAACATTACAAGAAAATAAATTTAGGAAATACATAAAAGTTTAATTGGAACTAAAACTTTTCATTTGAACTATAACAATTTTTGTTTAGACTTTCAGGACAGAGCTCTTCTAAATGATTAGAAAGATCAACTAAGCCACAATAGTATTTTCTTTAGTAAATCAATTTATATTTATTCTTTAGTAATTCTATAAGAAACTGTCCCAGATGTAAATAAAAGCTTTGAGGTGAAGACACTGCAGAGTGAAAAAGGGAACAAAAGGGTGGAGAGGGGGTAATACATTGGTTGGAAGGGAATAGTTATATAGGGGTGAGGATATAGTAATACATTGATGGGAAGAAAATGGTTACATTGTGGTGGGGAAGGGGAGAGATAATTTTTTAACGTGATCATTGTATGTTTAAGGGTTAGAGACTATGGATGGACAAACATTGTAAAGTTTAACTAGGATCTGACTGTTATGAGATAAAGCCTTTAGGGTTAAGACATGACATAGTGGAAGGTCCGTACAACATTTCTGTGTACTCAAAGCATCATTGGACACAAGAGAAAAAATGCCTCAGGAGAGTCAAGAGGAAAAGAGGCATAAAGCCCTTTCTCTCAGAGACGATTCCAGAGGTATACCCACAGAAAATAATGTTAACCCGTAAAATCTAGAGTAAGTAGTAGAGAGATAGGTAGATATGATGTGAGGAAATAAATAAAAGAACAATCTTTATTAAATTCTATCTTGTTCGAGTCGTCTAGACTCCTTAACACCGATAATGAAAACTTGTATTAAATGAAACCAAAAAGTGTAAGTGATTTAAAAGGAGGGAAAAGGGAAGGGAGGAAATAAAGAGGGGCTAGCTCTTATGGTATATCAATTAAGTAATATCGTAAATACGCTGGTCGTAATGGCTTAAGTAGGAATAGGTATCTGTTAGGCGAAATGTTTTCTAAAGGCTAACAGTTATGCACTTAAGGTTAATATTTCAAGGAGGCAGCTTATCCAGTAGAGTAAAAGTAATAAACTTTCCCTAGGGTATCACATGCCCTTTAACATTGTGCTGTAAAGCTCCTGAGAAAAGCCCTTAGTAAATCTATACAGCCCTTAGCGAAAGGTAGTCTCATTCCCTAAGGTATATGTTGCCCTTAGACAGAGTGCTGTAAAATTTGTGAAAAAAGACTCTAGTCATAACTAAACTAAAGAGATCACTTGGTGAAGTGACGGCAAGAACGAAATGATATTGGCTTAAATGCCTAGTAACTAAAAATCCCTGATACAGTCGTTCAAAACCATCCGATGTAGACTAGATCACTAATCTCTGAAGAATTCCCATAACCTAGCTACAAAGCCATATCTAGAAAGAGCTGCCCTAAAGTAAAAAAGAGAGCGCCAGAACTCAACGCGTGTTTTGGCGCTCTCAGGCGCCTTTGTCAAGAGTACAGACTGCCCGGTCGGCAACCCGCCTTTTAAAGGGAGGGAAGAGGCACACCACCAATCTGTACGTCATTGAGTAGTGACGTCATCTGGACGGTGGCTCGTCTGGCTCAATCCTCTAAATAGAAACATGATTGCCGTGCAAGTTAAACGGTAGATAGAGAATACAGATATGTGCACTGTATCCAACGATACTGAGGCCTTTGGATGCGATATATGCACAGAGATGAAAATGCAACAATGTATTTGCTTAGATATATAACAGTAACAGTGTAAGTTAAATTACTAGTCAGATACTATTAAGAGGTATCAAAATAAGAAATGTTGTTACACCACTATAGACAAAAAATAGTATATACACTACAAAATAAAAACGTATAACTGGAAGAATTCCTAGGTGTACCTCACAGACACCCAAGAGACAATGTAAAATAGCAAAAAGGTGGAAAACACCCTGAATACGTGTGAATTAATATATAAAATATACAACAACCTGATGGAAAATGAAATCCATATGAATTCTGTATAAGAATCAGAAATCTGACATAGCGTAATACAGTTAAAAAACTTGTAAATATATAAATATAAGTGATTGTAGATACACTCACAAACGCACGTGAAATAGGGCTTCTCGCCCACTCAGGGGCAGTGTGTAATACGATGGATAGGCTGGAAAATCGTCTCATAGGATATATGGAAAAAAGGAAATCAAAGATAGTGAAGTTTGTTATAAAAATACAAAATCACATTTATTGGTCACACTTACATGTGTGTATATCACAAAGAGCGTATCTCTCAATAACCTGGAACTCCATGCAGTATGGTCATCAATCCAAAATAGGAACTAACAGGAGTGGTTATAGATGAGCGGCCAAAATACAAATACATACAAATTAAAAAACAATATAAAATAGCAATATAAAATATAAGTCCATATATAGAAATCCAACGCATTTCGTCCTGAAGAAGTCCTATATCTTTACAGGACGAAACACGTTGGATTTCTATATATGGACTTATATTTTGTCAGATTTCTGATTCTTATACAGAATTCATATGGATTTCATTTTCCATCAGGTTGTTGTATATTTTATATATTAATTCACACGTATTCTGGGTGTTTTCCACCTTTTTGTTGTTACACCCCTGTTTGAACTAAGTGAGCCCTAGAAATCTAACCAGAACAAAAGAAGGGGGAAGCCCAAAACCCTAATTATGTTCGATTAAATTAGGAGTAAACTTAATATCCCTATGGGGCTATAAATAAAAGGATATGATATCCTAGTCAATCGCATCCTCATCAATAAAATAAAGCATGTAAGTGTATATAGAGATGAAATTTTATCTTTCTCAAATAGAGAAAGATATTAGCACAGCAAAAGGTCTGTACTAAAGTGTACACTAATTTTGGAAAATTCAAAGAAATTAAATAAATTAAATAGTAATCTTATGAGTTAAGTCAAAACGTTGAGCTTGTCCCATTGATTTATATGGGGCAAAAGGATCTTACAGTTTTAAATACACGGGGACAAATATAAGTTATGTAGTTAATTTAATGAGTCTTACAAGAAAGGCGAGAAGGAGAATCCTTCATTGAGTCCCCGAGGGCTCAAAGTTTCTAATCTATAAATCCAGAAGGATTCTCTTTGTCTTAAGAGTTTATCATAGTTACCCCTTCTAGCACTTTTTTTCACGAGCTCCAGACCACAGAAACGTGGTCCTTTAGGGTCACCATTATGGCATTCCCTGAGGTGTCTAGAGATGGGGGTATCCATTGGATTTTTTGGAGATCTCACATGTTCCTGAATCCGTTTCTTAAAGGGCCTAAACGTCTTTCCGACGTATTTTAGGTTACACTGACAGGTAAGTAGATATACCAAACCACTAGTATTGCAGTTAAAGAAAGACGTGATCGTAAATTCCTCTAGATCCTCACTATCTTTCACCTTTTTTGAATCTTTTTTAATGTATTTGCAGGTGACACATCTACCACATCCAAAACTACCTGTTACAGGACTCTGAAGCCATGTAGTGGGTTGTTTCAGTATCAAGTGGCCAGGGGACAGGATATCACGTAGGTTTCTCCCTCTCCGTGCTGTAATAGTTGCATTCGGAGTTAGTCTCTGTTTTAGGTGTTCATCGCCTGTAAGTAGTGGCCAGAAACTTTGGAGGGAATCTTTGACCTTACTCAAGCCTGCATTATAGGTACCTATAAGGCGGATGATCTTTGAATCCTTTTGCGAGGTATTATTAGATTCATCTAGCAAGGTACCACGATCAGATGCTATTGCTCGCTGGTAGGCTTTTTTGAGGTATCTATTAGGTTATCCTTTTTCCCTGAAATCTGTTCGGAGAATTTTTGCTTTCTGATTAAATTCCTCGATAGAGCTGCAATTACGTCTAACTCTGAGGTATTGGCCTATAGGGATACCTCTTCTGAGTGATTTGGGATGAAAGCTGTAACGGATCACCTGGCACCCCGACTGGGTACCTCCGTTAAAGGATGCTCCTAGCATTTCCTGAGGACTCTAAGCACTCTGGCAGACACCACAATCACCAAACCGGAGAAGCATATGAGTACTTCTAAGCATATGAATGTTGTATACAGCCGAATAGGAAAAACCATGCGAATAGGTTTACACTCCTAGCAGTCAAACTGGAACAGCATACAATAAATCCTCCCCCAATAATGAGACAACACTTCACTTTGAGGGTTAAGCAGGAACTCTCTGTACTGGCACATACAGCCTCTTTTATTCCCAATCCACAAACTTAGTACTGCCCACATGGTTTTACAGAACAACCAATCAATCTGTACAATACACACAGACACTCCCACACAAAATCCTCCCTTCTGCCTGTGATATGATTACTGAACACAATGGGTAATCTAATTATCACAGACAGAGAAATACAGTTTAATAAAACACATCACAGGGACCCCAAAACATGCAATAACCCCATATCCTTGGAACCGGGGGATCTGGGTGAACCACATATCCAAAATTCACCCAGATCCGTTCGGTACTTTGGAAAATACAGTTTAATGCAGATTCTGCAGAACATATACAGGCTAAATGAAAAACAATCACTGTATAATGTGTCCCCTGCTGTATAGTCCAAAACCACTGCACGATGTCTCTGTGCACCAAATACTGGTGAGATGGTACCGTGTTGAAAAGTCCAAACAGTGTCTGTGAGTTAAAATGGCCGCCATCCATTGTTCTCACCATGTGCTTCTGATACAGGAAATGGTGGCCACCCAGTAACTCCACAGTATGTCCCCAGATGGTTCTTAAAGGGCCAGCAGCAGCACAACATAAATCCATTATGCCCAAATCATGTCTTTAAAGGGCAATACATCCCAGGGGCCATAGTCACATGGCAGGAGGCTGGCAATCAGTCTTCTCCAATGCCCAGTGGCGAGGTCGAAAGCTATCCCATCTTAGAAGGTTATTAGACGCTGATTGTTTCTTATATAATGTGGTTTGTATCATATTCTGGTCTGTAATAGAGATCTTTAAATCAAGGAAGTTAAGATTTTGTCCCCCAAACTCACACGTGAATCTTAGGTTTTCGTCATTGACATTAAGGATCTTAACAAACTCAAGAAAATCTTCCTTAGTTCCTTGCCTAGGACGTCGTCAATATAGCGACGCCATAGGAAGATGGAAGGGAGATATTTAGCAATATCTTTAGATTGAATAAGTTTTTCCTCCCACCAACCTAGGTGGAGGTTAGCGTAAGAGGGGGCACAAGCCGACCCCGTCGCAGTGCCCCTCACCTGGTGGTAGGATTTGTTCTTAAAGATGAAAAAATTGTGAGTCAGTATGAATTTGAGAAGTTTTAAACAAAAGTTTGTATGGGAATTATGTTGATCACCTCTTTGTTCCAGAAAATATTTTGCATGTTGGATTCCATTTTCATGAGGAATAGAAGAATATAGTGCCTCAATATCCAGACTGCATAGTTTTGCCGACATGGGGATAGTTAATTTAGAGAGAAGGGCAGGGGTTTGTTTTGTGTCTTTTAGGTAAGAGGGAAGGCCCTCGACAAAAGGTCGTAAAATTTGGTCGATATAAATACTCCCATTTTGGGTCATATTCTCAATGCCTGAAACAATGTGGCATCCTGGGGGAGTTTGAAGGTTCTTATGGACCTTGGGCAGGCAGTAGAAGGTTTCTATCTTCGGGTGACGAACTTGTCACCCGATAGCAACCGCTCACTGCGTCCTTGGTCCAAAATCTCTTTGTATTCTGTAAGGAAAGTGTCCGTGGGATCGGACTTCAAGACCTTATAAGTAGTTGTGTCTTCTAGAACCTTCAGTACCATCTCAGTGTAGTTATTCAAATCCATAACTACAATGTTGCCCCCTTTGTCTGTCGGTTTGATGATTAATTCATCATTATCTTTTAGGGATTTCAGAGCTCTCTTTTCTTGTTTAGACAAATTCATATTTGGAACATACTCTAGAGATCTAATATTGATTTTTTCAATTTCCTCTTTCATTGTCTCTAGAAATAAATCAATATTCCTATAGTTGCCTAGGTGTGGAGTAAACCAGCTCTCTGGTTTGAGGTCAGTGTAGATGGGAGAATTACCTATCTCTCTACTTCTTACTCTAGATTTTATGGGTTAACATTATTTTCTGTGGGTATACCTCTGGAATCGTCTCTGAGAAAAAGGGCTTCATGCCTCTTTTCCTCTTGACTCTCCTGAGGCATTTTTTCTCTTTTATAATTATTTTGGTACATGCCCATCTATACCCATTTGGTCCTGTCCTGAACTGTGGGATTTGGCTTGTCCTGATTCCACTGTTTCACTTTTTCTATCATTGGACACAACTTTACCATATCCCTATATTTTTTAATGTTGAAACTTCCTGGCAACTTTGGGGAATTAGAATTTCATGTGGAATTGATGAAAGGCTTAAAGTCAAGAAAGGATCAGAGGTTAGTATTCTAGAAGTAGTTATCGTCACTGAAAAGAACGTCGAATAGTTATACAAACCACAATTTCCTTATTATCCTTGCAAAAAAATGGGTTTACAACCATTTTTAAGAAAACCAAAATTGCTAAAGAATTCCTTAACATGTTGTATCCACAACAGAAGCTCTTACAACATTAGTGATAGATCATTAAACAATATAATAAACCTAGATATAACAAATAACAATGTTATTTATGTAAACTGATGCAGAGTCACTTAAAGGACCACTATAGGCACCCAGACCACTTCAGCTTAATGAAGTGGTCTGGGTGCCAGGTCCAGATAGGATTAACCCTGCCTGCTGTAAACATAGCAGTTTCAGAGAAACTGCTATGTTTACACTGAGGGTTAATCCAGCCTCTAAAGCCTCTAGTGGCTGTCTCATTGACAGCCGCTAGAGGCACTTGCGTGCTCCTCACTGTGAAAATCACAGTGGGAAGACGCCAGCGTCCATAGGAAAGCATTATGAATACTTTCCTATGAGACTGGCTGAATGCGCGCGCGGCTCCTGCCGCGCATGCGCATTCAGCCGATGACATCACTAGGAAGAAGGAGAGGAGGATGAAAGCTCCCCGCCCGGCGCTGGAGAAAGGTAAGTGTTTAACCCCTTCCTCTCCCCAGAGCCGGGCGGGAGGGGGTCCCTGAGGGTGGGGGCACCCTCAGGGCACTATAGTGCCAGGAAAACAAGTATGTTTTCCGGCACTATAGTGGTCCTTTAACATAAGGCTGAACTTGACATCACAAAGAAACAGTGATAGTAAATAACTGATTTCTTGATATTGTGCAGGTAGACACTTTATAATATTGTTTTACATCCTGTTAACAGCAGGGCACTTAATAAGGTAATACACCCACCCAGGAGTCTTTCAGTAACCAGTATATTTATTGGGATTACTCTAAATTTGAATTGTAGATGGTTCCATTACATTATAAAACATGTTTTCTAAAATACCTGCACACAGTAACAGATGAAAACTTAACAAAACAATAAAAACATCAGCTAAACAAGAATCAGCTACAATGAGGTATGTGTTTGTTATTCAAGAGTTATAGTCCAAAAACAGGGGGAGACTGGTGCAGAGGAGGAGTATAGGAGAAGCAGAGAGAGCCTGGGGCAGAGGAGGAGCAGGGGGAGACTGGTACAGAGGAGGAGCAGGGGGAGACTGGTACAGAGGAGGAGCAGGGGGAGACTGGTACAGAGGAGGAGTATAGGAGAAGCAGAGAGAGCCTGGGGCAGAGGAGGAGCAGGGGGAGACTGGTATAGAAGAGGGGCAGAGGAGGAACAGAGGAAGACTGGTACAGAGGAGGAGCAGGGGGAGACTGGTACAGAGGAGGAGCAGGGGGAGACTGGTGCAGAGGAGGAGTATAGGAGAAGCAGAGAGAACCTGGGGCAGAGGAGGAGCAGGGGTGACTGGTATAGAAGAGGGGCAGAGGAGGAACAGAGGAAGACTGGTACAGAGGAGGAGCAGGGGGAGACTGGTACGGAGGAGGAGTATAGGAGAAGCAGAGAGAGCCTGGGGCAGAGGAGGAGCAGGGGAGACTGGTACAGAGGAGGGGCAGAGGAGAAACAGGGGGAGACTGGTACAGAGGAGGAGCAGGGGAGACTGGTACAGAGGAGGAGTATAGGAGAAGCAGAGAGAGCCTGGGGCAGAAGAGGAGCAGGGAGAGACTGGTACAGAGGAGGAGTATAGGAGAAGCAGAGAGAGCCTGGGGCAGAGGAGGAGCAGTGGGAGACTGGTACAGAGAAGGAGTATAGGAGAAACAGAGAGAGCCTAGGGCAGAGGAGGAGCAGGGGAGCATTGGGAAGAAGAATTGCAGGGGAATCTGAGGGAGAAAAAAAGCAGGGTGAGCCTAGGGCAGAGGAAGAGCAGGGGGAGTATGTCACCACAACAGACCTTAACTTAGGAACAGCTCTCATTTCATAGATAGATAGATAGATAGAAAGAAAGAAAGAAAGAAAGAAAGAAAGAAAGAAATTCCTCATGGGAACTTGGCTCTATAAAAGAACAACAGGATTATTCACTAAAGTGAATTTAAAATTTAAGGTTAAAAAAGCCAAACTGAAATATTTCTCTAAGTAACCTATGCTACTCTGACCTTAAATTTAAAATTCACTTTGAATTCTCACTTTAGTAAATAAACCTACTAATAATTAAAGGGACACTATAGGCACTAAAACAACTATAGCTCAATTAAGTGGATTTTGGGTATAGATCATGCCCAAAGCACATTTCGGGGCCTCAGCTTGAGGGTTTAAATGCTGCCTAGATGCACTCTATGGGGTGACTAACACCACTGCTGTTTTAAAGGGACTACATCAGCAGTAATCTCTAAGTAAAGATTTTAAACCTCAGCTATTTCTGTAGAAGGGAAGCTCCATAATTATGGACACAACATAATATCTCAAAAATCTTGTTGGGGTGGTTTTCAGTTGTATTAGCCCGTCCTTGTATTTTTGTTTATGTCTATGTTAAAGTGTATTTCTTAAAAAAAAAAAAACATGAAAACAAAATATTTTATCCTATGAATAAAGAACATTATGTACTATAGAGACCCTTTATTTTCGTTGTGTTCCCATCTGGGGGTATTAATTATATATTCATCAGTTGATTAAGCCTGCAGGGTCTGTGGCCCTGTCATAATGTCATGATGATCTAAGACCCCCAGCACACAGAGCTTGAGTAAAACCTGCAAACAAGTAGAATGGTCAAGTAACAAGTCAAGGTCTAGAATAAACAAGAAGATAAACCGAGTCAAGGATTACATAGAGCAGTATATTAAAAGACAGGGACCAGGGATGCTAAATGGGGTCAAGCAAATTCATGGTTCTGTGGCCTCTGTCTCGCCCCTAGGCCTTAGGTGGTCTCCAAGCCTTCTATCCCAATAATAAGAGCACAGACAATGTACTGTCAGGATTACTAGTTGATCCAGCACGTAGAATTGTGTCACACAGACGACTAATAGGTAACGTATTACCGGGCCTTAGAATGGCCGGACTTAACGTACCAAAGAATAGTCAGGATACTTGCCGAGGTCAGAGGATACAGAAAGAGACACAACGATAAGAGAAAGCCAGAAGTCAGGGATACAGAATACAGGGAAGTCAAAATCAAAGCCAAAGTCAAAAACCAGAAGAAACTTGAGTCAGGAACGCGCTCTCGGACAACCACAAGGGAAACCATGACAGGGCACTGAGCAGGATGAGAACTGGGCCTAAATATCCCTCCTCTAGATCTGATAGGCTGTAACCGGCCTTTGACCCCAAAGGCCGTTACCAGGTTCCCATTTGCATAATTGCTGCTCAGCATTAACCCTTCTGTGGATTTGGTTGCTGCTCGGCACAACTTTTCCTGTGTGGACAGTAAATGCCATTAACCACATTTTTATAAGCGGATGAATACATGACATGTACAAACCATTGGTCCTCATATGTATATGGACAGAGAATGCACAATCCCACTGATCCTAATAATAAAGACCCTCTCACGCACCTATACTGAATAGATCCAGGACATTCACAAACTACCGGTCCTGAAAAGTGAAAAAATATCCCCCATAGCCAGTAGTCCTCATCTGACTCCTCAACTCTATACTCAATCCTAAGTAACCTACCTGCTAATCCTGGAATAATTTCTAGGGTAGGATAACAAAATCAAAAGAACCTTGTAAATAGAATTGTAGTGCTTGCTCTTTTCTTTTTTTCAGCCACATAAAAAAGCCTTCCATAAAAACCTGACACAAGGGGGCGGAGCCAAGCGGCCATGCTGAGCGATCGCACATGAGAAGAGCTCCATGGAAAATCGCTCACAATCAGCCAAAATCGGGGCAAAAACCCACCAAATCGACGGTTAGGCGACTTGGAGAAGGGAGCCCTAAACCGCAGAACCAAGCGACAAGCATCCCGACCAAAATCAGCGGCTTCTAACCGGGGATAGACCTTAGGCCTACCACAGGCCTACTCGGACAAAGCGAGAGAGGCGGCCGATCCCTACGCTGACTGCAGCCACTCACCTGGAGGTCTCCCTGGCATACTCCCTCCCCCTCTGCCAGTGAGGGATATCCCGGCAACTAAAGCCTGAGACACAGCAGCAAAACTACAGCAGTGACTGTTCCACACAGCCGGAACAGCACCAGCAACCATGGCGGTCACCACGTGTAGCCATCTGAATAGCGCCCCGCTACCCCCTCTGGAAGAAAGGTTGGATCGCCTGTTCATTGCCTTTTGGGCCAAAATATACCACCGGGGGGCACAGAAGTGGAGACCCCACCAGCAGCAACCCAAGTAAAGGCCGGGCAGAGACCCGCGGCTCCTGTCCGAGGTAATGGCAAAGCTAAAATGGCGGGAAAGAGGAGGCGGAAGACCCGACACAAACCTAGACACCGCAGACCAAGACCAGCGGTGAGTCATCCTAACCCCAAACAGGGACTACCCCTTTGCAGTCTCACCACACTCCGGAAGACCAGCACCCACCATGTGGAGAACCCACACAAGAGACCGCGGAGACATAAAGCGGAACCTTGCCGCACTCCCACAGCACCCCTGAGAACTCATACCCAAGTAACTGACCTGCCTCACATGCTGACGAAAAAAGCAGCTCAGAGTCAGACACCTTTTCAGGCTATAACACCCCTGCACAAGCGGGGCATAGGCTGAAATGACCACACCATTGAGGCACCAGCCCCCCCACCGCGAAATGCAGGCTGATCGGAAGATTGGCGCACAAGCAGGGGCGTACCTAGAGCATTTGGCACCCGGGGCGGATCCTGTGCTTGGCACCCCGTTGCCCCCCCAAAAGCCCCTCCCCCAGCGCCAGTTTTTCCTCCGTGCGGCCAGTTTATCAGCTGTTTGCTTGTGTGAGCTGTACTACCATGGGGCACTGTGCGGCCACAGCTCACACAGCCCCCTCCAGCCAGGGCCGGTGCAATGATTTTTGCCGCCCTAGGCAAAAGTAAAGTTTGCCGCCCCCCATGTGACATCACAATGCCCCACCCATATGATTTGCCATGTTATCTAACGCCAGTGCTGCAGTGCCACCGTGTTTACATTAAAAGGCCTGCAGGGACAGGCTATAGACACCAGAACCACTACATTAAGCTGCAGTGGTTCTGTGGACTATAGTGTTTCTTTAATGTGAGGTAAATTAGAGATTAGTGCCACGAATAATATACTAGATTGCCTACTTACAACCAGATGAAGATGATGATGGGCTCTAGCTGCAGTCTGGCTCCACTGGTCTGGTTTAGAACAGGCTCTCTGGAGGCGGTTTGTAACTGTGGTCACAAAAATGAATGTTCTGGGAGAACGGGAAGCAGCTCCATTTTTTGGGGGCCCTTTACACAGCTCAAGGTCTGGGTCCCAGTGTCCACCTTCATGTTCCACCAATGAGTTTGTTCACAGGGGGTGGAGTGTGTAGGGGATGTCCTGATATGTGTGTAAGGAATGCATTGTGTGAATCTGTGTTTGTATGTGTAAGAGCTGCAAGGTGTGTTTCTGTGTATGTACGGGATGCATTGAGTGTGTGTAAAGGGTGCATTGAGTGTGTGTAATTAATGCATTGTGTGTTTCTGTGTGTGTAAGGGATGCATTGTGTGTAATGGTTGCATTGCTTGTGTATGTGTCTGTGTGTGTAATGCAGTGTGTGTAATGCATTGTGTGTTTTTCTGTGTGCAAGGGGTGCATTGTGTGTGATGAATGTCAATCTCTCCCCCCCCCTCCATTTTCCTTTTCTCTCCCCCTCCAATTTCCTTCTCCCCCTCCCAATTTCTTTCTTTATCCCCCTCTCCCAATCTTTCTTTATCCCAACCCTCCAATTTCCTTCCCCCTCCCAATTTCCTTCTCCCCCTCCCAATTTCTTTCTTTATCCCCCCCCAATCTTTCTTTATCCCCCCTCTCCAATTTCCTTCCCCTCCCAATCTCTCCTTATCTCCCCTCCCAA
>OW240918.1:38569545-38622028 GCA_933207985.1 Pelobates cultripes | reverse complement strand
TGAGGCTCTCTGCAGAGCGCTCGGGCGGCTGCAGCATGAGGGGGGCCGGCGCTCCTGGCGGTGCCCCCTCCCAAGGCACCCCCACCCTGCTGGCACCCGGGGCAGACCGCCCCCTCCGCCCCCTCTTAGTACGCCACTGCGCACAAGCCCTACACACTCGCACTGGGACTCTCTCATGCAGATACTCTTGATCTGGTTTTGCCTAAGAGGCACCCCTAACATGACTTTGCGCAGCACCTTATAATGTGTTATGTTCATTTATTTCACATGTAATTTAAGTGTAAACCTTAATGCATGCTAAAGTCTCTAACGACCAGGAAAGCCTGTACTTTATAAGCCTGACAGCCAAAAATTGATTAACCATAATCTTTAGCGCAGATCGTATGTTGTTATAAGGTATTCTGTCCTGGTTAGTTGTGTACCCTGAAAAGCTACATCAACATATATATACATAAATGGGCAATATCATCTAATGCCTAACTAAGGCAACACCATGCTAGAATAACTGCCCACCTAAGTTGTGTTAGTATTGTAAGCCTGAGTAACAACTAATCTCCTGTTATTTCATGTTATTTCATGTTACAAGCAGTTCAGGAGTAAATAGTTGACGAGCGGCGTTCATATATACATATATATACAAAATGTGCAACACCTTCTGATTCCTAACCAATGTAAAACCATGAGAATAACTGCTTACCCTTGCTGTTGTGGCATTGTAAGCCTGATGTGTCTTTTCCTTGCACAAATAAAATAAAAAAAATTTATTAAAAAAAAACTGACACAAATATAATAAAATAAAACAACTGAAAACCAACAGAACAGCAAAAAAATTTGAAAAAATTTCACTTGTTCTCACTTCCAAGAGTAAGTTTTTTCAGCAACTAGTTAAGAAACATTTTAATATACATGCAATTGTTTGAGTTGGGTGTTATTTATTTACAATAAATACTTTCTAAGGCCCTAATTTAATATTGTTTTATTTATTTTTTTGTGACATTTATATGATGTCACCATATTCCGCAGTGCATAGTGTTGGATAAGCTTCTCAAATTATTTCATATTTGCGGATGAACTTTCGAAATTATGTATTCAAAATATAAACATATCAAAAATGCATCACATATATATATATATATAAAAAATCAATATATCAAAAAAATATCACAAATATTAAAATATTTTTCAATATATTCAATCGAAGCCAACGTTGGAATATGTATACGAGGTTTGAGCATGTTTCCAAATAAAATCATTTAAACTGGAAATAGGTGAGTTTATGACATTATTAAGAGAAAGTTATGAATGTAAGTGATCAATACACTACATGTTTAAATGTAGAATGATGTGTCTCTGCAGTCTTTTAAGAGGAATCCCTCTAAATAAATACATATGGCCAAGCAGAGGCCTTGTAGCGAATGTTGCAGGTTGTCACCTTAAGAATTAATGTGATGAATAGCACTATGGATGTGTCTTGTACAGGTCCATAGGGAACAATTGAGAATGATTTTAGTCTATCCCAATTGGCTTTCATCACTTCTAGTGTATGCTTCAAGAGTTACACAGCTGGGAAAGAGAAACTTAGCTCAATTTCTGAACAGGGGCATTATCTGCTATCAAAATAGACAGAATATATGAGAGCATAAGCATGACAATTCCTAGAGTAATGATGTTTTTGGTTGTGACAATATCCACTTTCCTAAGTCTTTTACCTGGAGTTCTTTATTTATAAATCTGGCTAGGAAAATAGCTTACGGGGCTGTCACATGCAAGAAGTCACTTTCAATGACTGATAAAAGCTGATTCCGACTTTGAAACCGATTTGTTAATTAATAAGAGATTAAACATATCTGACATGAAACGTATGATTAACGATGATTAGATAGAACAGTTTAGTAAATGTCTGTGACATAACTGTGCGAATTGCTGGGGACTCTAATTCTTCAAATATCCTGAATGCTCAAAGTTCTCTTTGATGTCATCGTGACCTTGGTGTTAAGACCTTCTCTTAAAAAAAGACTATATGAGTAAAAATTGTAAAAATAAAATACAATTAGGTTTAACATATGAAAGAGTAAAAAATATAACTAAGGGTTTCAGTAAAATGTCAGCTCTGAACTGTAGAATGGCATAATTAGATTATCGGAAATAGAAATTTAGAAATTGGGTCAGAACTATTAGAGGTATGACATCAAGCTGACAAAAATATGTGTAAACAAGACAGGAATATGTTTGATTGGATGCAAGACATTTTGTTTGATATATTCTGGCATAATCGAAAAAGATTCTAAATATATTAGAAAATAAAAATCCATCTTCAATTTCATTTGTGGAGTTGAACTCTTTTCTACAAAGCACAAACAAAAGTATACCTGGGAGAAAGAACTGTTTAAACAATTCAGCAAATCTGTGTTTAAAGGAACACTATAGTCACCTAAATTACTTTAGCTAATTAAAGCAGTTTTAGTGTATAGATCATTCCCCTGCAATTTCACTGCTCAATTCACTGTCATTTAGGAGTTAAATCACTTTGTTTCTGTTTATGCAGCCCTAGCCACACCTCCCCTGGCTATGATTGACAGAGCCTGCATGAAAAAAAAACTGGTTTCACTTTCAAACAGATGTAATTTTACCTTAAATAATTGTATCTCAATCACTAAATTGAACTTTAATCACATACAGGAGGCTCTTGCAGGGTCTAGCAAGCTATTAACATAGAAGGGGATAAGAAAAATCTTAATTAAACAGAACTTGCAATAAAGAAAGCCTAAATAGGGCTCTCTTTACAGGAAGTGTTTATGGAAGGCTGTGCAAGTCACATGCAGGGAGGTGTGACTAGGGTTCATAACCAAAGGGATTTAACTCCTAAATGACAGAGGATTCAGCAGTGAGGCTGCAGGGGCATGTTCTATACACTAAAACTGCTTCATTAAGCTAAAGTTGTTCAGGTGACTATAGTGTCCCTTTAATAAATGAAAGGGTAACCTGTCCCAGGTCATACTATAGCACTTGTACAGCTAAACTAACATCCTATATGTAAAAAAACTAAAAAACTAAAACAGTTTAAACCTCCATATTTTCTTCTACCGTAGGTTTCCATCCGTTTCTGGTGCTTCTATATATTTCTACAGAAAAGTTGTAAATATTTATGTATATATTTATTTACAGTTTTTATATAGTGTTCATATTCAGAGCGCTTTACCTATAACCAAAAAGAATTTAGGTGGGCCTACAGAAAACTGATATAAAAATAGTATAGAATCCAATAAATCTATGAAAACGTTGTGGTTCCTCCGGCTGTCCAGGTTGCATAACTTCATGCAGAAAAACGAAAGGTAGGTTTAAAAGTCTTGAATAGTAAAAATTCCTTTTACAGAATACAGGGTAAAAGGGATACAGAAACAGACATCGGCGATAAAATCCAAGAAATGCCAGAAATAGTGTTATTTCATCCTTAGTATAGTTTTCGAAATGCATGAACATTTAAATGACAAAACAAAAATAAGAACCACGCTTCGCATACTTACTAAATTAGGTAGAAAACATATCTACATTCTTGAAAGTGTTACTTAGTTACATTTATAAAATTTAACTAAATCATCTTATACAATTTTTATATATGAAACATAAATGCTGGGGTGTCACCGAACCCGTAAGCATCCCCTGAAATTCAATGTTGGAGGGTTGAACGGGCAGCTCATTCTGGGGGGTGTAACATACAATACTGAGACTTGTATGGTCATATGGGATTAGGGGTGGGAACAGTCATTAAGAACCACTTGATAAAAGTGGTCCCCTCTCAGTTGTTTCCCTTGACCCTACACTGCCACACGTGACAAATGGTCAGGGGGCTGTCAGACTGCCTCCTTCTTTTTAAGTTTTTTTTTTTTTTAACTACGTACATGCTGATAGCTCAATGTAAACCATAAGGCCTTTTTCTTGTGTTGTTCTACATCAGGCATGAACACTTGATCCCACTGATTTTAAGGACTGGTTACAAGACAGTACTTAGTGAATAGAATGTTTGTTGTATCTTTAAAAGCCAGGCAGAGATTTTTCAGACTGGATTTTAAAATCTAAAAATGTATGAAGAGTACAAGTAATGATTCTGGTGCCAAAACATGAATATTTTAATGGCTTAATAACATGTATCCCTCATGCAGTCTTTTTTTTATTCTAAATTGTGCACTTACAAATATAATAATTATAACTTATATTTCTTGATATTTTCAGCTTTACAAGTTTTAACATTTATTTTAACAATATTTATATTTTTACCCTGTGTATAAATTGCCTATTCTGTTCCATATTGCTTTTTTTTAACTTTATGTTGATTTATGTAAACAAACCGCCTATTATAGCTCATCTATAGTGAAAGGGTTAAATCAGTCGGCAGCTTTAATCACATTCTGCTTGTTCTGTATTTCATTTGACACTTAAGAGGTTAACAGCGTCTCTATATCTCGCAGTGTACAACACTTGCTGTTTCTAGATCAATTAGAAAATTAGAGGTTTAAAGGAGATAATTACACAGTGAGGTTACATTTCCTTTTTGGCAACTGAATCAACAAACAGCAAGCAGCTCAGAGCCCATACTGCCACCTACTGGTCACTTGATTCTTCTCTCTTGGCTTCTCTCGTTCTTTGTATAACATTGCGGTGAGGTGGTCTAGTAACCTGTATATTTTACTGAGCAGTGATCATAATACAGTATACAATGTATACTGATTAATAGACAGAGAGATAGACGGACACGCAGGCCAGAAGTCCATAGATTTGGAATTAATAGTAAAGTTTTTAAAATTTGGATATAACTTTCGAATATCATATTTTACCTTTCAACTTTGATATTTTAATACTATCAATAACTTTCTGGAGGCCATATTTAGAATGAAACTTGGCCACTATGTGTTTTAGAATTGTATTTAAATAACTATTCGAAACAAATACCGACACGTTGCTGTCCATTATGTATAAGAGAACTGTCCTCAGAAAACAGGAACTTTATACTCAAACAGTGACGGTGCTTCCTATAGACATTTAGAAATTCTTCTTCTTCTTTATATATATTTAGATTGATATATTAGGCTGAGAAATATCACACCTTCCCATTCCCATGTGAAGGGGATAATTCAATGTGGTAAGTAACTCATGGATTATTATAGGTTTATATATATATATATATATATATATATATATACATATATATATATATATATATATATATATTTATTCACACACCATGTGAATTAACAAGAACATAGATATAAACATGTTAGACATTAGCAAACATAGTAGTATCACAGCTGGAAAAAAAATATAGAGACATCATTGTATGTCGTACAAAAATACTGTATAATGTTTTTTTTTTTGTTGTTGCAGTGAAAACAACGATGATTTAACCATGTAATATGGCCTATAAATGTTTAGCATACACATGTGCAAGACTAACATAGTTTATTTTATTTCTAACATAAGAAATCAATCATCTATCTGTCTGTCTATCGA
This sequence comes from Pelobates cultripes, assembly GCA_933207985.1. Classification (NCBI taxonomy): domain Eukaryota; kingdom Metazoa; phylum Chordata; class Amphibia; order Anura; family Pelobatidae; genus Pelobates; species Pelobates cultripes. The sequence continues at coordinate 38,616,523 of OW240918.1, read as the reverse complement.
ATCTGTCTATCTGTCTGTCTATCGAATCTGTCTGTCTGTCTGTCTATCGAATCTGTCTGTCTGTCTATCGAATCTGTCTGTCTGTCTACGAATTAACCCGCTTGACATGTGGACTGTAACGGCCATGATTCCCTTCTAGGTGAAACATGGCTAAGCGTGAGAGGAGTTATAGTTTGCAGCATTGAAAATGCAAATGGCAATAATGTTCACCCTCCTTATCCCCTAATCTAGACCCTGATCATCCCCTAACTCACCCCATATTTACTGCATATGGCACACTGCTGTGTCTGGAATCTTTATAGCGATGTGTACATAAGTGCCAACAAAAATAATTTTAAACAGTGCTGTAATGATGCTGAGGTCTGTTTTCATGCTGCAACTTTATAATACTATAGTTTGGAAATTGACACTAAATTTTATCTTGACCAGCACTTAGTTAAAAAAAAAAAAAAAAAAAACTAAAATGAACTATGTAAATAAGTAACTACATATTTACTATGACAGATGAAAACCAACAAGTTCATAACTGCATTGAGAAATGATCATTCCACAGAGATGAGTTAATGCAATATCTTATATGTCATTTCTTTAATTGTTTTTTTTTAAGTTTCCATAATCCATCGCAATCATTGTTGTGTGACAAAATAAATTGGAAAATGCAAAAAGGAAATAATTACCCAAGAATTACAAGAGAACCGAAATATAATCAAGTTTCATCAAATGTGTAGTTTTATTCTGAGTTCTCAAAAATTAATTACGATTATGAATAATGTTATTTGTTGGCACAACAAATAAACAAATAAGTTAAAAACAACAACATTGCACAGTGTTCCATTGCAGAGTTTTCATGATACATTCCGTTGGCCAATAAGGAAATATTCAAAGCAATTTTCATCCATGTGTTCCATCCAAGTGTGCTTTGATGTCTGTCTTTTTAAAATCCTTAGTTGGATCATTTGTGTATAGTCAAGATGTTAATGAAAGTTTGCATTCCAACTTCGGTGTTCAAGGATTTCATATAACTGAAATCAGGATTCACAAACAATGCGTGTGGGATAGTTTAGGGGTTAGCACTCCCACCGCAATAGCGCAAATTTACTTGTATAATACTCAGCTCACCTGATAAAATGAGTACAAGTAAGGTCATTAATAACAAAATTGGACCTAAGATGCACTTGCAAACTAATGGGAGCCAAAATTACCCTTCCACATAGAAAATATCGTTATATATTAGTAATCCATTCTTCTTTGTAAATCCATATTAGTGCAACACACAAAATAATTATTTTCAGGTAGGTTTGAGTCAATCATTCACAATAAAAAATGATTACCCTGAAAAAAGAAATAAGAAAATGCAAAAAAATAGAGGGTTACTTAGCAAACAGTGAGTGAGTTACCAACCAAATTGTATTATTTAGATAAACTACAAGCTTATTTCCACGCTCGGCAAAAACAGCCATTAAACATTGCAAATTCCAATGGATGGTAACTGTTTGTGGCTAAAAAAAAGCACAGACAGGTTTTATTAGTCAACATTTGCCTTTAATGTCTCTACGGCACTCACATCTACCTCCATTGGTACCGACCACCACTTAGTGGTCACTGTTTTGCAGCACGAAACTCACATCTACCTCCACTGATACTGACCACCACTTAGTGGTCACTTTTTTGCAAATAGGACATATGTCAAGAAAAGGTTTTTCAGTTTAAAAACTACTTATTCTTCAATTCATCACGATAGCAACTCCACAAGAACAATGTCAAATCTATATACACAATGCTTATAATAGACTTTAATAAATAAATATAGAGTAAATTAATAAATGTCTATTATTATCATTTAGAATGTATGAAGACTTTACAGCCATTCAGTTATCTTTTTACCCCTAGATGAGGCAGGTGCACTTTTTAAAAGCAAACAAAAATTAAAGGTCCTCAGAATTTAGCAATAATATATAATATCATGCTTTATTCAGCCATATAAGTTAAAAGGAACGCTTTGACACCTATATGTGTACTTTTTTTTTTAGTCACATTGAGAATGTTGGTATGTTTTACTGTCTTACATGGAAACCTGGTGCTACTTAGCATTTAGCGACTCCTATTAATCTACGTGGAAGATGTTAAAACATTCAGCAGATGCAAAAATTACAAGCCATTAAACTTTAAGATTTGTAGCATGGAAAATGCTGTAATCACTAACGTTAGCGGCAGTCATTTTCGTAATTATTGACTAGTCGCTAAATGATTGCAATCAGCATGGTAACGAGTCCTTTCTTGTTGGAAATAGACATTTTCTGTATTTGTGGCCTAATTTTTCCAAATACTTTGGCGATTTGTCACAGCTCATAACTGGATTAGCGTCAATGTAACTAAAAGAATTGGAGTCCTATTCTATAGGAGTATGTGTCTGCACATATTAAACGGTATTTGGCATTGTTTTAACTTGCAATACCAGAACTTAGAGTTAAAATAAGAACAAGAACAAGAAGGTCAAAGACAGGAGCAGACCGATAATCACAGGACATCCACAGCAATCTGTAGCTACGTCTAGTCTAGGGTAGTATACTATTTATAACCTTATCACATCAGTTGTGAGCATTCCTTGGTTATTGCTGGTTGAAAGAACTACCTTATAAAAGGTATTATGGTAAAAACAAAGTTTATATTAAAATTATATTCTGGAAAACCCTAATCTAAGATACAACCAGTTTCTCAAATTTACTCACATCCAATGTACCTGACAAGTTTTTGGGGTGCCATGATTCCTAACGGATAAAAATGCTTCAAAAATGTATTTATTTATTTATCAAATATTTCAACAGAAAGGATATATTGAGATTTTGCTTGTTTTCAAGTATGTGCTGGGCACATAAAACACTATTTTGTTACAGTAGGGTACAATATAATATTACAAAAAAACCAACAATATAAATATATATATATATATATATATATATATATACACATACACACAAATATAATTTTAACACAACAGGTAAGAAACCGTGATTACAGGTGCATTCTGTATTGAGGTGTGTTGCCATAGATCTCTTAAAGAATTTGAGATTGAATAAAGATTTGACTACAAAATTACAATCTCTCTCACTCTCTCTCTTTCTATATATATACATAATATTAATAATAAAATCTATGTTCATAAGAAGGTAATTAATTAAACAATATAAAATGTCTTAAACAACTATCCATTCTCAGGTTGCTTATTAAATCATTGTCATTGATTCTCAAAAGTCAAAATTCCGAGGTTAATTCAATTACAAGCTCTTTGAAACACTGTGCAAGTGATTGACTGTCATATGGCAAGAGTTTGGCTAATTATATGTTTGATTACTTATGAAAGAAGAGCATATGCCAATATATTAGCACTTGAGTTGCACGATGGTTCTTGTGAAGCCTCATCGGAATGTTTTCTTAGCACCGTTAATCCCCTGCTGTGCGCTGTATTATATCACGGGTAGTGTTTTCCTTATTAATATAATAGCAATTGTATTAACATAGTTTTCAGGGATGGCAAGAAATTTAATTCAGGGTTATTCACTAAAGTGAGATTTCTCAGTAATTCAAAGTGAATTTTAAATTTAAGCTTAAAATAGCAAAACGGGAAAGATTCGCCCAGTAACCTATGCTACTTTGGACTTAAATGTGAAATTCACTTTGAATTAAATTTAAATTCCCGACAGTTATCACCTTAGTGAATAGCTTAGTTTGTGTCCATACAGCTTCTCATTGCGATCTGTGAACTAATCACTGAATTCTGGTGTCATGAGAACAGAATGGAAAATGTTATGATTGAAAAGGAAGAACTGAAAAAGTCACTTCAACTTGCTATTTCATAAATAAACCCTAGTACACAAGTGTAAGGAATATACGAAAACAGTATTTATAAAAATGTTATCATCCCATCTCTCATACTTATTCCAGTTTAGAGCACAGAGTTCCATGGGTGTTCTAACCCAATAATAAGGATAAATAAATATTCTGCTACATTGATCTTTTACTTTTATTTACTTTTATGTTTTTTTCTTTTTTTGGTTTAATTTATTTTTTTTGGTCTTTTCTTTGGTTTTGTTTGATTTCATGCATTTTTCCTTTCCATTAACTAATACATTGATTCCTCCATCTGTTACGGTTATGACTTTAGCTGTATGTACATTTGATACACTTGAGAATCACCTAATGTAAATTAAATTGGTTGCAATAAATTTTAGATATCTCAGTTGGCTAACGTGCCAATTGTGAAATCTGTTCAGGGGTTGAAGGTTAACCTCGGATTTTCATACTTCCAGCCCCGATAACATTGCTATTTTTGTAACAATACCTTATAAATAGATAGTATTATTAATAATGTTTTATTATTAATATTCACGTTATGGAGAATTATACAAGTTTCACACTCTGCTTGAAAAGTCTATAAACTCTTGCAGATTTTTTTCAGAATATATTGTATATATTTTATACTGCTTTGCTTGGAACAACTTAGAAAATCTAAAATATTAATGCAGAGTTTGGGTCAAGGGAAGAATGTCAAAAAATGTAAATGTAGAAAAAATAAATAACATATTCACAATTTCTTGATTCACTTGTATACAAGATTATGAACCTTTTCTGCCTCTGTCTAAAAGGTCACACTTACGGTTATTTACTAAAATAAGAAATCAAAGTGAATTTAAAATGTAAGACCAGAGGAACCAAACTGAAAGCATAGCCAAATCATATAATTTATCAAATTCAGCTTCTGTGACCTAAATATGAAATTCACTTTGAATTCTCAGTAAACTCCCATTCTAGTAAAAATCCTGGCTGTCTGAGTTGAACTATCCAGTGTCGCTGTGTCAAGGTAGAATTTAGATCTTAGGGCAGGCATAGGCAACCTTCGGCACTCCAGATGTTTTGGACGCCACCTTCCATGATGCTTTGCCAGCATTATGGATGTAAGAGCATAATGGTGGATGTAGTCCACAACATCTGGAGTGCCGAAGGTTGACTATGCCTATCTTAGGGTATACGTGATCCCATCAAATACATGTGCACTCCATGTGGGCAGTTAAATAAACATGGACAGGTAAATTTTAGTGCCAAGGTGTACAATATTATTGCATTAATAAAACAGTATTATCTTCACAAAACCGAGATTTCAAAGTGTAAAGATGGGGTGACATTCAACAAGGAAGAACACATGCTATTTGGGGAAGAGTGCTAAAATATGGCGATATATTTTACATGTAGCCTTATATATGTTGGTAATTTAGAAGTAAGACCTGTAAACTAAAGCTTAAAATATAACAACATGCACACAAACACACACAAACACACAAAGACACGCATATTTTACTTTTGTCTTTTGCAACATAATATAAAATATATATGTATATATATATATATATATATATATATATATATTGCTACAGAAGACAAGAGTGAAATATTTGAACATATTTAACATGGTGATGAAACACATCGCCAAAGATAAAAATTAAAGTGACCTTTTAAAGCATTTCCATTTATTGATTCCAGCTGACTTTTTTTTCCTACAACGAATGTTAAGATGGGATGTTGAAATACCACCTCGTATAGTAACGCAAACACAAACAGTTTATTTATGCTTGTGTGTCATCACGGAAAGATTGAACAAGATTCACCTAAATGCAGTGGAGCAACAAAGCTGAAATATAAACAAATAAATATATCCAAGCCTGTATCACTTAGTAAAAAAAAGAAAGAAAATAAAGCACTTCCTATTTAACTGCTTTCAAGTTACATGGCATGACGTATCTAGTCAGATGTAAATAACGACAGACGGATACTATCATGAGATGTGCGGAGCATCAATATACAGTCATCATTTTGCATCTAAACTTGCAGAGCCAGCAGTTTCCATCCTCCTGGGCTGCACGATCATTTAAAAAGCAAATTCTAATGATGCTGCCCACTGTAACAGTCAGTTAGATTGGCATTCAGTTTGCAAGCTGTGGACGACATTGATAGAACAATGGTTGATTTTAAAACAAATAAAAAACGACGCATTTGCATTAAACTTTTCCGAGTTTCGTCCATGTTAAAGGGTTCAATCATAAAAAAATAAAAGATAAAAATGTGTTCTCTGTTTATCATACTTGTTAATTTGTCATTTTATCTTTTCGCAGGTACTTTTTGGTGTGAAATATTTAATATAATACTGAGATAACGATGCGGTGCTATTTCAACTACTCAATACAACAAACCTGATTCAAATAGACTCAGCCATTATGGCCTTTGCAGTGAATGTAGAATGGCAGAACGGTTTTGTAGATATAAGATAGGAAAAAAACAACTCACAACGAGCCTCACTGCACAACAAAAAATCCACTTAATAAATCCATTATCTTGTACAATCTATGTATATAACGGTAGAATATTTATACAATATTATATTGTACAAACCACCGACTGTTTTGAATACTTATAGAAGGCCAGGCATGTATGTATATAGTCTACTACAGTGGTAGGCAACCTTTGGCACTCCAGATGCTGTGGACTACATCTCCCCTGATGCTTTGCCACCTTTATAGCTCTAAGAGAATTATGGGAGATGTAGTCAACAATATCTGCATTGTCGAAAGTTGCCTACCCCTGGTCTAGTACATTCACTGGACAGTGAATTTTGGACTCATGAGAATCAACTTGCAATTTAAGCTACAGAACTCAAGTTGGATAAAAAAATATTCTCGGCTAAATTAGAGATTTGATCCATTGTAATCTATATTATGAACATTGTCTCTAAAGTAACGGCAGTTTTCTGTTTGGTATATAAACGCCACTGTATAAACAACTTTTTCATTGGCATAGAAAGAAAAAGGCCATTAACGACTTTATACTCAAATATATATTCAATTTATGTAGCAACTGCCATTACTGCATATTAGTAAATTTTGAAAGCAAGTAAGACACTTATTTCAGGTACTGTACCGTTAATTTCCCCGGGCAGAAATGAAAAATGTTCTATTTGATTTTAAATTTAAACTTAATAAATAGCTCATTTAAAATTGTGTTCTATATGCAAAGAAATAATCACACTGCATTCATTTTAAAAGGTTTCATTTATTCTTGTGAGCTTAATTATGGCAGGGAAACTGTGAGCAATTTGTTTTTTAACAGTGTCTGATTTCTGAGAATGGTTATTAAATATTAAATGGATGCATAATTCAGGCAATTAAGAAAGTAATCACACAAAGTAATGTAATGTAAGTTAATTATTACTGCATAAGCAAATAGTTCATTAATGCTAGTAGTTGCAATGGCTGAATCTTAATAAATGCAGATTTGAAGCATAAATCCTCCGTGTATTGCAAGAGGTACTGTTAGAACTCTGAAATGTAGTCAAGCGCAGGAATTAAACCCACGATGCAAAAAAGGTTATGTTGACCCTTGACTTTAGGAAATAAAATGGGATCATCATAACATGAGAGTAAATCATAGCTAATGCACGACTACAGTAGATGTCTATAATCTTTACTGTTTGTAGTGCAAACTATGGCTTAATTCGAGTTAGAACTTGGGGATTTAAGCTTGTTAAATAAAAAATCAGAAATCCATTTTCTTCCTTTAAAGTCCAACAAAGCAGATTTTCTTTTATGTAGAAAATTCTGTAAAATGAATGAGGGTTTGCTGGGAGATTCCCGTGTAAAGGTGAAAGATTGTTCTTTTAAGATGTACTGCTTAAAACTTGTTCATTATTTTTTTTTAAAGGCAAAATGATGGGATAACATAGAACATAGAATGTGACGGCAGATAAGAACCATTCAGCCCATCTAGTCTGCCCAATTCTCTAAATACTTTCATTAGTCCCTGGCCTTATCTTATAGTATGGATAGCCGTATGCCTACCCCACGCATGCTTAAACTCCTTTACTGTGTTAACCTCTACCACTTCAGCTAGAAGGCTATTCCATGCGTCCACTAACCTCTCAGTAAAGTAATACTTCCTGATATTATTTTTAAACCTTTGCCCCTCTAATTTAAGACTATGTCCTCTTGTTGTGGTAGTTTTTCTTCTTTTAAATGTAGTCTCCTCCTTTACTGTGCTGATTCCCTTTATGTATTTAAATGTTTCTGTCATATCCCCCCTGTCTTGTCTTTCCTCCAAGTTAACTCTAGACTGTAGAGAACTGGAATCCAAATGCCAAACAAAAAAAAAATTGAGAATTTGCTATAATTTGGAGTTGAGAGAATAAACCCCAGAGAAATGCTGTGTAAAACAGACATTTGTTTCACAGAGGTACTAGTGAACGCTTTAAAAACATGGGAAACGTATTTACTAATAGCAAGATGTGGTGACTTCAGAACTGAGACGCAAAAGTTAGGCTAGAAATGTTCAGTTCAACCCATTCTTAACATTTGTTAACCCTTTACACTGTTATCTTAAGTAAATTATGTTTAAGAGCATAAATCTAGAACATTTGGGTGTTTTTACTTAGGTCAACGTGCTACTCCGAATTAGTAAATCCCTAAATTTTACATAAATTAGCAGTTTGAGTATTCATTAAAGGTATTCTGGGGCATGACTAGACATTAGTTAACATCTGCTCCTTTGTTTCATAGCAATTCCATGTCCGTTAACAAACTAGCAAAGAAAATGTCTTAATTCTATCACGTTACTTACTAAAGTGAGAATTCAAATTGAATTTTAAATTTAAAACCAGAGCCTAGTAGACCAATCGAAATTTCCATTTTTGAAATTTTGGCCTTAAATTTGAAATTCAGTTTGCATTCACTTTGAATTATAACTATAGTATATAACCCTGTAAACATATTCTGATTGATGTATCCACTCTGTCTGGGAATTCAGGAAAAAAAGTTACTTAGTGTCAAGTCATGGTTAGAGTTAGACGGTTATAGTTAGTTGTGTGTAATTTGTCACTCAAAAAAGAGATCAGTCATTTTCACTTAAATAGATATGCAAATTGTAAGGTAATTAGATAGAAAATAGAAATAAACCATTTAGGTAACGTAGGAAAACAGTTTGTCGAAATCTAATTTTCATTTTTTTTTTTACCGATTAGAGGTAATGACAAAATCAAATTTTACAAGAGATAATAGAGTGGGGGGTGAATTTAACTAATGTGTGGAAAAAAATGAATAATTTAGTGAGGGATGATAGGATGTCAGTCATCCCTGGGATAACTATCAACACAACATTAGGATAAGTATTACGTGCTGTCATTAACATAAGCCGGTCACATTATGTACCCAAAGTAAAATTGAGCTATAATACATTGACATGTAATACAGTCTGTCTAAATTATTCAATCAAGTGCTTGTTATTATAATAACAATAAAAAACAGGGGGAAAAAATGTTGCCCACTTTCCTATACCAAAGATGCTATTTCATTTGAGAAAAATACTAGACCCCTGTGCCCTTTATATTAAACTAATTGTTTAAGCATGACAGGCTATTACTTTAGCCAGTGGCTTAAAGCGGATGGAGAAAAGTAGGACGCAGACACAATTTTCCCGTTTTGTAGAAGCAATTATGAATAGATGAGATACAATAAAAACACTGCACATGGGATTTAATGTCGGACAACTGAAACTAACGGTAAGGCTACCAAATTATGCTCAGAGGCTGACACTTCTAGAATTGCTAGTTTCATAAACACATAAAATATTCTACAGCAGATATAAAAAAAAAAATTAACGGATGTTATTGTAACTCTTTTGTCATAAAACAGATACATAGATAGATGCAGTCCATTTTTAGTTTCGTATTGCTGAGCGCGGAATCAGTTATAAAAGTAATCGGACCCTAAAGTTGCAAAATGTGCAGCCTTTTCTGTACTGTTTTATTGCTACATAACATGCAAAAGTTATCTTAGAGGGAACACCGAATAGGTTACATACACAGAAACACTTTTCAAGTTATTCATTTAAGTTTGAACGGTGGTGAATTAAAATCTAGATGCAAAAACTTAAGCACAACTCTCCAGTTCTCTAACTAAGATACTCCTATCTTGGCTATATTTGCCATCATTTGGAAGTCACTTCACCACATTTGGGTTTTAGTAGATGAATCAGAATAAAGATTATTCTCTATACTGGCAATTATAGAGAGTTGAGAAAGGATATGTGAATTGTAGGTTAAATTAACCATGCTGGGAAAACCACTAAATTGGAAAAGTGTTTTACAATTACAATTATTTATATAGCGCCAACATATTCCGCAGTGCTGTACAATAGGAAACAAGACAACTATTTAATTCTAAGAGAACTTGTATGAAATATGGGAACAGAAGGCGAAGAGGGCTTTGCCCAATTGGCTTACAGTCTAACAGTTTAGATTTGGCAATTGAGGTCTACAAATTACTATTTCTTGTATATACTCTCAGCTTCTAAGTTTAATGAATAACCTCATATCTTTGTCAAGTTAATATACTAAAAGAATGACTCAACCTCCTAGATTTATGGGAAAATTGAACAATGAAAAAAAAAATCATAAAATGGTTAAAACAACACCAACTACAACTAAACTCTGAATTACAGCAGAATAAAATCCACATAGCATACGTGATGCTACAGTAATTAAGGTGTGTAATTTAAGTGTGACTACAGTAGATTGGGTGAATTTTTTCACATAAGCTATTTTAGACCCATTTTCACAATTCTAATCTTAGAAAATTGGTGAAATTCATAATTTCGTGAATAATGTGACATGCATGCATTAAATACACATATGTACTTTTTTTCTCATTTTATACTTTCTTTAAGTCTATTTGGTTAGATGGAGCTTTTCTTAAAAGTGGCTAAATCATTTACTGACACAGAATAACGTGTTTTTAAGATCTTACAGAGTTACTTATTAAATTGTGAACTGCTAGGAATTCAAAGTGAATCATAGTGAATTTCAAATTTTACTCCAAAATAGACCAAATGAAAACATAGCTCACTAGGAATTTTTGACCTTCAAATTTAAATTCACTTCAAATGCACAATAATTCACGTTTTAGTGAAATGTCCTGTTAGGGAATAAAAACCTTTGGGGTTTATTCACTCAGTAGTGAAACATTTTTTTCACAATAGATAATCTGTAAATAATGTAAATGTAGTATTTTGGAATATTTTATATTGACACAGAAACTATTTTAGAAGTAAAACATGTCGCCATTCACTATTAATTAGAATAATTCATGTAATTGATTCTATTAGAAAGAAAGAATTGTGGTTACTATTATTCAATGTCTACATTTAGTGCTCCTATATTGAGATGTTTATAATATTATCAAAACACAGAGTATAATAGCAATCTCTTTTACAAGCCCACTCATCAAAATTCCACTCTTACATAATATATTACAAAACAGTAGGACTGAAAAATATTCAGATGAATGAGTCCCCTCAAATAGTAAAATAGCTGCAAACAATATGAACCCATTGGAAACTCTAACTCAGATGGTAATAAAAGAGTAATTTTTTTTCTGCCAGGGTACTTACGATACCAGGCTTATAAATATAAACATTCCTATTAATGGTAAGTATGTAAGAAATAGAATGTAAACTTGTTTGAGCAGAATCCTCGCTATCTCCTGTTCCCTTTTATCCAAATGTGTCTACTTGTTTGTTAGTCCACCTACTGTACAGAATATGTTGCCATTGTATAAATAATAATAATCAGTAATCTGACTCAACTCAAAACATTTTCATTTACAATATGAACAGCTGCTGAATTCTGCCAAAGGAATAGTAACAAATCAATCCATCCATCCGACAATCTATCCGTCCGTCTCTCAGTCTATTTATCCATCCATCTATCCGTCCGTCTGCCCGCTATCTATCCATTTATCCATCCATCCGTTTATCCATCTACCCATCCATCTGTCCGTCTGCACATCTATCTATCCATCCATCCATCTTACCTTCTGTTTAACCATCCATCTGTCTGGCTGTCCAACTGTCTATCCATCTGTCAATCAATCTATCTAGCTATCTGTTTAGAGAAAGTAAAATGCTGATAAAGGCTTGATAAAGTGAAGATCTACCAAAAGCTTTTTGTATGTCTAATAAAAAAGTTATTACAAGATACTAATGTTATCTATTATTTTACTTTTAATTAGAGAGATAGATATTGGTATCTTTTTTACAGATCATGATAAATAGTAGCTAACCTACATAACAGATATACAGCATTAGTCATAAGACGTAAAATAATCTTTCTGTTTATGCTTTTTTCCTTAAAAATAATAAAAAATATACCTAGGGTCCCAATGTAGCCCATGGAATCTCCTCATCCTGCTGATACAGATGACTTTGTTTAATATTCCAAAAAGAATTGGCTCTATGGCCTTACATACAATATGGCAAGGAGTAGTGAAGACCTGAGTAGTAGCAATCCATGCGTGTTGTTTGAAGAAGGCTTTCACCTTGTTCAGTATTAACGATTTACCTAGAACTAAACCCAATGAACAGAGGAAACTGGAAAATATACACACACATATATATATATATATCTGAATCTATATTCATGAGAATCTGTATACTGATCTATTGAAGTAAAGCATTTTAAGAATAAACATTTATGCTTAATAAACTGTTCTTTTTAATATTCCAAATAAAAAATATTGTTCTTTTTTATATCAGGTCATATCATATTATATTCATAAATATGTGCTCAAATTTGATGCAAATATAACTATTCTGCAGCCTAAGATCCAAAATTAAACTGCAAAGCAATTCATTTGTACCATATAAACATTCCTCATTTGATACTAATAACCAGAATAATTACAATGTATTACAAGCGTTAAACTGCTGTCTTGGACATTCCTGTACCTAGCAGATAGCTTGGCGCCATTTTTATAGCTGCGCCTGTTAAGATTTAATAGACAAAAACTTTCATTAGGGAGCTGTTGGTGCAATTAACGGCCAGAAGGTTTCATCATGTACAGTCACTCTGCTAACTAAAGGAATTTTATTACTTTTTCATTGTTGTGTTAAACGCCATTATTGTGATGAACACGATTTGTGAGAAAGAGTAAACTGGATGTATAATCTCTGCTATCTGAGTGATTGTGAAACCAGATTGCTAGATTGTTTGGACCCAGTGCAAAATATCAATATTTTCTATCCGCAATCCACATACAAAAAGGTGATTTTAGAGCCCTTTATTAATATTGAACACAGGGATTTCAGTTGGACACGGCAAGTAAGTGACACACACAGACAAACAAAATATAAATTATATTGTGATTTTTCCACTGTTTGTGGAGTTTTTACTTGGATTTGTCAAATAAGTGTGGTTCAAAAATTGTTTTGGTTTTGTTTAGTGTATTGTGATATACTGGAATTGCTACATATTTCAATGATGCAATGTGTACACATGCTTAAATATTGTATACTTGATTGCCTGCATTGTACGTACTTGCCCTATTATTATATGTTTGAATATTTGAATTATTCTAAAGCTTTAATGTTCTAGATTGTAAGCTCTTTCGAGCAGGGCCCTCAGAAATTCCTGAAACATTTTGTAATTGTCTCATCTATTGTTCAATTTACCCCCTTACAAAACACTGTAAAATATGTTGCTGCAAGATAAATAATAATAATAACACTCATAATGATAGCAGAAGTGCCATTAGCTGAAATTTAAAGGATTTTATCAAAATATTTAAATTATTATCACCCTCTAGAAAAGCATTGCATTAAGGTTTCTTGAAACTTAAATCCCTTTCGCAACCACTGGTAAGGATTAGTAAGGAACAACTTTCTTGGTAGAAATGTATTTCATTAGAATGACCAAAAATGTGGTTGTTTTGGGTGGCTCACCATTTTAGATTGCAATGCTAGATCCCACCATTAAATACATTCCCCCACTGAGACAAATGAAATGGAAAGGGTAGCAAGCAGATTCCTGCAGTTCCATTGTTGAATCTGAAAACAATCCAGAAAACAATCCAGATTTTACTGGACATGAGACAGCTAAGTTATTCTGAACTGAGAACTTGGATAAAACTGTTTACTTCCCTTTAATCTGTTTACCAATCCATTCTTGAAACCATTTTTTAGTCGTTTGCATTTATCACCTACGTGAATTGTTAATTTTACGTGACTTCCTGACAATGGTTATAATGTGGGAGAAGACAAAACTAGTCTTCGTCGAAGTGTATTACCACATTGACATAATTAGAGCCCAGTTATGGGATATTTGTTCCAATAAATGTTTTGTTCACCTGACAAATACTTTTCATATACCAAAGACATTATTGGTAATGGCATGTGTTTATTTTTTTCCCTTAAGTGGTCTACTTTGGCCAAATAAAACTCTTAAATGAGAATGACGTGGTGCATGTTTTAAATATTTACAACAATTCTTATAAGGGTCAACTTGGCCCAACTAGAGAAGACATGTCTTTGGGCTTCTGGGTCTTTCTAAACCGGAACTTCCTGTGGTTCTTCAGTTTGTGAACAAGTACAGTGTGGCGGACACTTTTTAGTGAATCTGTAATGATGCAATATATTCATAAACATTCCCACCACTTTTTTTTTTACAAAAGTGGCAGAATTTTTCCACCATTGTAAATTTGGCGGTCTTTTGAAATGCAAATATTGGGTGAAAACTTATGAAATTTGCTACAAAGTGAACCATTACTTATTATATCACTTTAGTAAAGGTGCTCAAAATAATGCTGGAATTTAATTGTCACTTTTCAGAAAACTTTGATAAATATCCACCGCAGTGCTTTGCCCAAGGTCAGTTCCTGAGATGAGTCTCTGTCAAAGATAATTGTGACTCAGTCAGATATAGCTCAGTAAAATTTGGAGGCACTTAGTAATTATGAAATTCTTCAGGTACACCATTGTTTAGCAGCTGTGAGTCAATGCTTGTTTAGCAGGGTTTTACTTATGTTAAAAGGACATTATAGTTACCAGAAAAACTACAACTTAATGTAGTTGTTTTGGGGTCTATACCATGTCCGTGCAGGCTTTTTTGTTGTAAGCTTTGCCTTTTCAGAGAAAAGGCAATGTTTACATTTCTGCCTAGGAACACCTCTAGTGATCACTCCTCGGATGGCCACAAGAGGTACTTCCTGGGTCAGTGCTGCACAATGTGACGTTTAGCATCTCTACGCACTGCATGGAGACGCTGAACGTTCCACATAGAGATGCATTGATTCATTGATTGTCAGCCAAGGAGGCGGATTTAAGCGGAACCAAATGCCAGCAGACCCACACAGCGCTAGAAATAAGGTACGTTTTAACTGTAGTTAGTGAGGCCAGGGGGGCTAGATAGTGATTTTAGGACTATAGGGTCAGGAATATATGTTTGTGTTCCTGACCCTATATTATTCCTTTAAATATAAAGTTTTATTTTAGGTTAGTGAAGAAATCCTTTAATCTAAATTTTAGCTGTCTGTAGTCACTTGCATCTGGGTCGATTCACACAGTAAAAATACTTTATTGAATCATGATTAATATACATTTTTGCTTACTTGAGAATAGCCAGTATTTCTTGACCTATTTTCAGAAAACATTTCCACTAAATACATTTTGTATGAGTTCTTTTCTAAATGCGTGTTTATTCATCTATATTTAAATGTGTTTATTAATAAACAAAAATTAAAACATCTTTATTTTTTTACTGAACTAATTATTGCAATATAGTCCCTGAAAGAATACTTTGAAACTGCTTAAATGGAAAGGAATGTCATGCAACATTTATTAGTCAGCTACTAGAGCTGTCTTCTCCAAATTGCTCTGATTTACTGACATAACTTGGTGGTTAAAAGCTTTATACAACACCACACACTGACAAACAATGACGGCTAATTTGAATAATTAGTAGGAATGACATAACCCTAAAGAATATATGACATGCAAGTAATGAACTACAAAAGTACATTTATGTAAATGAAAAGAATCCAAGGGATAGTCTAAAATCGACAGTCAGTGATTATTTACAATAGTGTGTCATTAAAGAGTTTACTAAATCCTTGATAACCCAAGTACTAAAAAAGGTGAAAAAAATCTGTAAACTATTATCCTTGTGTTTGTTATATGGTGTGGAGTTACATGCACATTTGCATTAAGCAGGGCTGGCACAACCATAAGGCGGCACAGGCGCAAAATCCATTTGACCGGCAGGAGGGAAGTGCACAGAAAAGCGCTCCACATCCAGCAAGTCACTCCTTGTACGATGACCGAGCCGCAGACTTGGGTAGAAGAACTACTGTGTCCTCTACCTGGTCTGACAGGAAGTGCTCATTGAGAGCACTGAACAGCTTCCTGTTAGATGAGGTAAAGGAAACAGAAGCTCCTCTACTGGGATTCGTGGCTTGGCCACGCTGCATAGGAAGGTGACACAGGATGTGGGGAAGAGACCTCAAAGGGTGGGGTGGACAAAGAGACAGACAGGAGCTTTTGGGGGACACACGAGACACAGGAGGAGCTGTGGAAGGGAAAAATGAGACAGACAGAGGCTGGGGAGAAAGAAACAAGTAGCTGGGAGGAAGAGACTCACAAAAGGGTTGGGAAGGGTAGAAGGAGCTGGGGAGATAAAGAGGCACACATGGGCTGGGGAATGGGCAAAAGAGAACATGATTGCTAAGAGGGGGGGGGGATTGGTCACCCAGAGGGGCTGTGAAGGCACAAAGAGACACACAGATCAGTTGAGAAGGGGTAAATAAAAACACACAAAAGGGGCCTGGGGGAAAAAGAGACCCACAGAGTGGCTGGGAGGGGGAAAATTGATCACGGAAGGGCTGCAGAATTGGCAAAAGCATGTGTAGTGAGCATGTGTCAGTAAATTTGTCTGTAGTGAACATGTGTGTCAGTGAGCTTGTCTGTAGTGAGCATGTGTGTGTCAGTGAGCTTTTCTGTAGTTAACATGTGTGTGTGTGTGCATGTCAGTGAGCTTGTCTGTAGTGAGCTTGTGTGTGTGTGACAGTAAGCTTGTCTGTAGTAAGTTTGTGTTTGTATACCAATGGGTTTGTCTGTAATCACCTTGAGTGAGTGTCAGAGTTTGTATTAAGTTTGTGTGTGTGTGTGTGTGTACCAGCAAGCTTGTCTGTGTGTGTCAGTGAGATTGTTTGTCAGTGACAAAGAAATGATCAGTCTATAATTTTAATGGTAGGTGTATTTTAATAGTGAGAGACAGAATAACAAATACAAATCCAGAAAAAACGCATGTCAAAAAAGTTATGAATTGATTTGGATGTCAATGAGTGAAATAAGTATATGAACCCTTCGACCTGGTGGCAAAACCCTTGTTGGCAATCACAGAGGTCAGACGTTTCTTGTGGTTGGCCACCAAGTTGGCACACATCTCAGGAGGGATTTTGTCCCACTCCTCTTTGCAGATCCTCTCCAAGTCA
This sequence comes from Pelobates cultripes, assembly GCA_933207985.1. Taxonomy (NCBI): domain Eukaryota; kingdom Metazoa; phylum Chordata; class Amphibia; order Anura; family Pelobatidae; genus Pelobates; species Pelobates cultripes. The sequence goes on along the minus strand of OW240918.1, from coordinate 38,599,166 downwards.
TTAAGGTTTCGAGGCTGACATTTGGCAACTCTAACCTCGATCCTGAGGTCTGGGCCACTCCTTTGTTGCTATCCCAGAAATAGAGGGTACCTATCCCTCGGGGTGGATTTAGGAAGGTTTTATGCCAAAGCCCCTATCTATATGTATTATTGTGGTAAGAAACACTATCTACAATCCAAAACTGATAATTCAATATACATAAAGTACCGATCTTCTATCCATTCACAATTTAAACAGCTGATCCTCTAAAGTGAACTTAAAGGACCACTCTAGGCACCCAGACCACTTCAGCTTAATGCTTTCCTATGTGACCGGCTGAATGCGTGCGCAGCTCTTGCCGCGCGTGCGCATTCAGCCGACGGGGAGGAGAAGAGGAGAATCGGAGGAGGAGAGCTCTCTGCCCAGCGCTGGAAAAAGGTACGTTTTTACCCCTTTCCCCTTTCCAGAGCCGGGCGGGAGGGGGTCCCTGAGGGTGGGGGCACCCTCAGGGCACTATAGTGCCAGGAAAACGAGTATGTTTTCCTGGCACCATAGTGGTCCTTTAAGATATGTTATAATCACTCCATCTTAATACAAATAATCTCAGTTACACATTAGGCAGATTTGTCAAACATCAACCTTTTCGATGTACATTAAACCAATCCATATAACCCAAAATTCTACAAAACTCAGATAACATAATGGCTAGCAAGGTAACTATCAACAGTCCAGATGCCTACCCCTCTGGATGTATATAAGTACCTGTGCCTTAAGTAGATCTGTTTTAGTCCAATACATAATGTATGGTATTACTGTAATCAATCTGAACCGGAGGCCTTCCTAAATCCACCCCTGAGAGATAGGTACTTGGATTATGAACTGGTAGCCTCCGTTTGTGGGATACTCACAATCTTATGGTTTAATAAATTGTGTTCTGTATATACCTATTGTAAATATGTAAATACATAAGTAGTTCAATAATTGATCAGGGAGCCCATAATCAGAGCTCTGAGTAGAGTAGTTATAATGTAAAGCAGGTAGTCTCTTCAACAAGTTAGGAACAATAGAGATTATTGTAATATTAATATTGAAAATGCATATTTTCATTCTGAAGAATAGAGGCTGTCCATAGGATATTTTCTCATTAAGAGATTAATATTTGATTCCATATAGTAGGTGTTGAAAGGGAGTTTCTACCCATCTATGAATGTTATAACATATTAAGAATGTTAATGGAATCCAGAGAGTGGGATCAACAGAAGGGGAATGATTGTCTAGAGGACGATTGATAAGCCTGTCTGCTTGTTCTGTGAGTTTCCTCAGCAATTAATACCATTAGCATTCTCAGGCTCTGTACCGCTGTACAGAGCCTGAGAAATCATTGTGTAAAGTCTGGGCTTTGGGCTCTGTACATCCCCGAATACAGTTGTTATTATTATTGCCATTTATAGAGTGCCAAAAGATTCAGCAGCGCTTTACAATATTATGAGAGGGGGAATTTAACTATAAATAGACAATTACAAGAAAACTTACAGGAACGATAGGTTGAAGAAGACACTGCTCAAACGAGCTCACAGTCTGTAGGAGGTGAGGTACAATACAAGAAAACGTACAGGAACAATAGGTTGAAGAAGACACTGCTCAAACGAACTCACTGTCTGTAGGAGGTGGGGTATAAAACACATTAGGACAGGAAATAGCAATCAAATAAGGTAGGAGTGAAGCAGAGCTGGAGGGGAGAGTAGAGTGCTGCCCTTCCATGGTTTAGGCCGGTGAATTAGAACTTCGCTCCTAAACCAAGCGGCAGGCCACCAGGAAAAAAACGCAAAACCAAATCGGGCCAAAGAGCGCTCAGGGAGGGGAGGCGTTCCGCTACCAAATCAGGGAAAAGGGCGCAAAACCAATTTGCACCGATCAGTGCTCAGGCTGGGAGATGTTTCACCAGCCAAGCAGGAGAAAGTGCTGAAAAAACTGTTTGAATGCCAGCCCTTCTCCTATTGGCCGGCACGGACTTCCAGACGGCCAGCTGGACTCTGCATCCGTAAAGCCGCCTCACAGTTCCAGGCTTCTGCTGTGGCTCACTCCTCTCTCTCTGGTGTATGTCACGGCAAGGGTGCATAATTTATTATTACCCTATGGAATATTATCCTTTAATGTAATTTGTGTAGTAAATGGCACAAATTACAGAGATGGTATTGTTGAGGTCAAAAGGGGTTATATCTTTTGAAGCTGGGACCCCCACAGAGGTCAGATGACAGAAGGGGTAGTGTGAATGGCATAGCAATGTGAAAAGTATTTTACTATATGGATGTGAAGTAATCAAGGATCTGCAAGGTGTGAGGTTCTACACTTGGAAAAAGTCTGAATGTCTATTCATCCATTTGGCATGTACCTTGTAAAGTCTAGCTCAATCATTTGATATGGTAATGGGATTAGTTTCATGAAGATCATTGTATTCCAGTATTTTATCCAAGAGAAACATTAATACTTACCCACAGTTTAATAATTAAGCCTCATTTTTATTATATTTGGAATGGGATAAGCCCACTCTCTTAATTAAGCCTAGACATGAGTTGCACAACTTAAACCGTGTGGCAGGAATTGTGCTGTCTGTCCTATTGGATCGTGGGTGGGTTGTGCAACACGTCTATGGAATGGGGAAATAATAACAAATTCATAGAGGCAATTATTATTTCTGTGGCAAGTACAGTAGAGGAGATAAAACCAAAAGTTTATATTTGGCTTGTTGTTTTCTGGAACAAAGGAGGTAGTCACTTAGTATCTCTATGGGTACGCCTTAACTCCACCCTTGGGCAAGACTTGATAAACCACAGGGTATATATCTAATGATCCTGAAGGGTGCTTGTGTACTTGCTTGGGGCCAAGATCTAATTTTGAGTGAGTCACCATCTTTCCTTGCCAGAGACCCCCTGGACAGAAGTTGTACTTTGAAAACCTAAGTGAGTAATTAGGACTTCTGTATTTTATCCTTTTTGTTTTTATCTGTTGTTGGTGTAAATAATTTGTTTATCATATATCATTATATGCACTGTGACCATTTTTTTCTCATAATAAACATTCATTTATTAAGTTCTGCCTTTGTCTGGTTAAGAATCACGTTACCTGAAGAGACTAGTTAGTATTTTTGTAATTCCTTGAATATTGTACTAAGTAATATTAGGTGGGTTTTATTGTTGATTTACCTGGGGGACCAAGGCACCCCATTTATAAATTGTCTTGGTGGTGGCAGCGTTAAAATAGTAATAGTTATATTATTATTTTTAAATGTGGGTGGTGTTAAAGGGGGGTTTTGTCATTATTTCCAGTCTAGTGCAGACAAATAGTGAACTTTAACCCTTTCACAACCACAACTACGTCACACACACTCTTGGAGTAGGGTGCGTTCGTGACAGTGTATATCTCTCTTTGATCAGCCACTCGTCTGGATAGTAATTAGGCTCCTTTAGAAATAGATAGGGCGATTCACTGCCAGAATAGCCATTCCAATTAAAGTGTCCCCATCAACCTCAGGAACCCCCCACCAGTACATTTCCCGGACCGGTTTCCGTTAGTGCGGCTTTGGTGTGAAAACCGGGCAAGGGAAGCGTTTTCTTTCAGCATATGAATGTTCCCCCCTGGGTGGCATTCGTCTATACAAAATTGCGGGGAGCACTCATTTCTTACTTCCCTTGCAGTTTTGCACTGTTACTGGTGTGAATGTTCAAATTGACTGGTGTGACCATTCTAATGGGGCACCTGGGTGGTCCCCGTTCAGGAGACGAACGGATTCTGTTCGTATGAACGCTCCCAAACAGGAAACAGAGTACAGAACGAAACACACAGGGAAACAAAGGGAAACAGTGGGCACATGTGGGTATGGCACTCTGAGACGGTGGTTTGTCACAATAATGATTGTGGTATCAGTGTTATGAAAGTTTGATAAATTAAACTGAAACGTTGATTTTTGTAATATAAGCCATAAAAGCTATTTTATCATTTGGACGAAGACCTTGGAGTGCTATCTATTTCAAGATTATCTATATCTATATCTATATATATATCTATATTTGCCTCATAATTCCACTTTATACAACAACTTTGAAACACAACTCAGGAAGAGGAGCAACGTTGTATACAGCAGACACATACTCCAAGAAATCCATGTATAAAGTGGAATTATAAGTACTTCTTAACCTTTTTAACCTTTTTCCTATGCACACATACACAGTCACAGGCACCCATATACACAGAGAGACATGCAATCATACATGCAGTCACTTACAAACATGGACATTTGTACCGTCACATACATAGACACACAATCACATGCACAGACACACAATCTTACAGCATGACATCATAATCACATTATTTTGGAATATGTTCTCTCTGTAATAGCAGATGTGAGCAAAAACTACTTTGAGACCTAAGCAGGGATTTACCGAAGGGCAAGCTACTGAATTTCTCTAAGCTTTTGTCTGTTCTCATATTCTTTGTTTTTGCTGTAATCACATAATTACATACACAGTCACATGCATAGCAAGACACACAGTCTCAAATAAAGTCGGAAACACACATTCCCAGATATTCTAATACAGTCATACACACACAGTAACTCAAAGTCACATATACACAGTCACATACAGTCACACAGTCACATGTACACAGTCACACATAGACACTTACAGTCACATGCACATTTACACATATAGTCACATACACAGTCACATACAGTTATACAGGCAGTCATAGGCAAAACAAGAAGGTTCATGCAAGTGAGTTAGACATTTGTGCGGTGCTATCTAATACTCACAAAGACAGTTGTATATACAGTCACACATAGTGACTCACAGTCATATACAGTCACATGCACACCATCACACACAGGCACACACAGTCATCCACGCATTTACATCCACACATTCGTCTACACATTTATATACACACAGTCATATTCAATTACACAGACATGCATAAAATCTCCCTCTCTTGATCCTTACCAAGATGGGCCAGAGAAAGAGTAGAAGGGGCTGGAATCCTAATGTCCCTAGTGTCTAGTAGAGGGGAGACAATGATTCCTTCTTACTTTTTCTCTGCATGAGGCAGTCCCTGCTGCCTTTGTTGGAGTAGAATGTCTCTCCTTGTGATACATGGTTAGAGATGAATTAAATCACCTACCCCACTCCCATGGATTATACCCCTTGACACGCTAATGAGATTGGGTATTGCAGGAGCACAAAGACACTAAAATGACAAAAACGAAAAGCATCTAGCCTGCATCAACCATAGTATGCATATAGATGCACTTATGCCAATTCTCTAAGTTAAACATACAGGCAGTGGCACAAAACATACTTACATGAAATCAAGTTGGGAAATAACTCTATGAGACCTCCCAAAAGTCCCATGTTTGGCGAACATTCGCAAATTCAAGGACCGGACATTCACAAATTTGTGCACTTGTACTTCTGTGTCTGGGTTTGTTTGTTTATGTCCTGAATTTAGGGACACCAGGGATTTGTTATTAGACTTGCTTGCACTGTGCAAACTGCATGTATTGGTAAAGTGCCTTAATGGTGCTGAGTGGGGCTGGCCATGGAGATATATCAGTTTGGGGTACATTCATGCCAGACAGACATGCATATTTTTTGAATAATCCTGCAGACCTTTCGAGCGGGCACACTCCTTTTGGCAATTTCACAAAAATATCATAGAAGTATAGAAAGTTTATTATGTTCCATGAAACTTGTCTCATTTTGTAGCATGAATAATTGAGAACTTTGGCTAATATCCTGATTTTTTGATGTATCCATACCAGCAACGGAAGTAAGATTTCTACTCTGGGACATAAAATATGCAGATGATTCCTTAATGTATTTACACAAAAATAATAATCAGCTCCATTAACAAAACATCAATTTGATGTGCCTTTTGTGAATCCCCACATGGAAGTTTTCAATAGAAATTGCTGAAATGTTAAAAAATAATAAGCTCACAGCGACTTGTAATTTTAGAAATGTTAAGGGTATTTTAACATTAACTTTGTGAAAGCATGTTTATGATCAAGGAGAACTGGTTCTCCATTCAATGGGTTCAATTTAGTTGTATATAACTAAAAAAAAAACAGATGCAATGTGATTACCATTTATTAACCCTTGTGGTGAGCTTGTAGTGAAAGCAAATGAGCATATCAAAGAGGCCATTTCTGTAAAATGAAATGAAACAGTAATTGTATCTAGTATTCAATACTATTCAAATGGTGTTTACACTCACAGCTGACTTTACGTATCCTTATGACTTTTCTGGTTTCCCTAGAATAAATCCATTTTGTTGTATATTGATATAAAAAAATCAAATTTTATCACTGATGTGAGGAAGTTTTTTGTGATTTTGTAATTCTAATAAACAGATCAATATACATAATTGCATTATGTTTACAACATCATCATTCAGCATCACCTTTCAACATCTGTCTGTCTATCTGTCTATATCTATAAAGATTGCATGTTTTTTTTATTTTATTTTTTTATTTGTATTTTATTAGAAATGTTCTCACGTAATACAACTGGTTCGTAGTATGATAACTGGTTTGATGACAATTAACAACTTACATTGGTTCATAGTATAGCGTAGCAAATACAGCAGTTGAAATTTTAAATACAACAGTTGAAATTTTAAATATCAGTCTCTGCGGGGGTCTGTGTTCATTGTCTACTGTTGCTGGGTGGACAGAGTGTGTTAGACAGACTGTCGGCTTGTGTATAGCTAGTGTGTCCACGTGTTGTGTATTTGCGTGGTAGTGCTGTTATCGCTTTTATTGACGAGGCTCTCGATTCAATGTTGCTGTCTTGTTTGTACTGGTGAGTATGCTGCAGTCTAACCTGTGTTTGGGAGGTACCGCTACAGCAACTGGGAAACTAAGTGTGTTGAGAGGCCTATCTGTCTGGGTTATTCTCCTCATGGGTTTGGAGTAGATCGTGTCCCTGTGTCCTTTGTTAAACGGTTAGGTCCTGGCTCTTTCGTGTTAGTAGCCCCAAGGTTCAGCTTCTGCAGGAAAGCCTTTGGGTCTTCTGCTGGGGTTAGTAGGAAGGTCTCGGGTCCCCGAGGTACTATCAGTGATCCGTCTTCTCCCCAGCGGTACCGGATCATGGCATCTCTTAGTTGCCTTGCAGTGGGTCGAGGTGTCTTTTTGCTGCTAACACTCCAAATGGTAGGTCTCCATAAATGGACACTGTTCCGCCTTCATAGTTGACCGTTGTACTTCCGCGATTTTGTGCCCGAGTTCCCCTATTTAGGTTTGAGCCTCTTTGAGGTCTGCCTTGCAGACCTTCCGTATCTCTTGTATGAGGTCTTTCATGTCTCCCTTAGTGATTGGAGCGGAGTCATCTTCAGATTCCACGTCTGATATTCGGTCATCCAACTCTGGGGATGTGAGCTGCTCCCTGTCTTCTTGGGATGCCTCCGAGTCATCCTCTGCACTATTTGCCATGGGCGCCATCTTGGTTTGGACCACAGCCGCTGGCCTTTCAAATGATAGCCTGATATCAGGCTGTTTTTGAGCCTCTGGAAGGCAACAATGTTTGTTTTTGCGCCCCATATTAGTCTCTGGTGGGGTTTCTGGCCGGTATGTGCTGTGTAGCGGAGAGATGGTCTTTCACAGGTTAATTCCACTCCACTCAGTGAGGCTCAAGAACAAGTAAAAAATACCATAGAATAATAATCACAGCAAGTAAGGTAATCCACGAATATCCCCATACAGATCCCAATGACTGGACGACACACAGCATTAGGAGCAGAACTAAACTTTTAATCACTCAACCTTCTTTTAAAGCATTCTCCCATGCAAGGGAGGGATTCACAATAATTAGTACAGTAGTCAATAATATAACAGTTACCTCCCACACATCTCCTCCCCTCAGTGTGACACATAATCCCATTAAACATACTGTAGCTTTCCTCGAATTATGGATGTACCCCAAAACAAGCAGTTAGAATAATACTTTGGGTACCCCCTGGTAGCCCAGATCTGGGTGACTAACATATTCAAAATTCACCCAGATCGGACCAGGGGTTCGGGAGTTAGGTGGAAGGTGCAATTTGACCAACCGCACACGAGGTGGTATCCGAAAAAGGCTCCATGTGTTTTGGCCTTGCGGTCGATCTCCGTTCGGTAGTTAAAACATACAGTAATCCTTGCCATCCACAGCTAATCTTATATTCGCATGTATTCCCTTGTTCGGTACATTTATTTTACCGAACAAGGGGCTGACTGGTCCCTTCGTTTGGGAGTTATGGAGCTCTGGAGGTCTCAGCGGTGTTCGGCTGTTTGAGTGTCTGATTTGAGTTCCAGACACTCAACGACCAAACACCGCTGAGATTTTCTTGCGTTAGATGGCCGCCGCACGTGGTTCGTATGCCGAACAGCGACCACACAGGCACATACAATATATAAAGTAAGCTGCGGTTTACAGAGTGTGAATGCTTAACGAGGTGAACACTTCTCACTGGAGTGGACTGATGGTTCGGTAGTTTCATTCGTATGAAAACTAACGAACAATCATACGAAAGCTACATACACTTACAGCTATACAGGGAAACAATTACACAAATACATTTTTAATACGAATTCTTGAGGACAGCCTTAATGCAATCCGCTACATGCTGTTTGGGCTCTGTACAGGGAAATATTTGTGGTTTCTGTCTTTTTTGGTCCGGAGCTCCTGAGACACGCGTCCGCTCACTCGCGTTGCCGGCCACGCCCGCAGATTGTATGTTTATCTCTCTATCTATATTGATTATCTACAGTTGTAACCAATATTATTCAACCACCATTGAAAATCAAGTTTATTGTCACAATTTACAGACTTTCAGTTGTTTGCAATGAACAAATCAAACAAAAGCAATTAAATTAGTTCAACACCGTGAATGCTTCAATCAGTTTCCCCAAATTCAACTGAAAATTTTACTTATAATGACTTCGCCATTCTCTAAATTTTTCAACCATTTCATGGCAAGCATCTTTAAGATACATAGCCAGACACCAGCTTCTTGCAGCCTTCCTGACATATGTTAGCCCATTGCTCGTAAGCAATGTCCTCCAGTTCAGTAATGTTCTTGGGTTTGCAATCTACAACCGCCTTCTTCTAATTCCACCAGAGATTTTCTATGGAGTTCAAGTCAGGTGACTGTGATGGCCACTGTAGAATTTGAGGTATGCTTCAGATCATTGGATAGTGCTCTCAAAGGTGATGAAAATGTGACAACACTTATGTGCACAATGTATAACAATATAAGGATAACATGTACATATACTCACTAGGGAGTTATGTCCAACAATTTTTCATTGGGAAGATTTACATATACATTTAGGTAAGGCTTTTGGGGCAGTCTTGTCTTATGGAGACGTTACATAGATGATGTCTTAATTATGTGGGATGGAGCACCGGAAAGCCCTAGCTTTTTTATTGAGGGTATATGCAATAATAATGACTACTGTGGTAACTTGTCTTCCTTGCATGGTAATTTTTCTTCCTTTCATGATCTCCCTAAACAAAGAAACAGGTCTAGGTAGGAGGGCTTAGAATCTTTTCTTCCCTCCCACAATTTCTAAAGGAAGTGATGCATGACCAGGATGTGATGTAAAACAAATCATCTCAACTAAGGTTATATAACATAAGGCCAGCCAGGAAATCTGTCTGTTGCTTCCTTTTCTTCCTTGGTGGATGTGATGTTGAACTTGCAGCAGTGAACCATTACTAGATGTGAAGGCCTAACCGTGGATGAGATCAAACGTGTGGGGAAGGGGATTACTATATAGATAGATAGATTTTAAAAGGGTTGTTGCTCCGTGGGTCTGGGCTGTGTGTTTGTGATAAATTTATAGTATTGTGTTGTTGCCTTCTAATAAATACCTTTTAATGTAGATGAACCTTGTGTAATATTTATATTAATTTGGTAATACACCACAACTCTAACCTACATTTCACGCCTGTTATAGATAATGTACAAAGCAATTTCTTAAATTGAACCTTTATGTAGAAGAGGATCAATTAAAAGTATTCACCATCTGTAAAGTTTTTAAATGCAGCATAATTCACTTTCTTATGCAGTCCTCCATTCATGGCCGGACTGGGACAAAAATTGAGAATGGGCAATTAAATGCAGAGCAGCCCACTAGGGAGGGGTCAGAAAAGGGGCGTGTTATGGTATAACCATTGACAAGCACGTCCCCAAGCCCCCCTTCCCCCCATTTTTTTTTGGGGGGGGGAGAAGTTGTGCAACATAAGCATGTACTGTGTATGCTAGTGACTTGTCTCTGGTGTCCTCAATAGTGGGACACCAGAGAACAAAGTGTAACTGGGCTGTCAAAGTGTGTTGTGCATGTTGGAGGTTGCTTTTGAGATTGCATGTGTCTAGTGCAGACTATTTGTGTTGTATTATGTGTGTAAAGGGGTCTGTTTGTGATGTACTATGTGTGGCTTGGGACTGTAGTGTGTGTGTGCTACTGGCCTGTAGAGATGTGTGTGTGCTTATAGGATCTGTAGAGTGTGTGGGCCTAGGGGGTGTTATGTGTGCATGTATGGGCTGTACTGTGTGTGTGTGTGTATCCAGGGGCTTTAGTGTGTGTATGCATACGTATAGGTGTTGTAGTGCACATGCATAAGTGCGGTAATGTGTGCATAGGGGGTTTAGTGTGCATGTGTGTATTGGGTTATAATGTGTGCATAGGTGGTGTAGTGTGTGTGTGTGTGTGTAGGGGGTGTAGAATGTGTAGGGGTATGTATATGTGTAATTATAGGAGATATAGAATAGTGTGTGAATGCATATGGGGTATACAGTGTGTGTGAGAGCAGGAGGTGTTATGTGTGTGTTTATAGAGGTACAAAATGTGTGTGTGCAGGGGTGTAGTGTATATTTAGGGTGTATATAGTGTGTTTACTGTGTGCGTGTTTTTGAGTGTGGAGGGTGTAGTGTGTATGTAAGGGGTATAGAGTGTGTGTAGTGTTTTTGTGTGTAAGTGCAGGAGTTGTACTGTGCATATAGAGGTATACATGATGTGTAGTGTGTTTGTTTGTTAGTGCAGGGGCTGTAGTGTTAATATAGGGGTATAGAGTGTGTGTAGTGTGTTTATTGAGGGGGTATACTACACCAAATCACCCGTACACCCCACTTTTGGGTCTCACTAGACCAAATCGCCCTTATACCCTGAGCGTACGGTGTGACCAGCCTGGCAGGGTGAGGGAGACAGAGCTCATTGTGAACTGTGACCAAGTCTGTTATAATGCTCTGACCAGGGCTGTTATAGTTATAATGCTCTGACCAGGGCTGTTATAATTCTCTGACTAGGGCTGCTATAATGCTCTCACCAGGGCTGTTATAATGCTCTGACCAGGGCTGCTATGATGCTCTGACCAGGGCTGCTATAATGCTCTAACCAGGACTGTTATAATGCTCTGACCATGACTGTTATAGTTCTCTGACCAGGGCTGTTGTAATGCTCTGACCAGGGCAGTTATAATGGCCAGGGCTGTTATAATGCTCTGACCAGGGCTGTTATAATGCTCTGACCAGGGCAGTTATAATGGCCAGGGCTGTTACCAGGGCTGTTATAAGGCTGTGACCAGGGCTGTTATAATACTCTGACCAAGGCAGTTATAATGCTCTGACCAGGGCAATTATAATGACCAGGGCTGTTATAATGACCAAGCGTGCTATAATGCTCTGACCAGGGCTGTTATAATGCTCTGACCAGGGCTGTTATATTGCAAAGGGCTGCTATAATGCTCTGAACAGGGCTATTATAATGACCAGGGCTGTTATATTGCCAAGGGCTCTTATAATAATAGTGTGCTAATGCAGGGGTATAGAGTGTGTGTAGTGTGTTTGTGTAAGTATGTGAGGGTGTGTGTATATAAGGGGTGGGGGCTTAAATAATTAATTAATAATTATTCTTTTTTTAAATCACATTTACTCCCCCTTCCCCTTGTAACTTTGCAGGGGAGAGGGAGCACGCAGATTCCTAGTGGTCCATTGAGAGGGGGCACGCCGCAAGGTAATCCCTGGTGGTCCAGCCAGCATGTTATTTAGTCTGTACCCCACATGGTACAGACCATATCTCTACCTCTGGCAAGCATCTGTATTGAGAGCCTTGCCGCAGGTTACCATGGCAACCCTCTGATGATCTCGGCGCTCACAAGAAGAAAGGGACATGGTCTGCCCTGCACGCACGAAGCACCGACTCACTGCCCAATCACCCTTATGACCTATGATCTCTCCTGCCGGCCTCGGCCCATGGTCATTGTGGTCCACCTGGCATTTGCCCGGTGTGCCCGATGTCCAGTCTGGGCCTGCCTCCATTACTAGATCCTGGCAGCGATGCTGTGTCTTGTTGCAGCATGCAACCACTTGCATTTCATATGAGACGTTCGTTCCCATACTCCCGAAATTCTAGAGGCTTGAGTGATTATAGCCCGTTCGCATAGTATGCTGGTTCGTACTTTCCTGAAATCCAAGCAAGTCGTGAGTAAAATCTAGTGTTCATAATTTGCATACCCAGACATCAGTCAAGACTTGATGAAGGGCACAACAGGAATAGTTTATTATGGCCAGATGGCCCACTTTTATACACAGACCCCAGCATGGGGTCTCTAGCAAAAGTATAGTAAAACACGCCCGGAGTCTCTGTGTCTGGGAGATAATTGAGTGTACTTTGCTTAAACTAATTACCTCCCAGGCACTAGAGGTACAGAAAATAAAACATAAAACACCCAAAAATACATATAACACACATATAAATCCACATAAGTCTTATATCCCCAGATAGCCTGGATCTGAGCGTTCATAATAGATAAATAAAGTAGATTACGTGGTCTGCGACCATCTTAGTTCTCGGGCCTCTACGCAGACAATGTAATAGAGCAGCAGGAAATGCTAGCAGAATGCTTGGTTGTATAGGGAGAGGTATTAGCAGTAGAAAGAGGGAAGTGCTCATGCCATTGTACAGAACACTGGTGAGACCTAACTTGGAGTATGGTACGCAGTACTGGAGACCGTATCTTCAGAAGGATATTGATACTATAGAGAGAGTTCAGAGAAGGGCTACAAAACTGGTTCATGGATTGCATTACTAGGAAAGGATAAAGGAACTTAACATGTATAGCTTGGCGGAAAGACAAGACAGGGGGGATATGATAGAAACATTTAAATATATAAAGGGAATCAACACAGTAAAGGAGGAGACCATATTTAAAAGAAGAAAAACTACTACAACAAGAGGACATAGTCTTAAATTAGAAGGACAAAGGTTTAAAAAAAATATCAAGAAGTATTACTTTACGGAGAGGGTAGTGGATGCATGGAACAGCCTTCCAGCTGAAGTGGTAGAGGTTAACACAGTGAGGGAGTTTAAGCATGCGTGGGATAGGCATAAGGCTATCCTAACTATAAGATAAGGCCAGGGACTAATGAAAGTATTTAGAGAATTGGGCAGACTAGATGGGCTGGCTCAAAACAAAATCAAATGCCCCGTATTTGGATTGCGGCCAAACAGGGAATATAAAATGATACTGCAGTGTCATGTGTCTCGATATGAACCTAGAGAGGATCTTAATGGCGAGGTAAAAGGTGGGAAAGTAGGGGAAGAATCCTATCAAGATACTCAAGGCAGCGGCCATGTTTTTGGTGTCTACTGTGGCAGACATGGCGGTGGCCATTTTTTAAGAGGTTTAATAGTTCTAAATTAGCCTGGCCGAGATACCCGTGGCAGCGGCCATGTTATTGGTATCCCTTGTAATGGTAGCTGACATTTTTTGGGAGGATTTAGTAGCTATATGTAAGTTAAAACAAAGTTAATTGCCCAATGAGGGAAAAAAAGAAAGTGGATTTTTATTGTTGTGGATAAAAAAGATTTAAAAGGTGTTGATTAAATATGATTAGTAAAAGACTTAATGTAATCCTATGGGGGTAAAAGGGGTAATAAAAATAAAATTAATATAAAATAAAAATAAGTATAAAAATAAGTATAAATATAACATTAAAAATACAAATAAAAATAAATATTTGTAACAAGAAGTAAGATTACTAATAAATATAAAAATTATAAATATAAATCTGGATATACATATAAATGAGAATGAAAGGATAAAGGTAAAATATGTGTGTGGGTAGTAAGTAAGAATAAGGAATTGTATAAAAAGCTAAAAAGATCTACATTTAAGCCAGCAGGGGCAAGAGATTTTAGGAGAAAGACCCAATACATATCTTTTTGTCCTTAAATCTTCATAACATTTCCACCTCTCAAAGGAATGTTGCATTTTTGGATTCCAATACATTGTTTTGGATTTTTGTCATGTATTACCGTGTTTCTCCGAAAATAAGACCGGGTCTTATATTAATTTTAGTCACAAAAAACACACTAGGGCTTATTTTCAGGGTAGGGCTTATTTATTTACGGTACCGGTATGTACATTGAACCCCCCCTTTAATTAATCCACCCCCCTTTAATTAATCCACCCCCCTCTAATTAATCCAGCCCACCCTTTAATTAATTCACCACCCCTTTAATTAATTCACCCACTCTAATTAATCCAGCCCACCCTTTAATTAATTCACCACCCCTTTAATTAATTCACCCCCTTTAATAATTCACCCCCCTCTAATTAATCCAGCCCACCCTTTAATTAATTCACCACCCCTTTAATTAATTCACCCCCTCTAATTAATCCAGCCCACCCTTTAATTAATTCACCCCCTCTAATTAATCCAGCCCACCCTTTAATTAATTCACCACCCCTTTAATTAATTCACCCCCTCTAATTAATCCAGCCCACCCTTTAATTAATTCACCACCCCTTTAATTAATTCACCCCCTCTAATTAATCCAGTCCACCCTTTAATTAATTCACCCCTCTTTAATTAATTCACCCCTCTTTAATTAATTCACCCCCCTCTAATTAATCCAGCCCACCCTTTAATTAATTCACCACCCCTTTAATTAATTCACCCCCTCTAATTAATCCAGCCCCCTCTAATTAATTCACCTCCCCTTAATTAATTCACCCCCCCTTTAATTAATTCACCCCCCTCTAATTAATCCAGCCCACCCTTTAATTCACCCCCCCTTTAATTAATTCACCCCCCGCCCCCTTTAATTAATTCAGTCCCAGACATAAAATATCTACCGGTACTCACATTTCAAAGTTTCCTTGCCGAGTCCGACCACTGGGAGCCTCACCACCTGGAAATGGATCCTTCCGCTGAAGATCCGTGAAGGCAGACTGACGGCGCTGCAAAATGTCGTCATCACGTTGCGCGATGCCGCGGCCCGCAACGCTCCTCCTACAGTAGAAGAAGGAAGTCTCGCCGAAAAGGTAAAATGCCTAGGTCTTATTTTCGGGGTAGGGCTTATATTGCAGCCCACCCCGAAAATCCGACTAGGGCTTATTTTCGGGGTAGGGTTTATTTTCGGGGAAACACGGTAGGAAATGTCTAGACACAGAATGGTTAAGGTACCCTTTATTAATGTTTCAGCAGTGTTCCACTAGTCTAGTTTTTAAGCATCATGAGGTCATCCCTACATTTTGGAGGCCACATGGGCACTTCAGTAGGTATATTATGTTCCTTGTATTGCAGCAAATGAGGTCTTTTATAGGATTAGTATGGTTAGTAATATTAGAGGTAAAATGTGTAGTCTTAGATTTCATATTCAGGTCAGTGTTCTTACAAACTATACATCTATTGCATCTAAAAAGCCCTTTGTTTGTGATAGGAAAGATGAATTCTTATTAACAGAATCTTCAGTAAACCTCTAAAAGCAATGCTGGGATTATCTGGCTCTCTTAGTATGTCATCTTGTTTTAAAATGTGCCAAATTTTAAAAATAATTATTTTAACCATATTACTTTTATTATTAAAATTAAAAATGACTGGTAAGAAAGGGGAGTCTTTTTTATTTTTATACTCTAAAAGGTGTTTTCTATCGTTAAGTGCAACCTTTTCTAATGTTTTATTTAAATTTTCAGCTTGGTAGTTTCTATGAATTGGTATTTTAATATCTGGGCTTGATCCTTAAAGTCTGTAGTGTGGGAGCAGTTCTTGCGAAGACGCAGGAATTGACTCTTTGGAATTCCATCAAGTCATGGCTTGTGGTGACAACTCGATTGGTCTATAACAGTGTTAGTGCAGACCTTCTCAAAAAAGGTTTTAGTATTTGACAAACATTTTCAAGTCTAAAAAGTTAATACATTCCCTTCTGTGTTCAGAGGTTAAAATTATGCCTTTATTGTTACTATTATGATGGTTTAAAAAGGCCTTAAGAGAGTCTTCAGAGCCTTTCCAGATAAAAAAAAAGATCATCAATATATCTAAACTAAGTGACCAGGTTTGCACTCCAGGTATGTTCACCCCAAACGGCCCCTGATTCCCATTCTGACATGAAAAGGTTTGCATAGCTGAGTGAAAACCTAGTCCCCATAGCAGTGACTTGTCCCTTGTTTTCTTCTCCTGACCCTGATCTCCAGGCGGAAGAATACTCTCTGAAGAATACCATAGCCATTTCTTCTGGCAAGTTTATCTCTCTATACTGGACCTTTTTATACCAATACCCACTGGTTTTTGTTTTTAATAGTTTTTATTACTCTATTATTTGCTATATCCTGTTGCAATAGTTTTCCATGTTGTTTATACACATCAGAATATTATTTTTTTGGTGCAACCTTTCCCTTTATTCTTTTCTACTATTGTTTTTATTGTGAGGGGCTCAGAGGGAGCCCTACATCTTAAGGTGTATCATATCTTACATATCTAATATCCTAAACTTTATTTGGTTTCGTTGATCAGCGCTAATCTTTTTGTCTGTATCTCTGACCAAGTACCGCTGCCTGCTTTCGGGAGACAAGATGGCCACCATTTTCCAGCGCACGTGTTGTTCGGTTATACGAATGGTGCCACACAGAGAGAGCACTTAAGTTTGTGGCTTTCTTTGAAGTTAAATGAGCCAGGGGGGTGGTTGATGTTTGGTGGAAAATGCAGGGAAAATAACTGGGACAAAGATATACAAGGTTTTGTTACAACATAGCTTTAGCTTCCTCACAGATGGCATGATGTTTTCTCTTAGGATTTCCTGATACTTTGCAGGTTTCCAGTGCCAGAAAATGCAAGGCAGCCCCAGAGCATCACTGAGCCACCACCATGTAGGCAGAGTGTTTGTTTCAGTATATGCTTCATTCTTCTTCTTCCAGACATAACACCGATCCAATGGGTCAAAAATTTCCAGTTTTGTTTCATCTTTGTGGACCATTCTTTTTACTCATCCATATTTCTAACATGCAGTCAAAAATGACAATCAATAAATCCCTATCTAGTTCAGGTATTTCAGTGTTCTAGCTCAAGCACACCTGGTACAACTAATAACACCCTTGATTAGTTGCATCAGGTGTGCTTGAGACCACACCTGTTTTGCATATTTGTGCTGCTGTGAGGGATTCTATTCAGGGGGTTGAATAATTTTGAGACTGGAGAAGTCATTATAGCTTAAATTTTCTGTTGAATTTGAGGAAACCACTTGAAGCATGTCTTGTGTTAAGCTTTTCAATTGCTTTTGTTTGATTTGTTCATTGCACACAGCTAAAAGTCTGTAAATTTTGACAATAAACCTTATTTTCAGTGGGGGTTGAATAATTTTGATTACAACTCTATTGTCTGTACATAGATTGCCTTTCATTTTCATTATAACAATTAGAATTTGTATTGTGAAAACAGTCACTATCTATCTATCTATCTATCTATCTATCTGTCTATCTATCTATCTATCTATCTATGTATCATCCATATCAAGGATCATCTGGCCTGTTGCCAAGCTAATAGATCAAAGGAATAGGTGTATAAAAGTTGAATGCTTGCTTTTTCATCCCATATTGGTATTTTTTAGTTGACTTTTCTAAGTCAAAGAACGTGACAATTATTTTCACAAATCTGATCAAATCTAGTGATCCTCCAAATAATTTTCCCAGCAGCAAAAGTATGTAAAACAATACAAAGTGCAACAGAGTCTCCTACAGCTCAGAAGGGTAGTAAAATTAGAGATTTTATTTCCTATAGAATTGTTCCCAGCAAGTGTGTCACGGCTTGAATATAATAACATGTCGATTCTCACCACTCTACAGTTTTTAGCATTGCTCTTGACTGCTTTGTATGTCAGAGACTGTGCCTTGTCGGTGTGACCATCAAGTGTGCCAGTTCCAAAACGTCATTGCCCTAGAAAGCACATATCATACTTGCAAACAATGGTGGTTTGCATTGAGTCAAATTCATACAAAGTTAGTACTCAAGTCACAGATAAACACCTCCATGGATTTTGCCGGGAAATGACTAAACCTTCATACTTGGCCCAAAAACACAGGCCAGAAAAATGTACGACAGCACCTTACAGTAGAAAAACGTACTTTGATTTGTTGTTTAACTGAGCTTCCTTATGTTTAACTGAGATTCCCCATTCCTTACTTGGCAGGTGTTGGGAGTGCAAGGCTTTTCAAATTCCCAATAACTCTCAGGATCCAACAAAATTAGTACCAGGGGATTGGAGTATAACCCCTTAAGGACACATGACATGTGTGACATGTCATGATTCACTTTTATTCCAGAAGTTTGGTCCTTAAGGGGTTAAATGGTCCTCTGCTGGTCTGGTGGTTATCAAAGCTTTGGAACCCACTAACTTATTATCGGTCACATCAGCATTTTAATCAAACATAGTTTTTTCTTTTTATTGCTTTTGAATAACTAATTACAATTACAAATGCTTTAAAATAAATTAAAAAAAATCAGGCAACCTTACATTTAATTTACTGTTTACATTCTGTGTACAGAACCCAGGTCAATTTTTATTTGGACCCTAAGCTAAAATATTCTTTTTTTTTCTTAAACAGCCATAAAAGCAACTATACTGCTTCCTAATACAAGCAGCCATGATTCTAAAAGTCAATTAATGAAGAATTTCCAGATCAGCTCAATAGAATGCTAAATTGAATGTTCCCCAAGCTCTCTATAATAAGAAGCTTAATGAGCTGCAGTCACAGATGATAACTTGATGCAAGAATTTTACAGATAGGATTTACCCAAGGTGCACTAGTGCCAATAGACATTAAATAGTCTACCAAAACACAGCTACTCTAAATACATTGCAAACATTGGAAAATCCAAACTGATAAATTAAAATAACTACAAGAATTTTCAATTCGTATTAGCAAAGGAATCTCTAAGACACAGATTGCTATCACTGAAAAAAATCCATAAATTCCTTTAATACATCTGTCATTTTCTTTCACTCTGTAATGTGACAAAAATTAGGTATAGGCTGTCTTACCTTTCCCATTGTACAAAGCTCTTTAAATGAATGCTGTCAGAAAATAGAAAAACCATTACGTTTATCAGGATTGTTTGTTTATTGCTTCTAGATTTTTTTCATACATGGCAATAACAGATAGGGATGTGCATGGGCAAGAAATTTGGTTCAGCACTTTTGAAATGCGGGACTCCGTCAATTCGGATCTTCGTCAATTCGGATCTTCGTCAATTCGGGACTTCGGCACTTCAGTTCGGCACTTCTGAAATTCGGCACGTCGGCAATTCGGCAATTCAAGGACTTCGGCACTTCGGTTCGGCACTTCTGAAATTCGGCACGTCGGCAATTCGGCAATTCAAGGACTTCGGCACTTCGGTTCGGCACTTCTGAAATTCGGGACTTCGGCAATTCGAGAATTCTGGACTATGGGAATTCAGGACTACAGCAATTCCCTAACCCGACCCCCTAACCCTGCCCCTACCCATACCCTTAACCCTAACCCTACCCCTAACCCTACCATTACCCCTAACCCTATCCCAAACTCTAACCCTAACCTTACCACTACCCCTACAAATAACCTAAACCATTCATTTTCAGATTAAATTTGGTAAAAAATAATAATTTGTTTTCGTCCATTAGGATGAAAATACCACTGTCCATGCGCAAAAAAAAAAAAAGCAAAGAGAGGCCTGGCAGCGCTATCAGCTTGAGTAGGGGCATGTCGCCTAAACAGCGAGCACCCAGTGGGGGGGTAGGAATATATTATTAATTACAAGGAGGGTGCTGGTAGCGCTGCTGGCTCCCTCCTTGCTTTTTTTGGGGCGCATACGCAGTGGTATTTTCGTCTAGCACAGGTTAAGTCACTTAACCCGTGCTTGTAAGAGTCTTCTTGCAGCCCTGCACGGGTTTAATGTCAGGCTGCAGGGAGAACCAGCGTTTTTTGTTTCTCCTCCGTGCTGTGGGGCTAAATTCCCCTGCAGCACGGAGTCATTTAAAAGAAAGACCTGAAATGAAAAGGTAATGTATTCGCCATTTGCCCTTTCGTTTCATTTATATTTCGTATGTAGGACTTTCGTTTACGTTTTAGTAAATGAATACGAAAAAGTCAGAAATTTTGGACGAAATGGTATTCGTCCAAAAACGAATGCACATGTCTACTTGTCAATCATCTAGCCCAGCCCAGCAGAGCATGCAGGGAGCACTGTTTTGGGGCTTTCTGCTGGGTTTTACTGCCCTTAGAATCTAATGATGCACCTGTGCTATGCTTTTTGGTTGACAGTTCCCTTGTGTCCTCAAAAGCGTGATGGTGGGACAGGACCCTAAAATCAGGACTATCCTGCTGTAATAGGGGGCGGTTAGGAGGCATGGTAACATGGAGGAAAATAGAAGTTGAGAAAATAAAGTGGACTATTCCAATGTATTATGAGTAGGGGTGTTCTATTCCTTTTAGAGTATTGCCTTACCATCCATACTGAGGTGGAAGAAAGTCATCCTTATAGAAGTTTGGAAGTTTCATCTAGAGATTGTTTCATGCAAATTCTTTTTTTTCTCATGGACCGAAATAAGGATTCTTCGACACAGGATGATATTCAAGTGACCACTATGAGATATAAGCAGTAGTAATTAACTGCTGAAGTTATATGTTCCATCATGCACAAGTCACCATTCACCATTCAACTATTTCTTCTTTCCTTATGAAACATGCAGCTCATTCCTGAATGTGACGTCTTGAATGCTTTCTTAAAGGACTTGCAAGATAATTTCCCATAAGGTTTGCCTGGTCATCGTCTGTCTGTTATTTGTAAGTGAAGTTGGAACTAAAAGTGGGGTAATGATCATTTAAACCAGTGAAACACATTCCATTGGTGACTCTTCCCCTTTACATTTTTGCACCACTTTTTTAAACAGAACTTTTGATAAATCTCCCCTTCTCTTTGCACGTTTTGATCTCAGAATGGAGACCATTTTATTAAGACCCTCTTAGCAGGTGGACAGTCACTGTAAGCATGTTTATCCAATTAACCCAGTTATAGAGTAAGAAGGGGAATCTCTGAACACAGAGGACCACCTATACTGCATTGTTTATACTACTGTTTCAAGGAGATTCATCTCTGTATCCATTTAACTGGATTTCAGACCAAGCGTTAAGAATCTTGAAGCACTATGATACTTTGTACATGCTGTCATATAACATGGAAGATCTGAGATTAGCCTAATCCTTTCTAGAATGTTAAAATGTACCTCTACATAACTGAAATGAACATTGGACAAACAGATTATATTTAGAGGCCACATGTCTATCTGGTTCTAAATTTTTATATCAAGGTCACATGTTTATGTCTACATTTAGAAGCAATATGTAGTTCCCTATATGTAGTTTAAGACATTTATTTTTCCCACCACCCTGGAGCACTATATGTTCCAATATTCATGCTGATATTTCATTTCATTCTTGATTTCATTTATTTTTCTACAGACTGTATCTGATCTCTCGACCCACGCGGCTTATAGATAGACCTCGCTGTGATCCTGGACTTTGTCTTAAACAGAAAAGTTTGTATCACTGTGAGTCACAACTCAGTATAAAATTTGAAATGCATGACCCCTGCTGAGAGGCTAGCTGTCTTACTCCCATACTGATTTTTTGTATTTGTCATAATTTTGTATTTTAGTCTATTTGTTATTGCCTCAAACATGTGGCTCTTGGAACCTGGGTCAAGATCCCAAATTGTGGTTGTTTACTGTGATGGTAGCTCCCATGCCAGGGCATTGTCCCATTCTTCCAGGTAAACTTCCAAACCAGTTCCAGGCGACTGCTCTGCCAGTCCTTTAAATTTCCCATGTGGTTCTCAGCCCTTGCTGTTGTCTGTCCCCCACCCTTCCTGGTAATTACAGGGCTCCATTCACACAGGTTGCAAGCTTTGAAGTGTGAATAGTTGCTCTAACAAGTCCATACAGCTATTGGTTGACTTGTGCTTACTGTGCTGTTTGGGAGAGGGCTTCAGTGGAGGGTCTGGAGGGGAACTTTGTGTACCACTATAACTATATTGTATGTAAATGAGACTGTTAGGGATATAAATATATGTGCTGTTTTCAATAAATCGCAGTAGCCTGGTCCAGAGTGGGAAAGGCTCTCAGCAATCCCAGTCAAGTTTCGGAGAAGCAAACTTGGCAGAGGTACTGGGTTGGAGTACAGAAGTTTCGTCGCCCTTACCACTGTATTCTGTCCTCTCTAGATGAATCAGACACATTATTCCATTAACAATAAGAACAAGATATATACAGTGAGCAGAAGTGAATGAGTGTGATAGCAAAGAATGCTATAAACCCCTAAGGACCCCTTAGACCACTCTACCAAATACAAAAGTTAAATTACAAGAGCATCTAGAAGACGGACGGGGACATCCCATCTAAAAGTCCCACTGTGCTACTCATGGGAGCCATATGATATTATTTGGCTCCAGGCTTGTGAGTACATGATCTCTACGTTATCCATATTAATATATTTACAGACAATATTACACTATATGGTTTTATGTTTCTTTTTAGTGTTGTGTGTTTCTTGGTGTGTGTGTGTAAGGGACCTAGGATATGTCTACCCTATTCTCTGAAACTCTCAACCTAATTTATCCATAACCCATCTTCCCTTAACCCCAGCATTATCCACTGCCAAACACTTCCTTTATTTCATGTAGATTGCATCATGTCTCCTTTTGTGCAGCCAGAAGGAAAGAGGGATGGATATTTTGTCTCCGTGTGGGAGGGATGAAGAATATTAGCTGCTGGAATCTGATGTGAACAGGCGAGAGTATAAAACGTCCTCTCGTCTCCAAGCTCTAAACCCATCCCCAATTATAAGTCAATGGGTGACACATATCGGTGTTAGTAAAATACGTACGGTAGATCTTTATTCAGACTGGGCATTTCCCACAAAGGACCCTAAATTGCGACATGCCCAGAAACATGCTCCACTGTGTATTCTTGCTGCCAGACAACCATCATCCTTTGTTAGTTAGTAAGAATTCTGTGCTCTACAAAGAAAGAAGAGGAAGAGGAGATTCTCTAAGTATTAAATAAACAGATCCAACATGGTATTCCCAGCAAAATTAGATCTTTTTTAAAGACACACTGTCACCAAAACAATTTACTTATGTTTCAGCCCTCACTGCACTGGTCTTCCTGCTCATGCTCCACATTGGGAGGCTAGTAGGCATGGGCCGCAAAACACCACACTGCGCCATTTCAGATGGACTCCTGAGACCATCTGACTGAAACAGCAGAGTTTAACTCTGCTAGGATATGGAAGTGCCTCTTGTGACTGTCACATTGACTGCAACTTGAGGCAAGTTAACACTGCAATACTAACATCATTGTTCCAGCAGAATGGTAGTATTTTCAACTGCAGGGTTAAAGAGAAAAAAAAAAAAAAATACATACATACCTAAAATGTGAAGGGCTATGTGAAAGCTGACATACATAAACTAAAATGAAAAGGTGGTGGGGGGAGTAGGAGCACAATTTTTCTATAGTTCCTTATTAGCTTAGTGAGAGCCCGAAGTGTTGAAGCAAAAATATTATATTGCATATACTCCACGTTGGAAAGAAAATCTAGAAGTATACGTCAGTATAACAAAGTATCTAAATCTATCAAGCAACCTTTTAAAATGTTGCAATACTACAAAGTTGTTACTCAATCTGGCAATATACTGATATACTGATATGTATCACTTACATGCTGGCAATATACCAGTTTAAATAGGCCTTCCAACAGGTTATTTTTTAACATGTGAGATAACTCTCGGGATAAAATGTCAGGAGAAGTAAAACTCCAGCGAAGGTGGAATAAAAAAGTAAATACAATAAGGTTTCTGAAGAAAGCCAGGAGAAAGGTGAAGGACAATATTGGACTGTAGATCACCAGCCTGAGTGGTACTTGCTATCGGTTTAGGATATAGCTACAGACCCCCCACAATGTTCTGCGTATATAAAGGGTGATCCTGAATTACCTCTTCGGTAATAATACTTAATCATACTAGATTTTCTTAATTACCTTTCTCTCTTCCATCTCCCATAAAACTGTGAGCTGCATACGCTTTCCAAAATGAAATTGTTTAGAAAAAAAAAAAAGAAATCTCCGAAACTCTGGTGAACCCTTTAATGTTTCTAGACGCATGTTATGGAAATTGTCCTCTGACTGTTTGACTAAGTAACCATATACCCTAGTTCCATTTTCTTGCTAATGTAAATCAATTTGTATGTGAGGTTCAAGTTTGTTCACTTTACTATATACGTAAAATGCCAAGGCGATTTTTATGTGTCTTTGTTTGTTTTACTTCGTTTTTCGCTCTTTGATCTCCTGTTAACATAGCTTAGTGTCAGGTGGTGATTGATAGTCACGTATTGTAAAGTATAGGTAATAAATGAAACTTGGCTCATAATAATTGTGCATAATGTACTTTTTATGGTCTGGTTTGATGGAATATTTCCTTGTCAGCTCTGCTTAATTGTCTAAACAAAACCACCCATTACTTGCAGAAACGCATGTTTAAACAAGACACATTAATTAGGGTCATGACTGAAGCTCACAAAGGAATATAGGAGCAAACTAGTTATCTTTGCAGTTGATCTCGGGACAGCGGTTAAACTAAATCTAGATGGAAGACTCTGTTTACACAATTTTATTGAAAATTAAAGACATTTGTTGGACATCTTCCATGGTGTCTGTGTGATGCAAATAAATCTACTTTTGCAAATGTTAATACAGGATTTTAACAATTTAAGTGCTAACAAGGGGGCTTGCATTACAGCCTGGCACTGAAGTGGTTAAGGATAAGTCATATCTTGTAAGTTCTACACTAGGTGAGTTAGTGAGTGTAAGAACCCATTGTGCTAATTAATTGATACCGGACAACACATAATAGTTTATAATTCCATTGGATATTATGAAACAGCATCCTTCATGGACTTTATAGATTCTATCTTAGAGGTAAAAGTAAATAAAAGAGTTTTACTGATGTGCACTGGACTAATAGCAGCTATTTTTGTAGAGTAAAGAAAAATATGTAACATATTAACTATATACAAGACTTAAAATGCTTTCATTGCAGGGTTAAGATTGCCTCTAGAGGCACTCCCTGTTGTTTAACAAATTGAACATCCACTTATGGATCATTCATTACAAAAAGCATGCAAAAAAAGTAAAAAGAGTATCTCATTCTGGTCTACAGGATTTGATGTTATCCCATAACATTACTCTCCAGTAGGGGTTTGTGGTATATATTGTTTATCTCTATCACATAGAATGAATAGAACTGCCTATTCAATAACTCTACTGCTATAAATGTAAACACAGGTGTGGTTAAAAGTGTGTGCATCATGTGTATTGTACACACATACCTCCTGTCGGGCAAGAAACAAGAGTCGACAAGGCGGCTTAACACTGGGTAACCTAGTGCCAATTATTTACCTCTATGAATAGGATACTTGGTATCGTATCAAGTATAAGTAAAGAATTGTTAAAGGAGCACTATAGTGCCAGCAAAACAAACTCATTTTCCTGGCACTTTAGGGTCATTAGGTCCCCCCCAGCCTCAGGGCCCACCTCCCGCTGGGCTGAAGGGGTTAAAACTATACCTTTCTCCAGCGCCGGGCTCCCTCTGTGCCGGGGAACTCTCCGCTCCCTGCCGACGTCAGATGCGAATGCGCATTCAAACAGCCCATATGAAAGCATTACTCAATGCTTTCCTATGGATGTCCAGCGTCTTCTCATTGATTTTCCCAGTGAGAATCGCGGAAGCGCCTCTAGTGGCTGTCAGTGAGACAGCTACTAGAGGCTGGATTAACCCTCAGTGAAACATAGCAGTTTGCTATGTTTTCAGCTGCAGGGTTAAAACTAGGGGGACCTGGCACCCAGACCACTTCATTGAGCTGAAGTGGTCTGGGTGCCTATAGGGGTCCTTTAAGTCAATGTCTTATTGAGCAAACTGTAACCCAAAGCAACTGTAATGCTTGACCGCATCCTCATCATCAGCAAATTGAGGAGTGAAAGGTGGAGTGTAATTATTTTATCAAACATGAATAATTATATCTACATTTTCAAAAATATTTTTAATAGTATTATTAATAAAAATTGCACAAGATAGAGAATACAATATCAAATGTTTCATTTTAATATAAACATATCTAAAAACAATGGATAGAGAAGCATAGAAAAATTAAGAAATTGAGTAAACTATGTGACTTTAATAATCAGTTGGACAAATGTAGGCTAACAGCACGGTTATGTAGGGTAGATGTCTACGTTTGACTAACCTGCTAACATAACCTTCACAGCCAAGACTGGGATTTGTTGGGGATTTTTTAAAAATGACCTCTAGGCAACACATAAGTATGATGATGATTAAAACCGAGAAAATAACAAGAAAAGTGATTAAAGCTCTGCGGTGCAAAATTAAATCTATAATTTCCTTTTCACTCCAGAGTTTGTCTTGCCCCAGTGGAGAAGCAAGTTTTTCCACTAAAGCCTTTATTTTTTTTTTTGCTCTTAATTATTATTATTATTTTATTATTTATATAGCGCCAACAAATTCTGTAGCGCTTTACAGTGGGTGGACGAAGAGACATGTAGTTGTAACCAGACAAGTTGGACACACAGGAACAGAGGGGTTGAGTGCCCTGCTCAATGAGCTTACATGCTAGAGGGAGTGGGGTAAAGTGACATAAAAGGTAAGGATAGTATTAGTATCAGTTAATCACCTACATCTTTGTTTACCTGGCGGCTCAAAAGTAGAGTGCTGCCTTATAGCAACCAGGGAGGTGGGAACTAGGTCGAATATGTGAGGCTATATATGCAACCCATAATAACATAATGCAGATGCCCACTGCATGACCAGAGGGAAGGGAATGGTCAATGAGTGCTTTGACCAAAATCTCTGTTGCCATCAAAGACTTGTTCAAAAAGTAGCTACCTCACTGGCATTATTTACCCACATGACACAGTTATTATGTCATAGAAGCTTGCATAATCCATGCCTTGTTCAATTTTTATCTCCTTTCTACCGTGATCATTCTGACCCCTAACAGGAATTGTCTGTATTCAACTTGCCATTCTTAGGATACCGTGATAATGTAATTTTTAAAATCTGCTGTTTCAAGCATTATCAAGAAAATTCTACAGGTATTTCTCCTTAACAAACTGCAACGTTCACAGAGCTTTTAACTTTAGTTTACCATTTAAAGTATTAAACTTATGAAACTTGTAAGATAAACCTTGACATGAGAATGAAATATAAGATATAGAGACACATCATTTGGTTAACATGACCTGATCATTCCTTGTACTATAAAACTTCAGTGAATGCCCAACTGATGACAGCTAATAAAAGAGAATGTTACGGCAATGAAAGAATGCACCCTTGAATACTGACATATGGGTTGACTTAAAATACCAGAAAATTCAGAAAGAATTGTTCCACATTGCTTTAAATCTTTCAAACAGATATATATGGCTATATGATTATAGGGCTATAATATGCATTGCTATATGATGTGTGTGTTTGGATTCAGAAATGTTTATTAAAAATAAATACGTTGCTTTAAACATCAAACATGCTGAATGATTTTTTTTCCAAGGCTCTCTTTTTAGTACTAAATTTGGCCAAAATCCAAGAAAAATTCAGGGCAATTTGATGTCTCAAGTTTATAAGTCTCTGTAACGGATCACCTGGCACCCTGACTTGTTACCTCCGTTAATGGATGCTACCTATCTGACACCGAGGACTATCAGCACCACACTGGACACCACAACCACCGCAGGCTCCACAACCGCCATAGCTTAACTGTAATCTCGCTGTCTTCCTTCCACCCTGGATCAACCTCTGATATCCAGGACCGTGTGGGAGAGACCTCTCCTCCAGGAGAGCGTAACAGGAATAGCTCTTAAAAGAGCTAAGAGATTAGAGCTCAGGGGAGTATACAAAGTATAGCGATCCCCAGTGTGATTATAGCAGTTCCCCTCCAATCACAAGACAAGACTATGTGTTGAGGGTCAAACAAGAAAAGAAAGTTTAATGACACACACTGGTCTTTTATACAAGTTATACAGTTGGACCTGGTTGGTGACGCCCAGGTGGACCTGGTTGGGCACCGAATATAAAACATACAAGCCAATAAAAACAGAGGTTTACATTCAGACACTCCCATACAGTGTACACAACCCCTCCCCTCTGCCTGTGATACAATTAACGAAGACAATGGACTAACTCAATTAACTTTAAGCAGAAAAAACATACATTTTTACAAAGTCTGGAAAACACCCCAAAACATAACATATCCCCACAACATGTCCAAAAATCACCCAGATCAGTTCAGGGGCTCAGGAATTTCCTGGATGTCTTATTTTTGTCCCACCGTGCACATGGTCCCATGCCCAAAACAGTTCCATACACTCGACAATAAAACACTGCTGGACATTTTAAGATGGCCGCCGCCACATGTATGAATCTGTTCCAGTTAAAAGTCCAATGGGCAGAAACAGTACTTTTCAACATGGGTTATCACAGGCCCATAGTCCCAGGGTAGGAGGTTGGCAAACAGGCCCCTCCAAAAACCAATGGCGCAGTTGCTTTCGTCTCGGTCTCCAAATAGGATTGTTGATAGTTTATTCGAAAGAAACATCAACAAAATAATTACACTATAGACTGGTGGCCCACAGGAACCCTTATATGGTTGAGATTTCCTTAGAATGGTTGTGTGATCCTTCATTTCATGCGTGGTAGGGTGAAGTCCAAGTGGGTGGGCTTTAGACTGTCACCAGCTCTTTCCCAAATATTGTGTACATCCATGTATGGTAGGGTGCGGGTATCAGTCATGTGTGACCTCAATAGCAGCGACTGACACAGCCTGCATGAAAACAAAAATTATTTCAGTTTCAATCAGATGCAACTTACTTTAACTCCTTAAGGACACATGACATGTGTGACATGTCATGATTCCCTTTTATTCCAGAAGTTTGGTCCTTAAGGGGTTAAAACTTTCTATCGTCTGCTCTGTAAATTGAACTTTCATTACATACAGGAGGCTTCTGCAGGGTCTAGCAAACTATTAACAGAGCAGGAGATAAGAAATTCTACATTAAACAGAAAGTGCAATAAAGGACGTTTAAACATTAGATGCAAGTCACATACAGGGAGGTGATTTAACTCCTAAATGGCAGAAAATTGAGCAGTAAGACTGCATGGGGTATGATCTATACACCAAAATTGCTTAATTAAGCTAAAGTTGTGCTGGTGACTATAGTGTCCCTTTA
>OW240918.1:38388441-38569204 GCA_933207985.1 Pelobates cultripes | reverse complement strand
ATATGATTGAGTATCTGTGTTCAACTACACCAGAAATACATTGATGTGGACAGTTTTGGAAGTGGATAGAATTTTAAGATTATTTTTAGATATTGTTACATGAAAACACCAGAATAGATATAAAATGAATAATAGTATAGATTATTTTTCTCCCAAATATTGTTCCTAGGAGAGGTAGAATCAATTTAAATAGTCACAAATATAATTAAAAATAAATAAAAAATATTATGCGTATGGAATGATGAGAATGCATAGCAAATTGATTAATAATGTTATAGGTATGTTTTATATGTATATGTATTCAATAATATTTTGGTGGTACAAAGTAAGGGAGAAGCAATTTATATCCACAAATAATATGACACTCACTGTAAATACAATCACATTGTAGTAGCTATAGAAATCTCACAAATTTATATTGCTTCAAAAAGGTCAAAAAATCAGCCATAAAGTCATTTTTGACCTTTTTGAAGCAATAGCAATTTGTGAGATTTCTATATCTACTACAGTGTGATTGTATTTACAGTGAGTGCGGTATCATTTGTTGATATTTTATAGTTATACAGGTATTATTTGGAGGTTTACACTAATACCAACATCTATTTAAATTTGTCAGTTGAGTGGCAACATCTTTGATTACTTTTTTTTTTAAAGCAATTTATTGCCAGTTAATATACATTCTACCATCCTATTGGCTTTATTGTTGCCCATATTTGTAAGATGCAAAGCCATATACGTGATTAAAGGAACACTGTAGGCACTGTAAGTACTTCATCAAATTAAAGTGGTTATAAGGTCTGGAGCCCCCTGGCAATGTCATTCCATTCTACATTAAACTGTGTAACTGTCTTAGCCATACCTCCAGTATTGGTCGGACTCCGGGTGGCCATGGACCCTTATTTAGTGTTATACTGCTCAAAATAGTTTAACACTCAATAGAGGGACAGCACAAGGGTGCCTGAGGCACCATAACCAATTCAATGACATTAAATGGTTATAGTGCCTACAGTGCCCCTTTAATAATTTCTACAAGGAGCAAAGCACTATTTTGACTGGATAGATACCCTATTGTCAGATATAGTCAGAAGGGTAAGTGGATTTGTGTCATTTGAAAGTCTAGTAAGATATTAATTTTTAACCAACAGTTGAACTCGATGAGAGTAGGAAATACTTTTATTTAGTAATAATAATGTATTTGTAGGGACACACCAGAGCCCTAAAGAACTTCAGCTCGCTGCTTGCTTTTATAAATTAACCTTGTTACACCTCCTGACTGACTGTCAAGCAGGTGACAGGTCCTGTTACTTCCTGGTTATTTTAGCTCAGTGGAGCTAAACTCAAAAGGCAGGCAATTGCTCAGAACACTGGTTTGTAAAGATTTCTCATTGAGTTGCATTGAGAAGTCTGTGATTGGACAGCCACAGATAGTCTGGGCTGAGTAAAAAGGGAAGGACTGACAAAGGCTGCAGACAAGATATCTTGTTTCTAGCTGGTTTTAGATATACCACCAGTTAAAAAATACATAATTGAATGCATGCATGGTTTCATTAAGGGTTAAATATAAAATTAGGGGTTTTTCTTTTTCTTTTTTTAGTTGGGCAGTAGAGTGTCTCTTTAATTATGCTCTTATAGGTTGAACTCACATGACAGTAGGAGATTGTTTTATTTAGTAATAATTATGTGTTTAATGATTGCCTTATGGATATGATTATGTTAAATACTGTATAATAGTTGTGCTGCTGCCATGAAGAAAATATATATTTTTTCTTCATTCTCACACATTATTAAGCTGTTAACCAATTTATTTCACGATTTTATTGTTTTACACTAATTGTATAAGTCTCCTGAAAATATAGTTAACAGAACATTCTCATATATACTACCGTACATCAGTTTTACACAATTTAATTCTCAAAGACACATTACGGTAAAAAGAAATAATTGGAGATTTTGCTATTTGATATAAACTTACTCCAGACTCACACATCAGCAGGAAGTGACATGGTGAATGATTAGGGGAAAAAACCTTAAGCTGCATAGCAATCATACAGCTTACTATGTTCTCTGTCTGTAGAACAATGGATCATGAGACATCCCTGGTGAAATGATGCTCATGATTCTTGGAACAGTAGCACAATGATTTCCATCCCCCATAGGATGTGCATTGCCACAATAACATGCCTGTGTAGGGTTTGATGGACATATTTAGCTTAGTGGATGGGGCGAAACTGTTCTCTGGTTGATATTGCTTCGCAATCTTGTTAAAAGTAACATCTAAGGTTAGAATTCACGCTCATATGAAATGTGAGCGAAAGAATACTATCAATCATTGAAATCAGGTTACAATGTATAATAATATTGTAGTGAAAACCGTATCGAGTAAGTGCATATACAATTCACAGTGCAGGCAGTTATAAAAGTAAGTCACTGGAAATTACTGGAACGCTAAACGACTATTACATTTATTTTTTTTGTGAAAATATTTTACAGTGCAAAAAAAAGGGCTTTTGAGTATTTATTTCATGCATTCTACTACGCCTCTGAAATAAGCCAGTATGTCAATAAATAATATAGATAAATATTTGATGGAACAGAGGTTACGTAAAGGGTTTGAACGATAAAATAGGCAGCCATGATGGTTGTCTGGGGCAGAACGCTGTATGGGGGTTCTGTGTGTTAAGGTCTGACCTGTCTTCTGCAATGGATTTCAAAGTGAAATAATATCAGTGTTATCCTAGCACATTGGTGAGATGTAATAATTGGGAACATGTCACTGCAATTATAGAACAGTAGAGTAGAGGTCATTCTAGCAAAGGTTGGAAGGCTCAGCATGAAATGTGTAAGACTGGACTCCCCACTTGTCAGCTGGGAACCATTCTGCTTAGTCAGTCTGCTGATTATTGTCTGCATATTTAGCATTTTTATTAACTTTATACTTTAAAAAAAAGATTTTTTTATTGAGAAAGATTAGAGAGCTACATACAATCATGTGCAACAGTATATGCAAAAAAATAAATAAATATTAAATCCAGATGCCACATAGCAGCTTATATAATTTACTCAAAACAAACTAAATACACTTAAGAACACTAAAGTAAATGTCCATTTAGATTAATGAAATAAATTGTTAAAATAGAAATCGATGCACAAAGTTTATATAACCAACCCACGCTTTCCATTTTCTTTGGTCTTTTTTAAGAACAAGAAGATGAAATAAATATATATCTATTACCAAAGCTTATCGCCATAAAAGTAATGGTGAAGAAAGAATGGAGAAAATGAAGAAAATAAAGGAAATTAGAGTATATAAGTTCTTGAACAAAGACAAATTGAAACACACAGACAAGAAGAGGACATGAACACAGATAATAAGACAAAGACTCAGTCTCTTAAAAAAAAAAAAAGAATGTAGCTCCAGTCAAATATTTCCCGTTCCTTTTTCTGTTCTGTTTTTCTCTTCCTTCCACACCCCCAGCCCCCATGCACCTCATTTGTCGGAGGTGCTATTTGCAGAACTCAAATATTCCTTCAAAGGCAGATATATCTTATTATATACTGGAAGGGTAACTTCAGCCACCACAATCACTTCTGCTTTTAGATCTCCCCTCCCCCTCCTTCAAATTAGCCATCTCTGTTTTGATTGGATCACAGAGAAGGAGGTTGTGATATTATATAGGGCACGGAATCTAACAAGGAATCTAACATCTTCCAAGATGAGAATGTAAGCCAAGGAGACAATGAGGCACCTACTAAGAGAGCCAACACAGGGTCAATTTTTAAAGTCAAATCAAGAATCCAGCTATGAATTATCCTCCAAAACTGTAGTAACTCCTTGCACTGCCACCTCATGTGACCATAAGTGCCACATCCCCTAAAGCGAAGAGGTGAAAGTTCAGCATAAATATGGCTTAATCTAAATGGATCAAAGTACCACCTGGAAAAACACTTGCATCCATATTCCCAAAGCCTTTGAAATACAGTCTTGCCAGTGCTCAAGGTACCAAAACCCTCAATGGCTTTGTCCCTAACTCTGGTGGAAAACAAGGTTATCAATGAAAGGTGTCATCACGGGGTGCTGGAAAGAAATGCTGTCTTTAGAAGCTCATCTCCAACACAAATCATAAAAATGGGCTCTATTAAGGAGAAATCTTTCCACCTAGGCCAGTCTAGAGAAGACCAGAAATTTGACATGGTGAACAAACTGATTCTTAAATATCCACCAAACATTTACAACCTTTTGGTGAAGTCCATTTCAGTGCTTGTGCAAATCTCACCAATCTATTAAAAAAAAAAAAAAACACTAGAAGACCTCCTGCTGATCTGAGTCATAGGACATCCTCCCTGCACAGTCTTATCCTCTTGCCCACCCACACAAATGTAAGTAGAAGGGGTCAAAGTGGTTGGAGTAATCCTTTCATAAAGTGAGATACATCAAAAAGTTTCACTTTTATATTGTCTTTCATTACATTTTTGTAACACTAGTGTGTCCAGTAATGTCAATTGTGTTAAATACTTTATTCTAGAATATAAGCAAAAAATATAGACAGCCCAATGCCCCTCAATTTTAAACAATTCCCTTTATTGTGCACTCACATAGGAAATCTAGAGTTAGGGATTTTATCAAGCCATAAGTGACAACAAAAGAAGTGCAAATAAATAGTACTGCTATTCTAATATTGGCCTCAATTTAATATTTTTGAAAACGCTATTAGAAAATTGTAATATTGTGAAAAATATTTAAGTTTTTTAATATTTTGTATATGATATATTAAAATATTTTAAAAGTTTATCCAAAAATATTACATTATTTAAAAAGTTTGTCCAAAAATATTAAATCAAGGCCATTGTTAGGGCCATGGAGTCCCCAAGTCCATTGGTATTAGAGGGGTCTTTTTGTGATCAAAGAACTTAATCTCTTCTGGTCTCTTATTGGGTGGGTGGTGGGTGGGGAGGTTAGACTTGGTGGCAGAGGGCATGAGTACAATTTTGCTGTAATGGTATAGGAGGCAGGCTTGCTGGAATCCTATACAAATTTGGGTAGACGTTTCATTGACCACTTGCCAACTATTTATGTATTACAATCCAGATCACAGGCACAGCTTGCCCCTACCTAACTTTGATTACCATTCATCCTACTTACTTATGGTTTGGAAGAAAATGGGGGTATTATTCTCATGAACAGCACATGGTGAGTGCTCTCTCTCCTTGAGTTTACAACGCCCCACAAGCATAAACTTTTCAAACAATATAGTGTTGAATGAATAAATAAATATATATATATATATATATATATATATATATATATATATGTATATATACATATATATATGTGTATATATTAATATATTTTAATAAATATATTTACTAATAATATTAAAAACATGATTGGTTTTCTCACTCCTCCTGGGTGGTATATGCATTCCTCTACCAGTCTAGGTGTTCTGAGCAGTGTCTAAGCTGTTCCTAGAACTGCACTCTTGTGGACAGCGATCTCAGATTTCCCACCTGGAATCTGTTGAAGCCACTCCAATCACAACTGGGACATATATATATATATATATAAAAGTACAAGGAATGATGCAGCTCCTAAAGTGTCCTTAAAAATATATATAAAAGCAGGGAGAAAAAGAAAAAAAAGGGAAAATATATAGTGTAGTATGTCACTGTCCAAATAAAAAGAATAAAACAAAAGAAATACACTCACAATTTCCTTGAGCTAAAATTGTAGCGCCAACTTGAACGCTTGGGCGGAACAATCCCCGCCTATGCATATAGTGTGGTTCTTGGTGGTTGCAGTCACTCAAATGGTGGAAACATAAGCAGCTCTGCGGATATGGACTTAGGATATTATAGTGTAGTGCCCACTTGTAAGTATAGATGACGGTCTTTTCCCTCCAGAAATATAGGAGAAAAGGGAAAAAGAAAAAACAAAATAGTGTGTACCGTATGGCACAGAATACAATTAAAGTGGTAAGAAATTTACTCACATTTGATGGAGCAGATGTGGTCTGGTCTATCCCTCGGGCTTGGGTGGTACAATCCCCACCATGGATACGGTAGTACAAGCAGAATAGCAGCAAAGGTTGGTCCAATAAAAAAGAACTTTTATTTAAAGGTAATTAATATAAAAAATAAAATAAGAAAAAATACACTCAAAGTGAGATAGATAATAATAATAATAAATACACTTAACGCGTTTCACCTGGCAGAAGGCTTTCTCAAAAGTGTTTTTAGAGGCTTTCTCAGAAGTATTTAAAGATATATATATATATAAAACATTCTGAGCTATTGGATGGAGGTATATGGATGGGTTGTATGTAAAGTCCTGCAAACTGTGCCATGAAGTGAAAAATAATACATAATCATGTAGCTAACTGTAAAGATCTGACCTTTTGATTTTGCTATCTATGTTATAACCATTCAGTTTCTTATCACATTAGCAATCAGCTAGGGAATTTATGTACCTCATTATTAATATTTGTTTTAGTTATTTTTGCTAGAAATTAAGATTGTTCATTTGCTTATCTTCTTTTCAGAATATAGGGTTTAATTTTAACCCTGTTCTTGAAAATGCAGTAATGAAAACAGCGTAGGATGTTGCTAATTATTACATTTGTGATCACATTCACATATTAATTTACGAATATCTGACTTTGTTGGATCAAATTTGGTAATATTAATTTAGCTCAATATGGTTTGTTCAAAAAGGTTACATTTATCACATTTATTTTTGGCAAACCGAAGGTAAAAAGACAAATTGAACCAAATATAAACCTAAATGAGTTATTCACAAATTAACCAACATTTATATGAGGGATTAAGGCATGGTGCAGTTGAGTAGCTGAAAGCCCATTCATTTTGTTTCTTTAACCCCTTTAACAGTTGGGGCGAAGGAAGATGAGAGCTTGGGGTTTTTGATTAGTTATTAGGGGTTAAGAATTGGTGGGCAGTTGCAACCAACTTGCTTGGTATTTTAAATTTGTCTGATACACACATACATGCACACCTGTGCACAACACACACATGCACACACATACACATATGCACAATCACGCATGCACACACCTTAGAACTGCAATCATATTGTCAAGAGAGTTAATGTATGTACAGTATTGCACATTGCCTCGAAATTTATTTTCATAATCTTTTTCTTAAAATTTTCCCCAAAACATATACACATGCATTTCCCCAATACATACACACATTCACATACACACACACAAATACACATACACAAACACGCATGCACACACTCTAGAGCTGCAATCATATTGTCAAGTGAGTTGATATAAGCACAGTATTGCCTCTAAAATTATTTATTTTCATACACTTTTTCTGGAAATTTTCCCCAAAGAACATGAATGAAATGTTTTCTTTTTTCTTCAAACCTCTTCCTGCGCATGCAATTTCCAGAAAGCCAAATAACGGAAGGCTGTAATGAAAAAAATAGTATTTACAATAGCATGAAATGCAAAATGCATTTGATTAAACATCTGCGCATTCAAGTGAACTGCAAACAACATTTGTAAAAAAGCAGAAATTGTTGAATGTGAAAGAATATACGAGAAGGCAGAATCCCACAGTTCTTTTTTTTGTCATATACAAGCATCCATACAAGGTCACATTGCTAATAATTTCTGTTTGTCACTGTATGCACGCACATTTCACTGACAGTGCCCGTGCTCGGATGTAGATGACATTCAAGAAATCATCTGGAATTGAGCAAGTTGTGAATAAAAAATAAAATCTTTCTAACTAACAACGTATTTGTTTCATGCTTCCATCGATCCCTTGACCCATACAATACTTTGAGTCTGCACCAACGAATGTGAATATCTAGAAAATGGGTTTGTCCTTTTTACCTAGTCTCAGAAATATCTCTGTATTTGCATTACTGAATTGCTTAACCAAGCATACTTTATGTGTGCTCATTGAAATGTGTCATTCTGTCATATGATTGTTGTTCTCTGCCTGCCCTTGGACATCTTCCAGCAAGTATGGATTATGTTGACGCTGGTTCAGAATTGACGAGGATATGGTAATAACTCCCAGATGGGTATCTTTGTACTTACCATCAGGGAAATGTTAGCAATGTACAGCAAGAGCAAGTATGTGGCAGGTCTATCATCCACTCATTAAAGTCTGCATTATCACTTACAACTGTTCTTGCATAGCAATTGACGAGATAAACAGGCCCAGACGTGTGAGATTAAGGACACTCTTGAGCTCGTGCACTAAACAGTGAATTGTGATAAAAAGAAAAAAAAAACAAGAAGAATTGCAAATTTCAGGTTAATATCACCAATCCTGTAGCTAAAGCTGAGTTAGAGGTTTTTATTTTCCCAAATCAGCAATTTATTTTTAAATCTGTTTTTATTTTGAGAGATTTTACAGAAATAAAAGAGTACAAGAGAGAGCATACAGGCCTCTCCATAGATAACGAAATAAACAGAGCACATAATTGTATATAGGAGATCACAACATTCAGTTATAACACATGTGTTACAAGGGATGGGTACCCCCGGATCCATCTTCAAATGGCATAACATTTAGTAAAAGGGGAACATCTTCCAGATATCATAATCATGTTAACCTTCACCTGTCATTCAGGGGTATCCCAAACTAATTCTGTCTGTGCACAAGTTTGTGGTCTACTCTCCAATAATGAATCCAAGTCACGTAGTTTCCCGTTGTGCTACGCCCTATAACTAGGAATATAATCAACCCCCCCACGAATGACCAAGCCTTCGATGGGAGGCCCCCACCCAGTTTACTGTTGTTTGTCACCAGAATAAGAGGGCTAGGTGTAGGCAAGATGTATGGTAGTTCATGAAGCACCCTCCAAGAGTGGAGCACTTGTGAAACCAGTGCCATCCTATCCACATGTTCTAGGTTCTCCGAGCCTTCCAACCATATAGCCAATTCCAGGGAGGAATCCAGCCCCCCTTTGTCCAGGGCTACCCATTGTTTTTGTGGAGAACACGAATGCCAATCGAGAATTCGTTGCATAACAGTGGTCTGATGACACTTTTTAAAATTGGATAAAGCCAAACCCCACCCTTTGTCTGGGTAGGCAAAGCAGGCCATGGCGCAACCGTGTTCGTTTCCCAGCCAAACATATCCAATAACCGCTGTCTTCAAAAAAGACAAAAGAGTTGCTGGCAGGGCTAGTGGAATAGCCTGGAGGAGGTAAAAAAAAAACCTCGATAGTACATTCATTTTAACTACTGCTAACTGTTCATGCCACAAAATATGGGGGTATGCCCATCTTTTCAAATCAGCCAGCAATATTTTCAGCAGGGGTAGAAAGTTGCAACAATATAAGTCTTGCGGATCTGTGGTCACCCAAATACCAAGATACTTCATTTTACCAAAGCACCAATGAAACGGTAACAGGGAATCCAGTGCCACATAAATGTGTCTGTATTATCTGAAAGCAATAACATGAGGCTGTATAAACCAGTGACATCTTTTAGGTATGGATGATATTAACTTAACAAAGATAAAAAACTTAAAAATTGGCTTATTTTAG
The DNA here is from genome assembly GCA_933207985.1 of Pelobates cultripes. NCBI lineage: Eukaryota > Metazoa > Chordata > Amphibia > Anura > Pelobatidae > Pelobates > Pelobates cultripes. The sequence goes on along the minus strand of OW240918.1, from coordinate 38,559,672 downwards.
CCCATTCTCTCAGATATATATTTGTGGATGTAAAAGTTTGCCACATACGTCAATTTCATATATACTCAAAGTTGGTTTGGTTTAGACTAGCTAAAGAATTAAAAAAATACTTGTCCTTTCTGTTGCTCCTGCTCTGGTCTTCACCTGCTGGAGAAATGCATTTTTTCATTCAATAAACTGATCAGGTATTCTACCTTGATAGAAAACACTAATAATTGTGAATATAAATCTAGTGAAAGTGTACAAGTACCTCTAAAGTAGTAGGAGTAGTCTAAATATCAGACAATGAATGATTATGTAATGTAGGTGATGTTAAATCAAATGTAATAATAGCTTTGAAGTTAATCTAAAACATATGCAGTCCTGTGCCCCTTACCCCTTCCCAATAACTATAGTCACAAATCCTCCCATTTTCACTACTAAATATTTTTTATTTTACTTATCTTTTTTAAAAAAACGTTTTTACAATCTTTTTTTGAGTTTTACATTTCCACAGTGTTTAAAGAAAGAAAGAACGACAAAGGTAATGTACATATACAGCTATTAGAGACATTGTATAAACAAGTTTATTCATAGGTTAAGATATGCAGAATTCCGTTTGGGTTAAACCATGTGCGTATGTGCGTATAGCACCAATTTCAGAGGGGGAGTGAAAGGAATAAAGAAGAGGATAGGTGGCGAATGAGGAAAGGAGCGGTAGGAAGAAAATAAATAAATAAAAAAGGTAAAAGGAGAGAGTTATGTGATCTAAGCAGTCTCTCTCTCTCTTTCCAACCTAGCCCCCCACACTGGCATTCTGTATTGTGAGCCCTGTGAGGAGTGAGTTTGGGGGGTGGATATATCCCTTAAATAGGCCTCCAAATAGTAAGAACCAATAGGGCCCGTAGGCCAACCAGGTATGTCACCAGCGTCTAGGTGCCCACTCTGGAAATGTAATCCAGCCAAAGCGTCCATGTCGATGTGCATTTATCTGGATTGTACCGAAACACAGAAATCATATAGATCTCTTCTACCCTAGCAATCCATTGCTGGAAGGATGGCACACCAGTTTGCTTCCACATGGGTAGGATCAAGCTGCATTTAGTAGGTGTTTGGTCAGTGATTTTGTATATGTTTCTATGGTAGATTTAGTGTGGTGCAAGAGCATTGGGAACGGTTCGAAAGGGAGGTCGGTGTCTACTATTTTGTGGATCTTAATGTCTATAATTTTCCAGTAGGGGGATATCCTCAGACAGGATCACCAGATATGTAGAGCACTTGTGAGTTACAATATATATTTTGTCCTATTCCTGTTCTGTGAGCATTTCTCCAGTCTCTTCCTCCCACTTAGCAATAAATCTAGGGAGTACTCTCTTCAGCAACAGCATCACATGGAGATCCAAGACTCCCTTGGATATGTGTTCTCTGGAGGAACAGGTTGCCTCAAATTGTGTTAAGGCTTTGTGTAGTAGGGATTTGCACTGGATGTTGTTGAAGTATGTTTGCTCTTGGTAATAGAAAAAGCGGTTGGGCTGGGTAGGAAGACCCTCTGGATGTAGTTCGGGTAAAGGCTTGAGCTTTTCAGCTGAGCACCATTGTTGTACATACACCCTGTCATAGATGTGGAAGCTCCATAGACCTGCTGGGCTGAGTCCATCTGCTAAGTTTGGGTTATGTTATATTGGTGTAAAGGGATTCAGGTTCGTGCTCAGTTGGGATGAATAACGCAGGGTGCACCACACCTATACGATGGCATTCACCATCGGGTTCCCAATATGCATAGAATGATACAAAGAGCCGCCATGCCAGATGAGGGATGGAAATTTACCTTCCGTCTGCTGCAATTCTAGATTCACCCAGAGCTTCGAGGTGGTATGCATAGCCAATCTGCCTCCCTGAGCAAGTGTGCAGCCTGGTAATAGGTGGTGACAGATGGGAGTCCAACCCCTCCATGATTCTTGGGCACGATGAGTTGAGATCCTTTGATCCACACAGCTTTTTCTCCCCAAACAAACTGCTGGATCGCAGCATTAGTGAATGGAAGAAAGCTCTAGGGACCACCACAGGGATGGTATTTCTCATTCACATCCTGCACAACGTTCTTTATCCGCCTTCCTCTAGCCATCAACATCATAAAGCTCTCAGTTACATTGTGCCTAAATTTCAATTAAATCCTCTATATTGTAGGCTTGTGAGTTAACTTGCTAAGTACTTTATGCAAAGTTTTCCCTAATGAATTTGATTTAGTTTATGTAAATATTATACTTATTGAAGCATTAGAACATATGCAGAACTGTACAATTTATAGGTGTTTAAATAATGCACAATAATAATAATAACAAAATTAATACAGACAAAATTATTAATAGTTATAGTTCTTAATTCATCTGGAAATAGATGTTTATGATAATGTTTTTTAGTTTTTTTGCCTGTGGGCTTAAAGGGACAGTGCACAAATGCAAACAACAAAAAACAAAACTACTGTTAAGTGGATATACCCCAAATGAAAGCGTGAATGCTTTTAATTGTGCATTATTCTTCAATAGGGTATATTTAAAACAGTTTGTAGGCTTTGCAATTCCTCCTCTTCTTCCCCAACCCAGAATTTCTGTGGTTGCCCAATCAGTGCATCTGATTGAGAAGTCTTTGGAAAACAGGTGCTCAAAAGAGCTAAACAAACTAGGAAGTAACGGGACCTTTTGTTTACTTGAAAGATTACAAGATTAACAAGGTTAATTCATACAGTGCCAATTTCTATTGAAATCTGCTTTTTTTTATCAAATGAATAAAGAAGACACACTCTTCACACATTAAACATTCCAGCAAGGTAAAGTGCTTTAGGTGTGTGGAGTATTCCTTTAATTTTTAGAAACATACAGTTTCTTCCGTGCAAATCTCTGCTCATTGTAAAGAGATTTATCCCTCCATATAAGGATTAACATAAGGCAAACTCTTCTACACAGGTAAACATACAGTGTATTCCACAACAAAGTCATGAATGCCATCACTGGGGTTATAAAAGTGAAGAGCTCACATGGATATCATCATTACTTTTATATAAATAAAACTAACTTTTTAATGTTTGGCTTCTTTTTTTTACACTATATCTCAGTTTCCCACCTTGCGATAATGACATAGCTCCCTGCTCAGTTTTAAAATCCGTATTTTGTTACTATTGCTGCTGCTGCAACCTTTTTGAAACCTTTCTATCTGTTTTATATCATGATTCATTCTTTCCTCTCTTTATGCCTCAGCATTCCCAAGTTACCTTCTTATCCGCTGTTTCCTTTGCTATAAGTAAAAGATTTACAGTGAAGGATGTTAAATGATTATTATATGAGGTCTATGGAGAGAAGAGAAGCTCAGAATATGATTACAGGTGCATTCCCCCTTGTTTGATGACTCTTAACTATGTCATGAAAGATTGTTGTATTTTTTATTATTAAGGTTTGTTAGAGAGTGCATAACTTTGAAATACTACCGATTTAAAGTAGTATTTACGTTAGTATTACAGTACATGATATCCCCGGTGAAGCAACTATTGCCAGCAAGTCAAGATGAGATTGTAGTTCTCACCATCCGAGGCTTCAGTTGTAAACCCATTAAATTAGTGTCAGTCCAACATGTCTGGGAGTCTGGGAATTCACAAAATACTTTAGCAAGGTAATAAGGATGTTGCTTTCATGTTCAACAGTATTTTCCATTATATGATTCTGCAAGATCAGCAAAAACAATTAACTGTTTAGCAGAATGAGGTCTATTGGGTAGGTATCAAGTAGAAGATAAGGCATGCTATCAACTAGAAATAAAAATAAAATAAAATAGAGGTGATGTAAAGAGGACCTGGTGAATCTATTTGGGGTTGGATTATCTTTGTAGAGGTGTGTTGACCTACATCAAACATTATCACCTGCAGGTTAAGCCTGGGGATTTTGCTGTCTCAGTTTTCCACTGATGATCTGTTGGACGAAGCAGAAGAAGAATAAAACGTTAGGGTCACAAGCAGTATGAAAGATTGGGCAGGAGACTAGCTCACACACCAGAACCTGAACGTGACCGGACAGGATTCAACAGATGAAGTGTCATGAAAATGTCATTAGTTTCACAGATTTAGAAGTTCAGTTTCGCAATTAGATATCTGTCACGCTAAACACATAGTGATAAAAACTCCACCATAAATAGTGAAGTGTCGCCACAATGTCACGTTATATGATCAGCAAGAACAAACAGAAGGATACCGCACATCTCTACAGCGCATCTCCAAGCGTTCATTGCAAGACTGAAACATTGCTTGGGTACTCTATGATCAATTAAAGACTGCACTAAGCAAGCCATTGGGAACTTCTATGGAAACTAATGGCTACTTTGGAGACGGTTTGTGTCTGAACCAACTTGGGCTAACTATCGATGTCTACGAAAATGTCATTAGTCATATTTTGGAATGCTTGAATATGACAGCAGAGAACTAGACAGGCCAAGTCTTGACATGAGGGAAACTATTTAAATGTGAGTGGAATGGAATGAACAGAACATGGTATGAATAAGCTTGCATTTGATTGAAAAAGAAAAAGTTCACTTTAGTAGATTAGACAGTATGGTATGGTAGCGGAGCCCTAGTCCTAGCAGGGACTTCCTATCCGCCGGAACACCCAAGATTAAAATCGGGAACAAGAAAACACCAAGTAGATATTCCACCTTCTCCCCAGCAACTGGAAGACACACAGTTTTGGGAGTACAACTGGTGTTATTCCTGCCACACACGGCTTTTATACATTGCCCCTGGCATGGGGTTTCTTAGTCACAATTACAGGGCTTTTCTTCCCAAGATCCTCTGTGTTTGAGATATAATTGCATGAGAAAAAACTTTAACTCAATTATCTCTCAGGTACAGAAAAATCTACAATATTTAAAAACATCCAAATATTTATTTTAATAACTCCAGAACCCAACCAAAGTCATATCACCGAATAGCTTGGATCTGTGCGCACACTTTGCCAAAATATCACTCAGATCCCTTTGGTGGTTCAGGAACGCCATTCGAATTAAGTTTTGACAGGTCGGCCATGAGGTGATACCCCAAAACAGTTCCAGAGAAAATAAGGTAACGACCAGTCATCTTTCCGGGGTTCTCACACGAACACTGATGAATCTATCCCCTGACTGTTAGTATACAAATGCTCCCCCTGTTCGGTAGTTTATGCCTCCCGCATGCCTTTCTCCTAACTGTTCAGGAAGTTGCATTGGCAGTGGTACCAGTTTCCAGGGCATTCGCTATCGATGACCATGTACCGCTGTGCCCAATTGGGAGACAAAATGGGACACACAGGGAAAGCACTTGAACTAATAACCAATTTGTGGTTAACAGCCAGGGGTGGTCGGTGATTATGAAGGTACGAACAAGGTGACCACACAGAGTTGATTCGGTAAACGAACAGAGCTGTACGGACAGCCTAACAAAAGGGAATAAAAGTGTAGCTAAAGCATCCATTCCGCTACAGGTATAAGTGGGGCAATGCCACAGAGGCCTCGGTTAAATTAGTTTAAATTAGCATCAGAAATGATTCCAAGCTGTTAGAAAAAACTTATCATATCACTTATCCACAGACGTCACCATTAAAGTATATGGACATTTTTGTGTCTACCTCGTTTGCAAAGTTTTTTCCTAAGAGAGTGGAATAATTTCTGATGCTCATTCAATCAAATCAAGACAAGAGATCCCAGCAACAGACAATGACCATTGTGAATGAAGACTTTTACTTAATGTAATTGGGAAAAAACTGAAGGTAATGGGTAACTTGTTAAAAATATTAGTTTTCTAGGTTGGATTTTACATAAAATCTTCTTGTTAGCCACCTATTTAATAGGTTCAGCTGATTATATTCCCTTTTGTGTAAGCAGAAAAATGATGGTATCTTATATTGAACTTTACTTCAGGGAAGAATTGCGTTCTATTTCTCAGTACGGTGTAATGACACAGAAAATCAGTAAATACTAAATAAATGAAACAACATATTTTTATGTACACTTTGAGAATATATCATTGCAACAATGTGACAAGTCTGCTTAAGAAAAATATTTTTTACAGTATATATGCATAGACATTGGGAATAGCTTGCACATTTCCTCTCTTATCTTCTGCTGCAAATCTCTCTGTTCCCTCAACGTCATGATTCCAACCTTGTCCCCTCTGATCTGGGCTCCTTTTTGGTTCTGCTTGCTTTCTCTCTTAACTCACTCTTGACTAACTCATTAACTTTTAGGAGACTAATGAAAACACACCTGTTAGTAACCTTCCAAAATGTAACACTCTTCTTAACATCTGATTTCTATCTCCCAGTCCCCCTGTGTCCAATTAACATGACCTCACTATCTCCTGACCCTATCTGTCCCATATCCCACCAGTTCCTCTACGCCCAAATCATCCTATCTCATTACTACCTCTTATTAATCAACCCTTCTCACCAGTGCATCCGAATACAAACCTCTGTCTGACCTATCCCCAGTTGCCAGTGCTAATCTGTTCTGATTTCTCTATATCATATTGTTAAAAGTGGCTTTTGATGATTGTATAATGAATGTAGTCATCGATGGCCCTCCTGTTAAGCTATGCAAATTGCCCTTGGTAACTTCACACACTATATAATAAATGCAAAATCAATAAATCAATGGCTGCAAATGTATTGAGAATTGCACTACAGAGAGGAGTCATATTCCTTTTATAGTTGGCTTCCATGTAGTATCTATAATAAAATAGCTTAATAAGTTGGAACTAGCTTGGGAAATCATAAAAAAGACAACATCCTTGTTTATCATAACATGACTTATAATGACTATAATGGGTCTTTGCCGTTCGAAATCTGTGAAGTGAAGTGGGTTCTCATTAAACAACACCACTCATTTTCTAGTGATGTGTTTCTTTATAATTAAACTACCCATGTAGGGAGATTGGGTGTTCACAAATAAGTACTATTCACACATACAAAATATATCTTACTTTTCTAGTTTAGAAATATTATTTGTCTTGTTGTACACTTGTTGGATACACCATACCGGAGAGGAATGGGTCAAACTTCTCACCTGAAAGGTAAAAGACAAGGTGAGGTGCGGGAATTGTTTGTACAATCCATTTGCCCTATTGCAGGAATGTATACATATTTATCTTTATCTCATTTTGATGAAAACATTTACCTTATAACTGTGGTACGTTTACCCAGCTTTGAGTGTTTTGTTCTAGCTAAAATATCTCTCTACAGTGATGGAAGCTCTTTAACTGATAATCCAAGGTTGAAATTTATGATTTTAGCGATCTTTTTGCTGCCCACATACCACGTCAAGGCAAACCTCTTAGGTGGGTCCTACACTGGCTATTCACATTGCTTCCTTGAGCTTCTGGCAAAGATATCTCTAATGAAACAGAAAGGGGTATTTTTTATAAACCCCTACATGCTTATTAACCCTTATTAGGGAACACATGGGGTGGGCACTTGTTTTGCTCTAGCTGAACTATCTCTCTTTAGACTACAGTGATGGAAAGTCTTTTACTGATGATCCAAGGTTGAAATGTATGATTTTAGCGATCTTTTTGCCGTTCATGCACAATAGCCTCCCAATGCTTTCCTACGAGAAAGTGTTGGATTGGCTGAGATTATCAAAATTGATAATCTCAGCCAAGGAGATGGAACGGGCGGTGGATACCGGCACGACAAGGAAGAAAAAGGTGAGTAAACTAACTTTTTCACTGGAGGCAAGAGGGGCCAGTATATTTACTTTTGTATCACACAGCTATGTTACAATGCTGCCGCCCACCCCATGTGTTCACTCTAAAGGGTTAATAAGCATGTAGGGGTTTATATAAAATACCTCCCTGTGTCTCATTAGAGATATCTTTGCCAAAACCTCAAGGAAGCAAGGTGAATAGTCAGTGTAGGACCCACCTAAGAGATTTGCCTTGATGTGGCGGGTGGGCATCCCCTCTCATGGCCATTGGACTACTAAATAACCTCCATTTGTTTAAATATGCATAGATGTCACGCCAAGGGTGCATAATTCATTGTTGCACAATAGAATATTGCCATTTATTGTAATCTGTGTAGTGCATATATAAATTGACCACTTGGTAGAGATCAGATGACAGAAGGGGTAATGTAAATTGCATAGGAATGTGAAAGAAGTCAGATGGTTTACCATATGGATTGATCCTTTGATTAATCAAAGGCTCTGCAAGGAAGTCTGGGTTAAATATAAACTAACTCTCTAATTTGCCATATATCTAGATTCCCTCTTAGATAAGGGGTCCTTCGATATTTTAACGGCCATTGGCCTTGTGTTCAAAAGGAACATTAAAATTTACCCACAGATTAATAATTGAGGCTCATTTTTATTATATTTAGAATGGGACAAGCACAATCTTGATTTGCATAACTTAACAATAGGGGAATGGATTGTGATGTCCGCTATATTGGGTCACAAGTAAGGAGTGTGACCTATCTATGGATTAGAAAAATGGTAACAAATTCATAGATGCAATTATTATTTCTGTGGCAAGTACATAAGAGGAGATAAAACCAATTGTTTCCATTTGGATTGATGTTGGTCTGGAAAACAAGGAGGTGGTCACTTATAGTGAAATGTGTTTGTACTTGCTTGGGGGCAGAATCTAATTCTGAGTGAGTCATCATCTTTCTTACCAGATACCCACTGGGTAGAAGGCACCCCATTTAAAAAAAAATTTTGTGGTGGAAGCGTTAAGATAGAAATAATTATATCATTTTGCTTGTGGGTGTGGGTGTGGGTGGTGTTAAGGGGGATTTCATCATTATTTCCGGTCTAGTGCAGACAAATAGTGAACGTTAACCCTTTCAGCACCACAACAACTTCATGCACAGTCTTGAAGTAGGGTGCGTTCATGATAATAGTGATTTGGGAAGAGCACATGTAACTTTTTCCTTTGGTTTTTACTGTATGTATTGGGGCTGATGTGAATTATAGTCGTTGCTGCTGCCCAAGAGTAGTGGGAGTTTGAGCGCAGGAGTTGTTTTTGTGTATTCGATTCTCACTTTGTGTCTTATTTTTCATATATAAGCTTGTAAACTTCAGTTCTAATTATTGATAAGTACTTTCTATTCAAACATTACCATCTCATACTTGGTAATTATATATCAGCTAGTCTAAGGGAGTTTTATTAAATGTTCTAAAGTACTTTGCTTGCCTGTCTGCACATAGAGAAAGACACAAAATGTCTACTCACGTTCTAGACAAAACTATACATATGAGAACACTAAAGATTACTAAATAAAATTTCTTGCAGCTGCTAAAAGTTAAAAGCAACCTATAGTTAAAAGCAACCGTTCTAGATTTTTCATTACCACTCTATCCGTATATATAAGTGTGGTTTATTTCGTAGGCATCCCCTAATATATTCTGCTGTGAAATGGGTTGGTGTTTGGGAAACAAATACTAATAGTTACAATTCAATTTATAACAAATCAGCAATTTCTGTGATTGTAAACGAGACATCATTTTAATGTAAAATGTATTGATGTAATCATGCTTAATATAATGTGTTAATCGAATAGAAATGGTGGAAAATGGCTGAATGCTTAGTACTTTATCTCCTGAAGATTATACGGTTCTTGGTACAGAACGGATTATTGAGAGCAGCCGTCTCTTGAAAAGCATGTAACAGCTGTGATTCAGGGTACTTAGCAGCCATGAGTCAACTTCTGCCACCTTTCTCTGAGGTCAGAGGGCAAAGGGTAGCTGGATGAGCACTTTTAATTGGAAGGTCATGAACTGTTGAAAATCTGTATTATTATGTAGGTATGATAATGTCAAGGAAATCAATGTTGAGGTTTTGTACTCATGTTAAACTCTGTAGATCATTTCAAATGAACACCCAAACATAGCAAATTGGATTAATTCCAAGCATATTTCTAGTTTTCTCCCCCAATGTTAACTAAAGTTGAAGGCGTGCAAATAGCTCAGCGAACCCTTAATTTTTAAAACTTGGTTCATAAAGGCTGCAAAAAACTAATTTGATATTTTATTAAAAAAAAAAAAAATACAAAAATTCATTAATGCAGAGCGATATACATTGATAATGAACAAGATTTATATTAAGAACAAAATGGTATGTTCCATGATGCAATAAATGTAAAAAACTATAGACATCTATGTTTTTGTTGTTTTTGTTTCTAATTTCAATCTTAAATCCCGTAGCAGAATATGAGCAAGAGCAGTGTACATATGCTACCAGGCCTTGATGTTCTGTGTCTAAAGAAAAATCTATATCTAATTGGTAGTCTAGTGAGGTTTAATGAACATATGAATCATATGGAAAAAGGTGAGCAATGGCCCCCTGTGCTGTGAAATAAATGGGTCCTATATTGTGCTTTACTTATTATGACTTTGCTTATCTTCTGGAAAACATTCTACAGATAACCTTGTGCATCTACTGGGAGGGCAGGAAGCGATTGACCAAGATGGCACGTCTCCTATCCCAGCCCCACATAGGGGTATATTCACTAAACTCTAATCTGTAGCAAATCTGAAATCTGAGTAGTAAAAATTTATAAATTGGTAAAGAAATAATTAACCAATTGATCCTATTTGAAACTTTGCAAATTTAATACATTTTAGATTGCATTTAGCACAGTATTTCTTGTACTCTTACTTGCAAACTTTATATTCAAAATGGATTCCCGAACCCCTTACATAAATTAATTCTGTACATAGGCTTAATTAACAAAGCAGTTAAAGGAACACTTCAGGCACCATCACTACTTCATAAAAATTGTTATGGTGCCAAGAGGTCCCTGTGCACTTTCTTACCCAAAGGGGTTAAACTGGTCTTAAATCGTTTGAGAACTGTTTAACCCCAAAGGTTGCCTCCAGCACCGGATCTCTAATTTCCCCAGCGGCATCTGGCTTCTGAAATTGACTTTCAGGAATTTCAAGTGCCGCCTGGCAGGGGCATCGCTGGTTGATTTGAGCAGCGGATGCTCTAAGACAATCAGTGGCTCCCCATTCCCCTGCTGGTGAAACTGGAGATTCGTCGCTGGAAGCAGCCTTTGGGTTTTAACCGTTCAAGAATGGAGACATATTGGCACCATAACAACTTAAGTTGTCACAGTGCCCGGAGTATTCCTTTAAGCTAAATACTTGCAAATATATTTTTTGTAATAAACATGTATGGCACCCATATAGATATATTGTGTCCTAAGGGTCTTCATTTAACTGGTGTGGAGAACTTCTGGCTTAATGTATCAGTATGTAGCATTTAGGCGTTTGACAGACAGACTATCTAAATTGTTTCTTAGAGTTTAGAAGTTTTTGGACGGCATCTGCTTAAACTATAATTATGCTGACAACAGTTTAAAATATCTGAGGGGTTTGTGTATCAACAGAGGCATCATTTTCAATGAATGCAAGAGATCAACGGCTGCCTGAAAAGATAAAAAGACATCCCAACTTTACAAACAAAGACACACATAACACAACAGCCTGTTAATTTTACTTCTTAAATGACTATAATTGCATGCCTACTAACAGCATTTATACTTAAATGGCTTCATGACAGCAGATCATAAATTATGCTTCTGCTGAATATTTAGAAGATAGTTTAAGGAAACCAGTAATAACGGCTTATTCATGTTTTATTTTTAACGGTTTTCATATTATCTCAGTCTCCCTTCCATTATTGTCTCCCCTCTTCCTTCTATCCCAAAAATCTTTTACATCACTCACCTTCCATTGCTTTCTATAACATTAGTCAATAGCCCCAATCTCCATTTCTTACCACACCTTTTATCTGCTCTCTTTTATTCTTTAATGTATCTATAGAGCTGCTAATGCCATCCCTTACATCACATCCTGTTTCACAATGTCCTCTCTCTACTGTTGACCAGAAGTCTTGTGCTCTCTTCCTCGTTCATCACATGAAAGATGAAGCATTCCCCATGGTTCTCTCTATCTTTAATGCACAGATTTCTTACGCTCCTTTTTATTGTTTTCTCCACCACCCATTTGAATTCCTTTCTCTCACCATGTCCTTCATTTCCCAATTATTTTTTTTCACAGCCAGCTATCCTCTAGATTGCTTTACATGCTTTACATGCTGGTTTTCAATTGTAGTGTCAGTCCTCGAGTGTGATATAAGGAGTGATCAGATTCTATGGTGACAGACAGTTCAATAGTTTCTCCTGTTCAGTTGTACACACACGATTGAGTAAAAGCATTGGGATATGATGTCACAAAGGTCTGTTGCTGTGTCGCTGAATAGAATGAAACTTTAAGCGAGCCAAATAAGCAGAGCAGCTCTTTTCTTTGCACTAATTATTACCGGGGTCTACTCAAAAGAGATATTTTGATCTTGTAAACAAGCCAAAGTTGCAATGCAGTTATCTAATTTATGACATTCTACAAGAAAAGATTAGCTGGTCTTCATAATCTCTAAAGGAATAGAAGACAAGTGGACATGGACAAATAAAAGAACCATCATGAAACATATTACAACTAAAGAACCTAAAAAACTAGAGATATTGGAAACTTTAGATCTCCTTTTAATAATAGTATTTACCATTAATATGATAACACCCTCCATACACACACACACAGAATTCCACCAGCAGCGCACTGACTTATTGTTCGAGACAGTAGAGTATCATTGGAAGAAGAAAATGCTGATAAAGAAACATGGAAAGCTGCGATCAAGGAGGGCGTTCATGTCATCAATCAAAATCAGCCACCCAAGTTGAACCAACAACTCCTCCACTCCATCAGTGGACAGGTGCAAACATTTACAAGCCTTTCTCGCAGATGAAAAAATCTTACCCATTAACCTCAAACCTTTCATTATCATTGGAAAAAAATTTAAATTTCTTAGTCACGTTGGAGGTAATTTGTTCCACAGTACAGCAGCTTACTTAATTAAAGTCATTACCAAAACCAGCATTAAACTTACCAAACCATTAGGGTTTTACTGGGGATTTAGCTCAAGGGAACTCAATAACAAAAAAAATTTAAAAAATAAAAACAAAATGAAGATGTAACTGCATAACTGTACCATTAGAGATAAATAATCAGCCATAGCATGTACTCTGCCTTACTCCCCACCCTCAAAATATATTAGGGGAAGAGTATATCTGTAAAAAAGATATTTTATACATGTCTGTCAAAGATCTTTGTTGCAAAGTCAGTCAACCCTAGTGTACTTCCAGGAAACTCTTGTAGCTTACTCGATAATATGTATAATGGGCCAGATTTTAGGCCAAATCCGCAAAGCTGTAGATTAGACACTTTTGCCCGTTTGTCAATTTCTGCCAAATGTACAGTTCTCATTTCTTTACATTTACCAGTTTTAACAATTATATTTGTTGTACCAGGAAATGTTAAAGATTTACCAGATAATTATTTTTTTGGCCAAAATAGAAAAGTTTATACTTTACTGAACTTGGCTTCTGTTTCTCCAAATTTTCAGTTCCCTTGTGTGATTGAGTGCATGTGTGTGACTGTATATGATTTGTGTGGGTGTGATTGTGTGTGACTATGTGTGTGTGCGTGTACATGTAGCTTTTTAAAAAATATATTACCTATACAATACCCAACACAACATTAAGTATGAAGAAAATGTTAAACATGAGAAAAAAAGAAACATTTTTACAAGGAAAACTATCCCCAAATATATTTACATGTCAGTCCTGATGCCTCAAATGCCTCCTATGTCTAGCATTTAAATTAAGCTTTAATAATTAAAGATAACCCTATAGCAACCTTACCCCTACACCAACCGTAACCTTACCCCTAAGCTTGACCCTACATTATTCCTAACTCTACACTATCCCTAACCCAGCATTAACCCTAACCTGGCTTTAACTCTTACCCAACAAAAATTCTACATTAATCCTACCCCTACATCAACCCTATCCCTCCCTAACACTAACCGAACATTAACTTTTAACCTAAGGCTAAACCTAATCCTAACAGGAGCCATAGCCCTAACTCAGAAGGATTCTCTCTGCTGACATCAATACTGACATCAGTAGGGGCTTTCTAAGCTTATACAGTACACATCACACTGTACTGTATGACCGCAACATAAGTGAGAGATCTGCTTCTCATGCTGCAGGTCCTACATGCTGTCCCATCGATAATATAGTGACAGATCATTGTTGGCAGGGCCAGGGAAAAAATTGGCCCGGGCATTTTTTAATCACAGCGGCCCCCTAAGAAGGGGGCGGAGCCAGAGAGGGTGTTGGTGCAATGGTCCCCACTTTGGATTTATTTGGGGTAACAGCATCTGGCAGGCTTACTGCTCGATGGTATCAGCTCTGGTGGTATAATCCCTACCTCGGATTAGTAGTAAAAAGCCAAGTAGCGAAGGAAATATATTATCAAATATATTTTTTAAATGGTAAATAAAATTTAAAGGAAATTGGCACAAACCAGGTTTATTTGTCCAAAAGAATTCCTTTATTCAGTAGTAAATATATTTACATTTACTGTGTGTCTTAAAGGACACTATGTGTATTCCTGACACTATAGGTTGGTAAACACCAATGCATGCAAAGCATGGAGACACTGAATGTCAGTGCTGCACATTGTGCAGCGCTGACTTCGGGAAGCACATCTAGTGGTCTGAATGACTACCACTAGAGGGGTTTCTAGGCAGTAATGTAAACACTGTCTTTTCTCTGAAAAGGCAGTGTTTACAATAATAGGCTTGCAGGGACCGACTATACTCACCAGAACAACTACATAAAGCTGTAGTTGCTCTGGTGACTATAGTGTCCCTTTAAGTCTTCCCATCACCCTCTACCAGCACACAGGAGAAATAGGGAGTGACATTCTCTGGGCCTCCTCTGGTTAATAGTATGGTCTATGATACCACGCACGCATCATTTAACATTTTTTTTAAGGAGGACCTGCATGCTGGTGTTACATACCCCAGTCATGTATATATTTTATCCCGTTAGTGGTGTTATGACTAGAAGCAGCAAAGCAGTATCACTGCTTCAAATTGCAACTTCTGCCATTTTTTTCCTCTCCATTGTCACAAACTCTGCACTTGTGCTAGGAAAATAGCTCCTATGAAAATGCTGATTTACGTTTGTAAGTTAAAACGCAACACATGCTAGTAAATAGTTTGGATCTTTTAACTGACTTAAGAGCTTAAAAATTTTTGGGGCAACAATTTTAACATCGACTTGTAAATTGAGAAGATTCTATTCACATCTTTAAAAAAAAAAACTATTTTAACCCTTTAAGGACACATGACATGATTCCCTTTTATTCCAGAAGTTTGGTCCTTAAGGGGTTAAAAAGTATCTCAGTGACATTAATAATACACTTCAAATGATTTTCATTATTAAGTCATAATTTTCCTCTTTCTTACGTGCAAATGTGTTCTTCCACTGTAAAAATACAGCATAATAGTACCATGATTTTTATTTTTTAATTAAAGATTTGTATCAAATATTCATTTGTTTTTATATTTCTGAAATAAGAAGCAAGTTTCCTCGGTTTAGTATTTAAAAAAATAGATATATTTTTGGCCACAGTGAGTTTGTGTTAATATTTTCTAATCCTAGCGACCTCAGCAGCCACAATGCACAGAGTCCTAATCCTTGCTACAATGTTTTCTCATTAACCACACAGCACTGGCCACACCAGTTGTATGAACTAAGCAATGCCTAAGGCACCGCTGGAATTAATTACCAGAAGAGGCACTGCTGGTTTGAATTGTCATCTTGAATTTATCACTTGCCACTTAATGTAACTCATCTGACCTAATACATACTATGTGTCAGGAGAGGTTTGGCTCCGATTCCACCAGGGTAATGGGCAGGGTGTTCTGTATAGCTAATGTTCCGGTATTGCAGAACACACATCTGCTGGAGGCCTAGTTATAAGATCCTACCCTGGAGGCATAGCTTGCTAACAATGCCCCAAGCAAATTGAAGCTATCCCGTACGTCATGTAACATCTGAAGCTTATCGTGATTCAAAGCTGTAGCCGACACATTTAATTTTTGCTTCTCAGAGATGATAATCTTTCATTTCATTGGTTGTAACAAGTCTGTGACCATTTGTGTCTTTCGTATTTCAGTTTTAGAGTATAATGAAGCTGGCTGTCTCTGTGTGGATAAATAAATGGCTCTAGGGGGCTTTTGGTATTAGATCCTGCTTTTTTACAGTATAAATTGAACAGAAATAGCTCATTAAATAACTCACAAAAAATATATTGCCTGCAGTACAGTCAACTTAAAACCCATGATGTTATAACTTTTTCCCCTCTTTAAGAATGTTTTAACTACAACACTGCTTGATGCTTTCCTGTGTTCTTTTTATTTATATGATGATATGAGACCTCTTAGGAAATGCAGCTTACTCTTACAATATCACAATGTCATAATGACAATACAACAAATGCTTTATGTAGTTTTAGGTTAGCACTTCAAGATTTATTGTATACTGAAGAATTTTGTTACATATCTGGTAAATTAATATTAGAAATGTTTGTGTGTGTGTGTGTGTGTGTGTGTGTGTGTGTGTGTGTGTGTGTGTGCGTGCACATGTGTGTATGTATGTGTATATATTTTTATAGAGAGAGAGAGAGAGAGAGAGAGAGGGACAAAACCCTCTGTATGCCCATGAATTTTAGGCCACTACTGTTTCTATTGTGTTTTAATGGCCTAAAATGCATGGGATGGGCATACAGAGGGTTTTAGGGGACTGTCAGGGAGGGGGAGAGGGGTGATTATATGATACATTTTGGTCAACATGAGATGAAATGGATCTTCAACCTGGGGACTTTACAACCCCAAGGTCTGAATATTAATTTAGAATTTTGCCATTTTATTTAGTTTTTGATATGTGTCATTCATAAGTTTTAAAATTGGCTGAACATCTATAATACAAATATACAATTTTTTAGACCAATTTTATATAATTTTTGACATAATGTTATTAATGCCCATCTGTAACCCTGGTTCCACTTCACAGAACAATCTTGAAGAAGGGGATTATATTTATACATATTTTATTTTTTTATACATTTCCCTAGCACTTATTAATAAGTGACAGTGATATTAACTAAATAAGATGGCTTTTAGTATGATTGTTACCTTACTATTAATGCAGAGCTGCTGCCCTCCCCTAATCTCATATTAGAAATTGTTGGAGGGAGTGGTGAGCTCTCAGATGGACAGTTGCCGCCCAGGTTGGTTGGCGGATGCGGCGAGCGGTATATTCCGCAACGTCACTTCCACCAACCATGATGCACACACTTGATGTACCTTATGAACTGCCATAAACCACCAATGACTTTTAAGGATAAGAATGGTGGTAATGATTACCCAATGGGAGACACCTAATACAGGTGTATAAATCTAATTGGTGACCAGAACTTTGGAACAAACACCACTGGTTAATTATCAGTCACATGAGGACAAAGAGGAGGGACCATGGATCTGTTAAATATGGAGCCTCGGGAACCTTCATGGGGGAAAGTGACACCTCCTTTATAGTGGCACTATATCTACATACCTCGGAGCCGGGACTTAAGCTCTGGAAAAGTTGAGCTAAATACCTACCTTTATATTTTATCGATTTTAAATGGGTGATTTTATACACTGGTGGCTCTGTTCTTCTTTCTCTTCTTTTTTTGGGAGAATATCGCTTATTGAAGGAGAGATGTGATGCTGCCCTAAAAGCATAACTGTAATCTTTATGGAGCCAATTTATATATGCTCTGTTACATGTGAGTGGTTTGACTACTTAGAGATTATACTCCATAATTGCAATTACCATCTGCACTATATATTGTGTTTTTTTTCTGTGTTTTATGTATTGGATATATCACGTGGAATATCTGTTTACATACGTGGGGTAAGTTACCCCCATTTATTACTGCACTTTAGCGCTCCACTATATGTGTAAGTTTTTTCTTATACCACCAGTAGGTTAAATTTCACATGTCAATTCAAATGAATATATGCATGGGTCCGTTTAACAACTATATATTTTACTCCTAACTGTTATGACTCCACTTAATATGTCACGTGCTTTAACTCCTTAAGGACCGCGTCAAATATATTACTTACCCGATCATAACTGATATTACTGATAATATTACGTACCCGATTAGGTAACTGGGGGCTCATCCCAGGTGGTGTGCCATGTAAACAGAGGACACTCACACATGGCAATGTATTACTTGGCACAGTAGCTGTATAATACACTTTTGGTCCAGTAGTAGTGTAATCAGATTGTATCCCAGTAATTGGTATGTCACACTGTAATCAGAACAGGCATATGAAGCAATGCAGCATAAATGACAGTTCTCATCCATAAACAGGTACCTGGAAGGTATGTAGAAGCACTTGCAGGAGCTTCTGAGGTAAGATAGTACAGCAGGTAAGTAGTCCCAGTATCCAGATCGCGATAATATCGATCTGGAACGAAAAACAAGATGGCCGCCGTGATTATTGCGGTATTCGCGAGATCTAAGATGGCCGCCACACGCACGCAACAGTTGGCCCTGCCAACCCCCAAATCTCCACAGAGACAAGGTGCAGACCGTGGAAGTAAGAGCGCGTTCGTGGCACCCGATTTTAGGTCACGGTGCGCTCGAGATAAGAAGGGAAACAGGCAACACACAGCTCTGAGGGATAGGTGACAGACTACAGTATAGGAACATTATATGGTTAGAAAATCAGTAGTCTAAGAGAGGGGTGAGGAGAAGGGAGGAAGGAGAAAACAATGTAACTTCTCATACAATATAAATAAAACTCAAATCCATAAAGTAAAACGGGTATGTAACCATGAAGAGAAACACAAGGCAAAATGTTCTGACCTGTGCAGACTGGAACAGCAAAAAAAGAGGAAGTGAACCGGCTGGCAGGGTCCTTTATAGAGTTGTATACTTGTTTCTGATTGGTTGTTTCTGTTTGATCTGTGCTGCTGGATTTTACAGTAAAGAGAGTTATGCAAAATATGAAGCCTCCTGTCGTGATAAAATTGAAAAACGGTCTGGTCACTAAAGGGTTAATAATGTCTCAATAAAAAAGAAAATAATTATATATTTTCACGCAATGGGTTTTTGTGGAGGTTTATCCACTTCTACACTTCCCTAAAGCTCTTCTCCTCAGCAACAACAAATTTTGTAGATTAAGTCTTGGTAGGTGAAAACTGCTATAGTTTAGCACGAGACCACAAAGTGGTCTAAAGATAATCCTGCAAGACCACCTCCATAGATCTTCTTGGACATGCCATAGACGTTTATTGCTCATCACACATAAAAAAAGTGTTTCTTCTCATTAGTAATTTTCAGTGTCAGATGATGGTAAAATGCAAGATACAAGCAGTTTAACCCCTTAAGGACCAAACTTCTGGAATAAAAGGGAATCATGACATGTCCTTGATAAATTTTTAGCAGAAATTCCGGCACATATTCGGTAGATTTCCCTCTTGTCAAATAACAACTCTGGCAGCAGAGCCGAATTTACATGTTTGCTACCTTTAGGCACAGAATTCTAAGGTGCCCACTGCTCCATACCGCTATACAAAAAGGTAGATACTATAAATTTAATGAATTTGTGAACTGGACATTGCAGGCAAAAAATATTGAAAAAACGTATATTCATATCTGATAATTGTATGTGCATGCATGTATGTATCTGCATATTTCTCTTTCTAATGTATCGTGTTTGAATCTGGGATTATATAGAGTGCGTGCAGGGTTAACGATAATGTCCTTTATTCAATTATCAGTATTTTTATTGAATTTTGACTGGATTTAAAGCTAGCCCAAACTCTAGCAGCCAAACCTAAAAAAATGGGTTGGGTGCCTGAGAAATATTGTCTGATAAATGAGCTTCAAAAACACATTTATTGGCCTTTTTTAATGACTAACCCAGTTAGTCATTAAAAAGGAAATAAAAGCAAAGCCTATGGGGGTCACTGTGACCCCCCTAATAGTACAAAGGAGGATTAAAACTTCCCCTAAACCGCCATGCCATGAGTATGGGCATATTTGTAAAATAGCAAGCAGCCAGTGGCTTCTGGTAGAATATTGCATATTCTTTTCACACATTCACATTAGATATGGCGTCTGGATTGATCTTAAGGTAATAAAAGACTAGGGACTGGGCGACTAGGCAGCTATTTCTGCCCAGTCACCAGTAACATACAGGGGGAACCTGGTACAATTTCAATGATATAGTTTACAAATCAATATTATTCAATATTATCTGTTCCCAATAAGCCATTAACGGTTGGAATTAAATCAATTTGAACTGATAACATTCTTATTAAGAGTTGATAAACTGCAGATAAATGTTATTGACTGGATTGCAGGTCTGACGGCGCTGGCTCCACCCCCTTTGTGAAACCATCAAAATGGCTGATTTTAAGCCAATCTGGCTAAAATCGGCACGGGGGCGGGACCAAATGCCGTTTTGGCCAATCAGGACCTCCTCATAGAGATGCATTGAATCAATGCATCTCTATGAGGAAAATTTAGCGTCTCCATGCAGAGCGTGGGGATGCTGAACAGCAGGGCTGCTTACTGTGCAGCCCTGAGCTAGGAAGCCCCTCCAGTGGCTTCAACATTTTTCATTTCCCCCAAAAAAATTGTTCTTTGTACAGCATATAACATAATAAATGAATGAATGGATTAAATATCCAAATAACTCCATCAATGTGCTATTATCACTATTGCAAAAGTGTCACATTAACATATTATTCGTTCCATCAACATCATATATACATCAATATCATCAACGATAAGCAATTGTATAGTATACATGCCTGAATCTAATCGTCCTCCAAACCCAACATGGAGTTCTAAAATGCATAGAGCAGCTGATGCAGCCACCCAACCCCAAGATAACATGATCGGCATCCAACAATTCCTGGTGTGTTAGTAATTGTGGCATATGGATTTCCTCCATATCAAGGTGGAGCGATGCAGGTCATGGAAAATCAATATTTCAGTCCAGAGGTGCTCTATCTTGGGCTGCTCTCATCAGTGCTTGTTTGTCTTGTTGTATCCTGCAGCTCAGGATTATGTCCCTTGGGGCTGTGGGTGGTGCCCTAGGGGACTTGTCGATGCGGTACGCACCATCGGTTATAAATTGTTTGGCTTGTTTTGCTGGAAGCAGTGGGTTTACTAGCCTTCTGATATAGTGGGGAAGTTCTTCTGCCCCCACGTTATCTGGGACCCCTCTTATCTTCAGGTTCTTCTGGAGGGTTCTTTCATCCAGGGCGTTCACTTTCAGAATCAGGGTGGAGTGGAGTGTTTGCAGTTGCCTGACTGAGTCTCCCACCACCGCCAGATTGCGTTTTAGGTCGGTGATGTCTGTTTCAGAGTTTTGGACGCGGGTTGTGACCGCCCGTGCCGTGGCCATGTCTGCTGCAAACAGCTGCTGAATTTTGACAAAGAGGTTGTCAATGTCTAGCTTTGTTGCTGGGACCAGGTTTGCTGGGGTAGATGCTTCCTGGGTGCCAGAGGCCTCAGCTGCAGCCTGGTCTTGCTCCCTGTGTTTGAGTGGGTGTTGAAGCAGAGTGCCTATGTCTTGTGTTTTCCCTGGTGGATGTACCTGGGGTTTTGGGGTCTTCTTTCCCATCGCTTCTAGCTCTTGGGGCTGTGTTTGCCGGTCCTCAGGTGTAAGCCAGTCCTGGTCCCACCAGGCTGCAAATGCATTCGTTGCGGTTTTCTGGCTGGCCGCGTGGGAGGCCCTGTGGGGCCGGCGTTTTTGTTTCACGCCCGGCGGCTGAAAGAATGGCATCAGTGTGTGCATCAGCCCTTCCTGCAACCATTGCTCGGCTCCAGGAGAGTTGATGGTTTTCAGGGGTATGGATATTTGGCGGATTTTGCCGTGGAGGTTGCAGAGCTCCCGAAATGGCATCTGTGCAGGATCGCCGCTAAGCCCTGCCACCCCTTAATCTACAGTTTAATGCGTTTCCATCTATACATCTGCTAGCAGTTTGGTTAGCATAATTTATAAAATGTATAGGTCAAATCTTATTCTCTTAAAAAGACACCAACTTATATTATTCATAGCAGGCACCCGGGAAAAAAAAATTACTATTTTGCCACCAGTTATAATCACGTACTTCCCACTGTTAATATTTATGATTTTTTTTTTAATGTAGACTAATTTGATTGTTTTGGCAACCTGAAAATATGTTTCATGGATCTGCATACATTTCAACCAATGAGAATTTATAAAACAAACTTTAGTGGTAGCTTCTATCTCTCTCTCTCTCTCTCTTGTTAGTCTCCTATGATCCAAATTTCTTACACTTGCTTTAATTCCTTTTGCTTCTCAGATGAATTGAACACCAGTAAATAACTTCAACAATGTACTGAAACATAACATGTTTAACATACGTGTGTTGTAAGCCACAGGTAAATTAGAATACGGCTAAAGGAAACTGCCCAGGCCTGAAGGCTAATTAAGATTGTACACGACAGGTGCCACTGATGTTCTAATCTGATCGCAAGGCTATGGCATCTCTCGTATCTACACCACCAAAACTCATTCTGCATCAGTCCTGTATATATTTTATCATTATCTCCTTATTCAGTGCATCTACTGGTGAATATTTGAATATTGGGCAGAAAAGGTTCAGTAATTAATCATTTTGTAACAGGCAGTTTGCCAGAACACATGTCTTCTTGCAGCAATTTTTCTCGGTAGTATTTAATTGTATCATTGCTTCTCGTGCTACTCCCACACGTAGCTTGCTTAAATGTCATTTCAGACTGCAGGCTCTCATGCTCTCAATTTCCTTGTAAACCTTATTCAACCTGCACTCAGACATCATGATAGCACTGCCTTAGCCCAGCGTACCAAAGGACCGCAAGGGAATTCATATGCAGGCATCACCGATCGTTGACCTGGCTATTGTTGTTTGTGATACTTACTGGTAAACTTTACCAATCAATACAACATCAGCCCGCATAGCTCTTGGGAATGAAAACATGAAGCAGTGCACTTAATCTTCAAGTCATCTCATGCTCCCTGCTCTGCAGCTAAACTGGATAGTTGGCCTACTTGATGCAACATTATTGCTGCAGAGGTCATATGTGAGCTGGCTTGGCAAGTGCTGATGAATGGCTGTTTGTGATGAAGCACCTCTTCCGACCAGCAAGAGACATTTAATAATGATAGACCATAACTGCGCACACAAAAAATCCTTGTAGCTTGTTTGTGAGCCTTTTAGATTGTATGCCGCAGAAGACTGGTTAGCATTAAAGTGTAATTCTTCAAGCATTTTCGGGAGCTAAAAAAGGATAAAAGGCACTGAAAACATATTTTAGAGGGTCCAGCTGACTAAGTGGTTTGCTGATGCTATTTTTGAATTGTATTCAGTTTCGTTGCTATGCTGTCTACAAAATAAATATGACAAATGGAAAAAGAGTATTGTTAAAGAAAACAAATCTAACGTACATGCTTGGTTCCAAATGGGAATGTATACTTTCAGTCTCATCTTTTCCCAACAAGCATGGAGGGAGTAAGGCCATCTAGTCTCATATAATGTGACAGGGCTGCAGAATACGGTACTGGGTTCCAAGTGAAGAAGAAGGGATCAATGTGACTATCCAAAAAACACAAAAAAAATAAATAAATCATGCGTGGTCCGGAAAACATAGTATAATAAAGCCAATGTAAGTGATTTATTTGTAGGGTTTGAATAACTAATATATAAAAATAAAAAATAAATTAAAAAAACATGCTCTATTTAAGAACTTTTAATATAGCTTAAACATTTTGGAAAATAGCCATCCTTGAACACCAAATCAAGTCTTATGGATTTCATACTATACTTAATCATAGGCTTAACAATGGCAGACCTGGTGAGATAACTCAGTAATTGCAGTCCCACCAGTTTCTGCTCAATCCCCCGCAGGCTCAGCTAAGCCTTTCATCTTTCTGAAGTCAATACAATGAGTAGCATTGACTATGATAATTATAACATCCATATCTCAGGGCAAACTTGAATAGCACTGAAAGCTAAATCAAATATATAATTTCTGGCCAGGTATATTAATTTATTTTTTAATAAATAATAACATACACAACCTGTAGTGTATATATATTATGGCTACTAGTAAGTGTGTGTCATTGGGTGTTTGCATAGGTGAGTAAATTTTAAGGGTGAGGTTGTCTATGTATGTAGTGTTGGGATAAACATGAGATAATTATGTGACTGTACCTATCTCCTCGCTAAGTTGAGGGTGAGCACCAAGCAGCCCCATAGGAGAGCAGGGAGCAATTTGGAATTGTTAAAGGAAATTAATGGGTAGTTTACATTTCTGCTCTGTCTGGTGGCTGGTGATATACTATGACCAGCATTACAACATCAGATTACACAAAGACTGTGTTTTACCTACTATAAATACAGAATATCTACACAAGTCTGATATGACAGTGAAGATGACGTTCCTAGACAATTTTAACTAGATTTAATGTGTCACAATTATCGGGATAGGAGATTGGAAACAGGGGATTTCTAAAGGGATTTTAGAATGTACCATTGTCTAGGGAAATTTTACCTGTCATAACTAAAACATTGAAAAGAGACGACTCAAACAACTTGCCCTTTGGTGGGTCCTCGCAGACTGCATGTCTTGTACAAACACTACTGCTACTGTACAAATACACATATACACACTCTCTCTTTACAGCCTCTAGAAACACAATCTACAGCCCCTAGTCACCCATTCTACACCATAAACACAACAGCAACAGACCTATTTATACAACACAACACAAACAGCTTCCTCTACACACACACTCGCAAGCATGCGCAGTATCCTTACCTGGCCTTTTTGACCTGTGGTAGCCCACACCAGAAACAAGTCACTGCAAACTGTCGACCCAAAATTAGTTTGTGCAGTGCAAAGCAATCACAGGGCCTTTTCCCACCTGACAGCTCTTTAGCTGGGCTTTGTGCATTGGCTGCCCCGGAGTAGCATCAAATGCGTGCTTGTCGTTAGTGATGACACAACCACCTAAATCCCTGTGGCTACTCTGATTTTAAAATCCTCGGCCAAGATTTTTCTCCCAGTCTGGCTTGGGATGATACCCTTGTTGGCATAATGAGCTTTAAGTCATTGTACTAACTACCCATTTACCATATAGAGATCCTTCGTATTTGAAAACAAAGTTAAATAGAGCACAATAGAGTTAAATAGAGAACAAAGAGAAAGGAAATAATAATAAGAACCTTACCCTCTCACAAGGCATAACTGTCAGTATAAATGTCCACACTGGAAGTGGCTTCTTCAATAGTTCAGTCAATTGTGACTTAAAAAAAGACCCTACATTGATATTTACTAATTCTTTACACTACTCAACTTTTTCAGATTGGTCAAACCTCAAGGAAAGGGAACACATTTACGCTGTTACCTTGGCATCAGTCAGAGTTAATGTACACTTGTCGGAAAACATGGCCAAATGGATAGGACAGACCTCAGCACATATCTTGTAAAACGTAAGGAGCTGATTGGCTGCTTTGAACCAGCTCTTCCCCTCACCTTCCCACTTGATGTTACAAAAGAATGAATTGAACTAAAATGTTCCAATGATGATTCATGTGTTTGATATTTGGATGAATAAACAAATCACCAAATATGGGTTTCAGAATCCAAATGTCCAGATCTACAAATTGGAATCCAAATATTCAAAATCGGACTGAAATACAGAGAATCAAAGTGGATTGGAAAGAGGAGGATCTACAGCCAAAGGTTCCAAAGATCAACGTAATATTCTTAGCCGGAAGGGAGCTGGGAAGGGGTAAGAAATAGGTGATATATTCCCGCAATAATGACACGAAAAATCATTCGCTTTCCTAAGTACACTTTGCTCCTGTCGCAAATATTTGTCTTCTTTCACTTAAAGCTAATGTGTTATTATATTTATGTACTGTATTATATTAGTAGATCACATATATTATTTTAATTATAATTGTAAAGTGCTGACATATTCCACAGTTCTGTACAAAGGGGTAAATAAATGACATAAATGTAAATAACAAGAAACAAATTAAGGCTAAATCGAACTAGAAATGGATGCTATGTTGAAACTAATGTTAATTTAAAAAGACAACTTGCAAACTGCAAAATGAATGACAAATTTGTCTATGTTAATGCTGTAATAAAAATAGTAAGTTTCATATGGCTTAGTTATGAACGATAACGTTTTACTAAACTATGCTCACTCGTGTTAGATTACATTTTCCTGTTAAATGCAAATTTTCAATGTTACAGAACACTATGCTATATATATATACATATATATATATAGATATAAAAAATTAATCCATATGGCTGAATTCTGTGTTGTACTTTTGAAACATGTTCTACCCGGTTTGGATAGCATCCTTTTACACTTCTGCAGTAAATTATTACAATCAGTCTCAGACAATTCATTTTATTACAACACAAGTATTACGTGTATTTATTTTATGGTATAATAACTAATTCCCAAACAAACAATTTTGAGGGAGTGCTATAGTATGTTTCAAGTAATCAAAAGAGTCAAGCAAAAATAAAGACATATACACAGAGATGGCATTTTAAAGCATAGCGTACCTGTTATGACAGGAATAACAAATTAATTGGTTCTATATCAGATTCTTTGCAAAGGTGAAGTAAACACACTTGACTGTATATTTTTCACCATCAGTTAACTCTCAATTGTTTCTAAAAATAGACAGAAGATACTGAACAGCATTAATACATTTTGACACCTAGGCATTATGCTGTCACTCCGCTATAAATGAATCATAACTCTCGGATCTACAAAAGAATTACAGCACATTTGAAAAAAAAATACAAAACACTATAATGCCCTAGTCCGTGAATGATGATATGAAATCGTATTTGAGCTCTTGGTGAATACATAATAGTCGAATTGGTCTGTGTTAATTCAAAATATATTATGTTTGAACATCACATTCCATGTGATGTATAAAAATGCATTGCTCACAAAATGCATTTCTTCTTCGTAATATTATTTCTTTACACACCTGGAAACCTTTAAGATGACACTAATATATGCCCTTAGAAAATATTGACCCACAGAGCTCCATGGCAGAGATTCCACATAATGAATAACATTTTGTTTTGTCCCAAGGAACAAGTTTATCATAGATCTGAAATATTGAAATAGAAATAGCTATTGATCACAAAGGTGTAGTTGTTGTGAATTTTTAATAGTGTGAAAATGTTTGTCTTCAAAGATGTCCTGCCTTGCAAGCTGGTAGAAATATCAATAAATAGGTGTCCTTTCGGGAACAATATGGATTTTTGTAAATGATCAACATTACAGAAACAGTGTCACAAGGACACAAGGAAGGAGAGACTAAATTTCATGATTCTGACCAAACCTAAACAACAAAGCAGATTGGGGATACCGGACTTGGCTAAATACCACCAAGTGGTACATCTGCATAAGATAATTGAGTGGACCCACTTGCCACCTAACAAACGATGGATTAACATTGAGGCCAGTTTCTCGAAAGTCCCTCTAACTGTTCTACCCTGGTTACCTCAAAGCAAGAACATGGGACTGTTGGGTCGACACCTGACTATATCCCTATGATGGATAACAAATGTTTGACCTTGTAGCAGTTTGAAAAGTTGCTACCCTGTCACATTTGTTTCACCTAATAAATCTGCCCTTGGTTTGAACACCCTTAGTGCCTGCAGACAACTCTTCTGTTTGCCTGAGCATTGTGGGATAGCTGGTCCTGCTCCAGTGCACCTGGTGTCGCTTGGAATTGAGTGTGGCTCCTCTCACCATTCTTATATCCACTATGATGGCAATATGGAGAAGACTGTAATGACACCACGCTCTTTCTCCAGGAATGGGCCCTAGCGCACAGTGAGCCTCCTGTTATAAGACAAGGGTAGAACCTCCAGAGTTACATAGCTCCCTAGCTCAAAAAAAGACATGCATCCATCAAATTTAGCCTTTCTCGCATATGTTTTTGATGTGAACCCAAATGAAGCCCGCCAAAAAAGAAATTTTAAGCACTTTCCAATTTTGAAACAAATTAGGAAAATTCCTACTTGACCCCAGAATGGCAGTCAGATCTCTCTTCGGATAAAGAAGTTAGTAGGTATATCGGGAACATCCCACAAGTCTTGTCGTTTTGGAGATACTTGGACCCAGTCATCCAGTCATCACTATTTGGCCCTTGTCCACGACACTCAGTTATTTTCTTTTGCCCATTTTTCCTTCTTCCAACACATTAAATTCAAGAACTGACTGTTCACTTGCTTTCTTACATAGCACACCCCTTAACAGGTGCCCTTGTAATGATATAATCAATGTTATTCACTTCACATTTCAGTGATTTTATTATTGTTGCTGATCAGTGTATATAAAATAACATATGATTTGAAATGTTATGTATCTTACAATATTTTGAGTTTTCATAGTTAAAGTTAAGATATTTTTTTCTTCTGTTTCACATTGATATATGGATTTTGACAAGATTTTGGTACTTCTGAAGCTTCTATAGGTCCTGGTGTATTTTTGTAATGCAAACGATTTGTTTTTTCATTTTTAAATATTCCGATTATTACTCAAATAGGAGGTCCCTTTACTGCCAGACTCTTATATTAGCTCTTACTACCAGGGCCAGTGAAAGGGTTTTTGCCGCAGTAGACAAAAAAGATTTTGCCGCCCCAGTCACTCCACATTAGATTGGACTGGACCAGCTTTGCCCCATCTGTGACATTGCGGGAGGTATGGAGACGAGCAGTGCAGAGTGAGTCTTGGTGCATGAAAAACTTAATTAAAACCAACTTTTTTAAAAAAAAATATTTTTTAAATTTATTTTTTAAAACCATTTTTCTGGTGACAGGCTTGAATCTATGTAGGTACTGAAACCCTATAGTATTCAGAATGCAGGTTTATATTCCTAACACTATAGTGTTCCTTTAAAAGTATAGATTTTTTAAAATAAAACTGTCCTTTATGCACAAATGACATCACTAACACATACATACATATATACATACACACACACATCCACTCAAGTTCAATGGTCCACGCACACACACTGACCCATGTGGAATGACACCCACACTGACATATGTAGACACACACACTGACCCATGCAGACACACGCACAGTGACCCTTGATGACACACACTGACCTATGCAGACAAAAAAATTGACCTATGCAGACACACACACACTGACCCATGCAGACACACACACACTGACTCATGCAAACTGACTTACACAAACACACACTGACCCATGCAGACTGACACTTTATCTGAAACACACACTTACCTTTATTTCATATATCAGTTGGCTGCTGATGTTTTTAGGCACCTTGACTGCATCTGACTGCCTGGCATCCCGCTAAGCTCCCACCCACTTGACCCCAAGTACAGGGCAGGGGGCAGGAGCAAGTAAAAAGTGCACCCAGTGAAATGCTTACTAGGACAGATACTATCTGCCCCCTGCCTACTTCCTTTCTTAATCCCTCCCACGCACTTGATAGGGGCGGGAGCACACAAAATCTGTGGCTGCGCGCAACCTAGTGGAATGGGGATCAAGTGCAGCCAGGCACCGGCCAGAAGGTAGGTCAGCACTGTTTGAGTAATGGCCGCACTCCGGTCAGTGGCGCCTGACAGCCGTCGTTATTTTGTACCTTTTTTAATCTATAGGATTTATTTTGTATTTGTGTTAAATAAGTTGGCGCTATATATTGCAATAATAATAATAATAATAATAATCTTTATTTACTTATAGGCCATAAATACTAATTAGCTTTATGAGTAATAGGATATTATTATGACATATCAAAAAAAAATCCTTATTACATATGATTATTATGTATTGGTGAGTCAGCATTATATAAAAATAAAGGTGCATCTTTAAATGTTTATTGAATTTAGCAACTCTGCTGCCGAACAATTTGGCATAAAAACCAAACTATGCTCTTAACAATTAGGCAGCTAGCAATGACGGAGAATTCTTCTAATAGATACATATAGTGCGATACGGATTTTTCTGCTTTGTAATAGCATGTTTTATACCTTAATGCACAGACCTCATTGTGCTAAATTTATGAGAGGATACCGAGCTTGAGTAGGAGTTTAGTGTGCTAAGCTCTACTGTGTGTTGATAAATGTTAAGCCAAAGTATTTACACAAAACGTCCAAGTACCATTCCTTTCCTGCATTAAAGAGATAACAATCAAACACTAGTAGTTCATCCAAGGAGATGAGAAACTTGGCACCGCGGATTAAGGCCACATGCTCTCTCGACTGCTATACTTATAGAGAAACACACTATCTCTAATTCTCAATGTCATGCTCATAGAAACAGACTGTGGTTTTAAACAGTGGTAGGTCTATACAATATAGAGACACTTGTCTGAATCCACCTTCCACCAAACAAAGAGAAAATTGCCACTCACACTTTCAATTGTTTATTTCCTTAACATAAATATGTGGCTAAGT
This sequence comes from Pelobates cultripes, assembly GCA_933207985.1. Taxonomy (NCBI): domain Eukaryota; kingdom Metazoa; phylum Chordata; class Amphibia; order Anura; family Pelobatidae; genus Pelobates; species Pelobates cultripes. Next base: position 38,529,195 of record OW240918.1, on the reverse strand, counting down.
CTTCGCAGATTAAGGAGGTATTGTCCCATTATCTTTCATACATTCAATTAGATTTAAAGAAACACTCCGGAATGACGTCACTTTAAGTATTACGTTACATTTATTTAAAAACATACATCCTTTAAAATAAAAAACGATAATCGTAGAAATGATAGAGTTAGGGATATTTTACTTGTTATTTCAAGAATTTTGATGCTTTTCAGCAGGTCCATACTCAACTTATAATAAAAATAACGCCCGAGTAGAAGTTTCAACAAATTTTCTTTTCTAAATCCACAGGAGAATCACTTCTAATAGATGAATGTATGCATTTTTTTTTTTATAAGTGTGCACATGTGCAATGCTTTATTTCAACAGAGGTAAAAGAAAAATGGAAGAGATTTGGGGTGAGCATGTTGCACAAGTCTTGGTGGTAAAACATTGTACAGTGCAGAATATCTGATGTTTCGGTGGGAATTGCATGCACTATTTATTGTCTGACTGTATAATATCAATATACAGTTACATAGTGCCCACCTCCACCCATCAATTATTATTATTTATAAAGCGCCAATAAAATTCCATAGCGCTGTACAATGGGTGGACTAACAGACAAGTATTTGTAACCAGTCAAGTTGGATGCACAGGAACAGAGGGATTGAGTGCCCTGCTCAATGAGCTTACATGCTCATTGAGCAGGGCCCTCAATCCCTCTGTTCCTGTGCTTTCAATATTGATGTAGGGCAGGCATGTTCTGTGTAGAAAAAATACCAGAATCAAAATAGAAGACAGATGTGGAACAGGAATTCTGATAAAATACTGGAAACGTTACAGTAATTAGGTTGCTATTTGGAGATACATATTATATATACATATATATATATATATACACACTCAAAATATAGGTTGAGCCAATATAAAGTGCAATTAGTCCACAAATTGCTGGAGTCTGTTTTCAGCTGGTAACCGCCCAGACATCAAATGGTGGGAGTATATGGAAAAAATAAAAAAATAACTGGTGATGGTGCACAGCGTATGGAACTAGGTGCAGGACATACAACAATAATGTATAAGATAAGTCACTCACATTTGAGAGATCATCTCTGAGTTTAACAGCATGCAGCGGTACAATCCCCTCTGATGGATATGTAGACCTGGGGGCTGGTCCCTCAATGTATGGTTGGATATATAGAAGATAAAAATGGCAAACAATAGTGTTCACTGTAATCAATGTAATAATGGCTGTAAAAGTAAGAATATTCGAATCACATGTAGTGGAGCAGTAGATCCTGCTCAGATGATAGCGCTTGGGTGGTATAATCCACACCAAGGATATAATGTTGGGTAGATCCTTCAAGGAGTAGTATCTTAAGTTTCCTTATTTGGTAAGTGTTTTAGTGCCAGGAACAGAAGAAGGTCCAAAAATAATAGAAGAAACTAAAAGCATAAAAAGTGTAATAAATAGACAAACATATATATTTCTTTAATTATCTGCCCTTTAACCAATATTGGTCATCTCCAGGATTTTTTTCTTGTCTTTTTGTTTTTTTTATCCTGGTGGGTGTTACAGTTTCAGTCACATGTCTTCTTATATCCAGTCTGTTATATGGATCTTTCTATCCACCTCTTATATACACAGCTTAATCACAAGTAGCACAGAATGGGTATAAGAATATAAAGCATATGCCACTCACACTGACATGACTAGATGTTCCTGTTTGTCTTCAGATTGATGGCTGATATTGTGTATGTATATTTCCATTGCCATTTATAGCCATTATTAAACTCATGACTCAACCTAAGGTGTAGGATGGTTGGTCAGGGATGGTCCTGCCTCTCTAAACTGGAACAGTCGGTATATCCAGCTCTCGTTGGTCCACCTCAAGGCTGAATTTATAACCACTAAGAGACTAGTACCACTGAATGCTTAAAATTCAAATGTAGGTGATGGTCAAATTCAAGAAACATTGGGGTCGAGAAGCTCTGGAGGACTAGGAGAAGTGCTGAGGTAACCAGAAGTTGGTGGAGATCCTTGTTAGAAAATTGTGAAGTGGATGGCTGGAGATCATTAAAGTATTTAGATAGGATATTGCATGTATTCATTGGCAATGAGTTCAAGCAGACCCTCATCTGGTAACTTTAATAGTTAGGATTGTTGCAGTATATGTTGTGCTTCATCCTATGATTGCCAAGTTTTTATTAGAGTGTCAATAACCTTAACAATACCAAGATCAGAACAGTATTGTGCATCACTCTACATTCCAGACAAGTCAACAGACCTGTTTTCACATATTTTCCCAGTACACTGTGCAAAATAAACTGCAGCTGGGAATTCTGGGTAACCCTATACAAAAAAAAATCTCAATTGTTACCTTTAACCTTTTTTTTCAATTTTATAAATGGTCCCCTTAGAAAGCATTTTGCACATGGGTAAATGTATCCAGCACCTTCCTTGGAAGATTCATTGTTTTAAAGCATCTCATTCAAAATCGCAAAGGCTTAGTTTCGTTTTTCTGTTTATGACATTTTCTGCAATACTGTAAATTCACATAATTGTGTTATCCTGGCTGTGTCTTTGGGGTCTTATCATCCCATTACAGACGTGAATCAGTTTCTGAGATTACATTTGCAATTTTAAATGAAAGGCAACGTCTCTGAAACTGCAGTCATGCCAAAGAAATTAATCAGTGACAGCTAAGAGGCATGTATTTGGAATCAATTTTATTAGTACAATTGGCAATAGATCAATTTAACTTTATAGTCTATGTTTGGAATCAATTTTAGTTTTGAAGTTCAGAGTAGATTTGTTTGAAAGATCAGCCATCATTTCGCTATTACTCATTACTCTTTTGTAGATTGATTCATTATCTTCCGCCCAACGGAACCATTACAGTTCATTTTATGACTACAGATATCTTACAGAGAGATATTCATGTAAGATCAAATTGAAGCACAAGAAACAATTTGCTGATTGCTTCAGGGGATTTATAGCTTTCTACTATAGCAATTATGTGACAATGTTTACTTTACTGATTTATTTTTGAGGGGCAATTAAAGATATAGAAAGAAGGTTAAATATAAAACTTTTTTTTTTAATTCAACTTTTTCCAAACGAGTGCCTAATCATTCTGAATGGAACATTGTAACGCTTTTGCTGATTTGATTGGAAAACATCTGATTATAAGCAGTTTAGAGTTTTACAAGTAACAGAAAGGTGCATTGTATTAGTGATTGGTAAAACTGTAGCATAAGGTAAAGCAAACCTGCTTCTAAAAAAAAAAATAGAGGAAAAAACTATCACAAAAAAAAACTCTCTATTTTTTTTCTTCTGAGTGGCATGTGACATGAACCTATAATTTACGTATGGTCGTGGAACTGAAGCAGAATTTAAGACCTCCAGCTTCTGCAGTGCTGCAGAATCTGGATGCCGATCCTCTCACTCGTTCATTGGCTAAAAGCGTCAGCTGACTTCTGTTAGCCAACAAATTAGATTCAGTGCATCAAAATTTGCACAGAATTGATATAAGCCAGCTGTGAACTCAAGCTCCAGGCTTGCTGGTGACACTGCAGTGACGCTGCCAGAGGTGGGGTTACACCTCCAGCAGGAGAGGGGATAATCTCGGTATGTGCATCATTTCAAAGTGAAACGCTGGACTTACAGACACTAGGCACCATGACAACTTCAAATGCAGTGGTTATGGTGCCTGTAACCCTTTAATAAATACCCATATACTAAATTTACCCCAGATTGACAAAATAACATTCTCTTCTCTGTGTTAGTAATCAGCTTCAACCCATCCTCTGCAATGTTTAACCACAAAGAGCACAACTTAGTTGAATTAAAGAGACATAGTGGAGAATAACCCTTTTGGTATGTCTTGCGGTATGCCATCCTTGTTTCTGGTTGTATGGATTTGTACAAATCAATTATCTGTAGGAATGTCAGTGATAAACGTATTTCTAAATTTTTGAGAATTGTCTTGGAATATCTGATTGCACTACAATTAAGTAAAAATGGCAACAAATGTATAAAAGGTGGTCCTTGGATCTTGTTAGACACATTCATATTTAACTAGATCTCTATCCCATTTTTCCAAGGCTGTGGCTGAATATGTACTTACTTGCACGTGTGGTGGACATGAGGCAGGATTTTGTCTCTTTGGAGAAGTGTTTCCTCCCTCTTTAGTCAAATTGTAAACTTGACTGTACACCCTGATCCTATCATAGCAATTCTGTGTGGTATGAAGTTGACGCCACTATTGTTAAGATCTGCATTGAAACTACTCGACAAACTCTGCACAGCTTCCCGCATATGTTTTGCCAGTAGATGGAATGCGTCTGTACCTGATTTCATGTCATAATGCGCAAAGTTAGTTCAATGTATAATAAAGAAGAAATTACTTCTGATTTGTACTTAAATAAATAACTATTAAAATTTAGATTGATGTAAAAAATATTATATTATATTTTTTTCTTTTGTCCTTTTTTCCCACGTTGTTCCTAATCCTAACCTTTTCTAAGTGCTTAATAGTTCTCTTGTTTCTTCTCCACGTATGTAAGTACTATTTTATGTAGTCCGCTTTTTTATTAATATATTCCATCTTTTTAATCAGTTTTATAATATACACTTATTTATCAATTCACGTTTTTGTTTTTTTCATCTTTAGTTTTGTTGTTTTGTCTCTGGTTTAATTGTTTACATTGTTTTAACCCTGGTTGTGTTATTTTCTTATTTGTCGGTCCGGTCCGGTCCGGTCCTGCGTCTTTGTCCATCTGCTATTTAACTGTTTTTTTACAGTTTTTTTTCCAACTTATTCGTCCAGTTAGCCTATTACCTTATCTCAGAGTCCACTCTATACTGCGTTTCTGGTGTGTGCTCATTTTAATGGTGCTAAAATATAAAATAAATATTTAAAATTATAATAAAATAGTCATCTCTTTCTAGAGAGAACATGGGAAATGTTCTTATCTATGTATTACTCAACTTTGTGTATTTGGACTTTTGCTTAGTTGTAAGATATTGGTGCGTGCTCATTCCGTTGGTTGAACCTTTATTGATATAGACAGAAGGGGAACTAGTTTTATATAAGTATAACTCTACTTTGATTGTAAAGACTTTCCCTTAGTTTTAAGATAAACTCTTGGGATGTCTCAAAACTGTATGGAATGTATTGTATTTCTCTCTTTTTATCTCAATTTAAAAAAAAAATCTTCTATATTCCCCATCCTTTGTCCAAGGCATCTTAACAGCTTAATTTTCTTCTTTAATTTAAAGCTGTATGTGATCCACATTTTCTATGAGAGAGTCCATACAGTAGCCATGCACACAATAACCGTTACTTCACCTGCCAAAAAGACACAAATAAACTTAGCAAATAAAAGGAGTTACACAGCAGATTCGATTATCTCGATCAAAAAGATTCATTATTGCAAATGTTACGTTGCATGCTAGAAACTGTACAACTTTCTATATAAAACTGACAGCTGAATCCAAAGGTTTATGGGATATAAACAGCACGTCAATAGAAAGCTATGGGTGGAACTGGAATGGCAAAAGTTTTAGACACTTCTTATTCTGATGCTAGCTCACTGCAGAAGCTGCAAATCTACAAAATGTATTGCATCTGTGTTATGTTTATTTTTGTTTTGGATTTTCAATACATTGTCTATTTAATGCATTGGAAATCATTGGATCCATTGGATCCTGTAGTGTCCTCTTAATCTCTTTAAATTATTTTTACTGAACAATTTTTATTAAAAAAGTCAACAAAAAATTTATTTTTTTTAAAAATTGTAAGCAATTGAAATACGTTGTAAAGTAAGGGAGACAGAGCAATATTGAGGGAACGGGGGAAAGGGGGAATTCATCCATATGTATAAAAGAGTATCAGTCAATAATCACTCAAATGAAGCAACATTTACAGAGTATACAATAATAAAGGTATAACATTTATAATGCAAATCTAATACATATCTATTTATTTATTCTCCTTGTGATATTACCTTCCCTGCCAGTCCTAATTCAGGTACCCTTACATCCCTTGTCGCTTGCACTGAAAAGTCTCATTAGTATTGTGGTGCCATAGGGATAGGCTGTGTTATCAAGTACACACACCTCTCTGAGGACACAATATTGTATCATGTAAACTATAAACCCATTATACACTGTATATTATTCTGCTGAGCGTCAAGGGAGTAATCCTTAGGCACTTCATGGGATAATACACAGTATAACAATTGGTAAATTAATAGACCCATATAGCTTTCTCCGCTCAAAGAGGATTTTATGGATTAGAATTCATTGCTTTTCTCTCCGCAAACTGTTAATATTCTGTACATAAATAATACAAGTGCCAGCTGGTAACTCTGTGGCATTTAGAGGTTAATATGCAGTTTTTATTCTGTATCTTAAATATATGAGTGCCGGCACAGCTTGGGTAATTAATTGTAATTCATATGGTATTTACATGGCTAAAGCCTTATTATTTGTATTAGAAGCTGTATGGGGTAATGCATTTGGTAGTTATGCACGTTTAATTTGTTTGTCCTAAATGCATAATTTTACATTTAGTTGCAATAAACTTTCAGTTCCAAACATTAGCCATTTTGAACAAAATCTAAGAACAATTAACTTACCATATGCTGATTAATAAAATGTATATGTCTACTCAAAAAAACACATTCCATAGAATATCGTGTCATAACTCACCGTTAAATATAGGGAATAGATTGTCATCATTCATAAACGGCTTCATACTTGGAGACAACTTAGTGGTTAGTGCACCAACTGCAGCATCTTAGAACAAAAGAACTACTACATTCTGACTTTCTGGAAATTCATTTTAGCATACTATCTTTCTGAGATTGATAAAAATGAGTATTATTAAGTTAAATAATTTTAATGGTGACACAATGATGATACCATAATGCAATTTCTTTGGCTCTGGGGACATTCATGAAACGCTCACAAACGTTGGTTTCACAAACGTGACAGTGAGTTTAGAACTCTAATGATCACAGACAATGTTTACAGTCCGACATCTTTAAGATGTAGTGGCACAATCGATAAACAGAATAAGGCAGCCAACAGATCCTAACTAGGATTCAGTATAAGAAAGGTGTATCTAATAAAATGCCTATTGTGTTTGTTTGCACATATGTGTGTACGTTTGTGTTGGTGTATATATATATATATTGACAGAGACATTGTAATTCACTCTACCCTGCAATTCCACTCAGCTGATCACTAATAGCAGAGTGACTAGATTGAGAAAAACGGTCACAAATGCAGTAATGTATACACTAAGAGTAGTGACGCTCCAGCATTAACGCCAAAACCTTACTCTAATCTAGCTAAAACCCTAGCCTAAATCCTAAGCAATTCCAGAACCTTTACCCATAGCCTCAAAATCTTGGACTATAAATGCTTTCTGGTTTCAGAAGGCATGCATACTTTCCTAATGTATTTTTTCCCAATGGGAAGCCAGCGATAAGCTGAGCTTGATGCTCTCAGTAAATCATTAGCACCCAGTCCATGGCTTCAGCATTGATGCTGGCGCCGGAGGAGGACACAGGGAACTGGAGGATGGGCACCGCCTTGAACACTTTGGCGTTAAACCATTCATAAACAGTGTAGCCTCTTAAAGCCTCTTCATTGAGAGGAAGCTGTTATGGTGCCTGGAGTGTTCCTTTAAATACAAATTTTAATGTGAGTCTTTAGTGCATGCTTCCATTGTCCCCAGAAACCAATCGTCAAGAGGTTGTCAATTAATATCTGCTGAAAATTGGTTTGTTTTTTTTTGTTTGTTTATTTAGTATTCTTATGAACATTTCTTGCTTCACCCTGAGCCTCCTATTTGGCCTTGGGGGCCCAGATAACAGAACTCACCTATGGAAAAGAGTATAGTTCCACCAATGTTTGGTCAGCTTTAGTTCTACCACAAACAATAAAACTCCACTGATTTTATAGAGAGCCTGGTACATTTGGACAAGTCTTGACCTTTGTCCATTCTTGCCTACATGTGTATCCACAGTTATATAGAGGCAGATAATGCAAGTGTTAGTGCAAAATGGAACTGCATAAATACATTTTTATTATGCAGATAAAACTTTCTATTGGTGACAATTACATATTAAATACTATTTCAGCCAAAAAAGATTGAAAGCAGTGCAAGGTTAAAAAGGTTCCTGGAATGAGGCACATGTGACAGGGAGGGGTGAAAAACCAGGGAGTTGGCCTGGACTCCCAAATATATTTATATTTGAAACCTAAAGGGCTGCACTCACCTGAACAAGCATACTTATAAGGGTGCTACTGGGGCCAATTCATACAAAATACAGAACCCAGCACACTCACTCAATCACTAAACACCAACTGCAAAATTCACAAAATGTAATGGGGGTTTAGTTACAGTATATGATCATACATTGCATAAGCCTGCCACAACGTCGATGTACCCCATTTTGGCGGGTCCTTTTCTAGCAGCTTAATGTATGTTCTTATTAGATTAGTCTACTTACTTGAGGAATCCATCCATTGCTCTCTACAGTGCAAAAGTATGTATATATTTTGTATGTATTTGATTGTCATAAATTCAGTGTAGAATAGGGGATAACTGTTTTTTAATGATATAATAATCACACATATAATATTTTGTAGTTAAAATCTGGGACACGTACCTGAATACCAAGTAGGAATAACAAGTCTTTGTTTTTATTGAGGCATGTAATAAGACAATACAGAATGTAAGACAAGTCAGAGTATATAAACATATGGTAGACAAGGTATGCAAGGTATGTAAACTTTAGCTTAAAACAGCCTTGTTTTTTTGTTTTTTTTTATATTTCAAGAGTTAACAATGCAGGTTAAACTACTAGTGTTAATAGTGAAATGTCTGTCTAGTTATGAGGGAAAGCAAAACATAGGAAAATAGACATATGGCACGAATAGATGCTGCACACGTTTTTAAGGTAAATAACATAGTCACAGGCTTATCCAATACGTCTAAGGTATGTGTAGAGAGTAATCGTCGTGGGCTATCTAGACACATTGGAATTCATGCATTAACGAGTTAAGGATCAGGCTTTTAACTAGCAGGCTGTTTAACTAAGGAGATGCTGATCAGTGATACACTAAAGGTGTGCTGTCAGCCTCTTAGGTAAGATTAAGAAGATGTGTCCCGGCATTAGGATGCATACAAGCAAATACATAGAAAGCAAGCAAAGCCGGATAAAATTATAACAAGGGAAGCCTGGTATCATACATAGAGATTGCCTAGGAAAATATGATGGGCTACAAGGTTGTACTTAATTAGGACACTTTAAGTAAAGAACGCTAGAGTACATGCTAGGCGCACAGATTATATAATAAAGACCACTGGGGTCGAGCTCAGTGCTGTAGAGATACTAATGTCTGTGGAGATGTTGTTAGGTGAGAGCCATATCAGGGATCGGAAAATGGTTGCTGGTGCTGTTAGTAATGTCTGGGTCAGGAGCTGTAAGTGGTGTCCCAAGCACCGCCAGTCTCTTGTTGTGTATGCCTCCGTGGTGTCTTGAGGTGTCTGGAAGTCGTCGCTGGAGACTGAAAGTCCGAGTAAAGTTTGTAGAGTTGGGTTGGTGAGTTAATGCGATACTGCAGTTCTTGACGGGTTTTACTGGGTTCCCATTACTCACTGTTATTATTAAAGCTTCCCCTTCACGGTTGTGAGGCATGTTGGCAAAATTATTGGCTGTCGGAGGCTGCTGAGCCCTTCCTCTTGAGGGTTAACGGTCTGCTCACTGCTGGGCTTGCTTTGTGGGTTGTGAGGGTTGGTAAACTGCACGACTGCTCTCCTCTGTGGCTCCATGAGGCAGGGGCTGTTGTTATTGAGCTCCACCCTTCCGCCCTCTTGAAAGGCAGGTCTGAGTGGTACCGTGCCTCTCCTTCTCCATTCCTCCTGAGCTCTCCACAGTGGGGGCCATGATAACCCCCCCGGCCCACAATGGGGGGAAACCGGGACCGGCAGGTGTTTCAGGGGGTCAGCGCGTGGCAGCCGCAAGGGTAGACATGGCAGCGGCCATCCATCCCGCTCCCCTCTCGAGTGAGCTGCAGTCCCCGAAGCTTCATTCAGTCCCCTAGGGTCTTAAAACTCCCGATCTCAGGTTCTGCCACCTTGACCACCGCCGAGTGCTGGTTTCTCTGGCTCTTAATGGGTGTTAGATCTGCAGGATTTGCCTAAGAGGCCCAATTTCACCGGAGCCTCTCCTGCATGCAACCGGTCATCATGGCGGTCCCGTCCCGCCCTCCACCAATTTCAATATTGTATGATATTGTACAATATTGTACATAAAACCATTATAATTTACCGCATTTTAGATATCATTATATCAGATATAATTATTACAAATAAGGTGCAAATTATTAAAATTAATAAAGAAAGAAAGAAATAATACATGCAAATTGCGCAAGCTAGCCAAAAACAAACCAAAGATTTTACAAGCTAACAAAAACCTCAGAGTGCCAGGTTGGGACACAAATAATGCAAGCGCTGCTTTCTTTTGTAAACTCCTAAACTTCTCTTATATCTAATTTATTACTTTATATCCAGTAATACACAATAATAAGAAATAGTATGAAACAAGGCTTTAAAATTTTATTAGTTTAAGGGTTACATGGGATAACATATTTTTGTTTAGATAAACTGTTTATATAACAATGAGGCAAGTAGGCAGTAACATTGAAGAGTCACTGTAAGCACCCTAATTGCTTCATCTCACTGAAGTGGCTAAGGCGCAAAGCACTGTCTCGGCAGCCTTTTCTTTTTCGATATCAATGAAGTGTTCTGTGTGCAGTACCACTGTCTGATGAGCAATGGAATTGCTGTTCTTTTGGAATGGCAATGTTTACCTTGCAGGTTTGACACGCCTCTAGTGGCTGTCATCCTAAAAGCCACTAGATGTGTTTCCTCTGCTATAACTGAGTAAAGATCTGTTACTGTTACAGATGCTGATCCAAGTAATGGGTAGTTGACCTTGCCTAGGTGGCTAGGGGTTATCAAGCAACTAGCTAACCCCACCCCAATTAAAAAAAAAAACACTACCTGGGCAGTGTTTGTTTATCAGTTATTAGTTATATTTCTCCATCACTATTGTTAGGGTTTGGGGGTGGGTGGTTTTTAAAGAAAATTGGGGTGGGGCTGGCTAGTGACTAGGGGAACCCTAACCACCGAAGGGAGGCCAATTATCCATAACTTGAGAGGTGTAGAATAGCATGTCCACTCCTCCTTAGCACACTTAATCCCCCAAACCTAAAGATAATGGGCTTACACCCACTGTCCTCCTCATCAATACTACAGCCCTAATCCCAGGGTGACCAGACCCAGCATGTTTACAGGGACACATACATTTCTCATATTAATCAAAAAATGCATGAAAAGGGTGGCCCTGCAGTGTGTATAATGCATATTCTGTAATATTGCCTATTGACTAAATGCTTAATTGCAGGACTATTTCATTGCCTAATTGCTTAATCTTATACACCTTCAGAATTCTACATACTACAGGGCAACCCTTTTTATGTGCTGCCCATCAATATGTATATGTGATATGTGTCCCAGAAAACATGGTGGATCTGGTCACCCTGCCTAAACTGCCACTCAAGTGTGGTGGTCTGGTGGGGCACTAGGTGCCTCTATATCAATATTATAACCTCCATCTGAGGCTCATGGGCGTGGGATGGGGGGACACTAAGTCGTGTGTCCACTCCCCCCCCTGTCTATTTTAATTATAGACCTCACTCTCTGATCATGGGTGGGGGGATAGGGATACACTTTATCATTATTGATTTGAGCCCTACCATGGGATCACAGTGGGATACCATGTCCCCTCTCTTTATTTACTTATGATCTGTTCACCCTCATTACTTAAATTAAAGCCCCTACCTTGTACCCACAGGTGGAGACATGGGGGGTGGAGAGGCAGTAATAGTTTCCCAGTAAATAGTCTTTCATTAGAATATCCTGAAATCTAAAGACTAATATGAATGTAGAAATCTGCTCACCAGCCTAGATAGATATCAGCTGTACCACACTGACCAAAAAGTCCAAAACAATCATTGCATTTCTTCTGTGGAGGAACCTTTTTGGTCTTTTGGTTAGAATTTCCACAGATGGGTTCTGCCCTAACATAGGGATAGACTTCATGTACTAAAAGGCCAAGCGGCCCTTGCCGAGAACTGTTGGAGGTTTGCTCATTGAGTTCCTCTCCACACTCCGATGCACTTAAAACCGATGAACTGGTCGCATTGACTCAGCACAGGATCTGAGAAAACCATTTAACCATCTCTCCCATTGAAAGGGATACACACTTATTGATTCCTGTTCGTTGCATTGATTGTAAATTTGCACAAACAAGCACTTAAGTGTTATTGTATTGTAGTAATAACCATTTGGTCCTCTCACTAAAAGGCCCTGGTAATCTGAGAAAATGTATTGGAAATGAGCTGAAGAACAATACAATGTACATGCAGAGGAGATTTGAGTTGGAAATGCAAGGAATATGCATGAAGGTGTGTTCAGCACTGCCTTAATACTGTTTTCCTAAATGATGTGAGAGAAATGTCAGTTACTCTCATTGTTTGTGTGCTCTGTCTTGGCTGACAGCTGCATGATGTACTTCCTATGCAGCAGATTGGGAGCTGAGAGTTTCATCAATACCGGTGACTGTGATGCCTGTATGTCAGGAGGCATGTTAATCTCCCTTTATTATACCAACACGGCTAGGCCTCTAATTAAAACAGAACTCGCATTTTCAGAATTTTCTTTTAATAGTTTTTTTTTTTTTTACGTGACACATTCGGTTGTGTATAGCAATGACTCCAAATTAGAATAATATACTTAGATTTCTCTCTCACTCTCTGGATAAAGTCATATGTATACAGTTACATATACCTTATAGTATAGTGTATAGTTACATTTGTATCCATACTTATTTGACTGCCAGCCTGTCTGTCTATCGATGTACATACTTATTAGTCTTTCTGCCTGTCTGTATTTGTGTCTGTCTGTCTGTTTACCTACTGCTCTATCTGTCTGTGTCTGTTTATCTATTATTCTGTCTGTCTGCCTGTCTATCTCCCCTATTTATTTCATTATGCACCCATACATTCATGTATTAGGAATTTCTTATAATTGAACGCTGGTCCTATTCTTTTTTTTTTTTATGCATTATGCATACTGAATGTACAAGCTTCTATATGTAATTTATGAAGCTTGGTCTCAAGGATTTGCTTTGCTACCAGAGTTTTATAGCAAAATAATATTAGTATATAAGTATATATATATATATCTAAGTATAAATATGTAAACACATACAAACAAATGCATTTACTAGAAGTATACAATGTAGCAATGCAGCCAAAGAAAAAATCACAGGGGATACAGCACATTTTAAAAAGATTATGGTATATAATTTATTACCTAGGTATAATTTATATCTTTTTATAATTTATATATACATTTATATTGATATATATTTATAGCAATTGTTTAACCCCTTCAGGACGGAGTCAATAGTGCACGTTCTGATCAAAAACTGGAATTTGCGCTATATGTCTGTTAAACCGTAATTCACCGCTGTCACATTAAGTGCACCCACACTTATTATATATCATTTTGTTCAGGAGAAACAGGGCTTTAATGTATCATTAACTATTCATATATGGAACATAATTTATTATGAATAAAATTAAAAAAAAATGTTAGAAAATAAGATTTTTAAAAAAATTTGTATTTCCGTCTGACATTTTAGCTGTGAATGTCATAATATTGTTAGGTTTTACTACAAAAAATGCACATATTTGTAATCAGCGATGTCTCACAAGTACAACAGTACCACCCATTAACAGGTTTTATGGTGTTTTGGAAAGTTACAGAGTCAAATATAGAATGTTCCATTTTCAAATTGAAATTTGCCAGATTAGTAATGTTACCTTTGAGACAGTGTGGTAGCCCAGGAATGAGAATAACCCCCATAATGGCATACCATTTCAAAAAGAAGATAACCCAAGGTATTGAAAGTGGGTTATATTTAGTCTTTTTTAGAAGCCACTTAGTCACAAACACTGGCCAAAGTTAGCGTTCATATTTGTTTTTGTGTGAAAAAAGCAAAAAACTAATATTTAGCCAGTGTTTGTGACTAAGTGGCTACTAAGAAAGACTGGACATACCCCATTTGAAATACCTTAGGTTGTCTACTTTTGCAAATGGTATGCCATCATGGGGGTAATTCTCATTCCTGGGCTACCATCCGCTCTCAAAGACAACATAACCAATCTGGCAAATTTCAATGTCAAAAAAATGAAATGCAAGCCTTATATGTGACTCTCTAACTTTCCAAAACACAATATAATCTGTACATGGGGGGTACTGTTATTCTCGGGAGACTTCACTAAACCCAAATATTAGTGTTTAAAAACAGTAAAACATATTACAACAATAATATAGACCATAAAAGTGCCGTTCGTTTGTAAAAAATGCAAAAAAGTCACTTTTACTTAAAATATCATCGTTGTAATACAATTTACCAGTTTGAAACACTAATATTTGAGTTCAGCGAAGTCTCCTGAGTAAAACAGTACCCTCTATGTACAGGTTTTATGGTGTCTTGGAGAGTTACAGGGTCAAATATAATGCTTGAGAATTAAATTCTCTGCACTTTCTCCCTGTGTTGTCAGGCATGTAAATCAATTTTAATTAATCAAATCACATAATTATGTTAAAAGATTTCTTAAATATACATGCAGAATTTTAATATATATGCATTTATAGGTATTTAAATTCAAGTGTATACTAATGTAATCTTTTATGTAATTATATGTATTTATCATATATATATATATATATATATATATATATATATTTGTGTACGGGATTATAAAAGGGGCGTATACTTAAAATGGAGAGTTATATTTTGAAAATGAGAGTCGGTTGAGGTGTGCCGAAACCGACGAGAGGTTAGGCCTGTAAAAAAGAGGGCCCACCCTGAATTATTGATATTAAAAGAGGGTGTGGAGGGAGGGGATTTCCGGAATCGACGAAGACAGGTAAGTTAGGGTTCCTTGGGTTTAAATAGGCCTAAATCCCTCCCACAACTACAGGCATACGCCTTCTATTTGTGTACGGGATTATAAAAGGGGCGTATACTTAAAATGGAGAGTTATATTTTGAAAATGAGAGTCGGTTGAGGTGTGCCGAAACCGACGAGAGGTTAGGCCTGTAAAAAAGAGGGCAAAAGTAAGAGAAACAACATTTATTATCACAACATTATTTAGACATGTTACAAAATGCAAGTCTGATCTCTTTCTCCGGGTTTGGAATGTACTGGTTATACGCAGAGGATTTCCAACGGCCCATTTTCTTTATAATATGTGTTGGTACTTGACTACTTGAGGCTGCTGTGGCTGCTCCGATGCGGAATGAGTGTCCCGTGAAGGAATTAGGATTGAGGCCTAGTCTAAGGAGTAAAGCGCGGATGTATAGCATGAATTGTTTAGTGGTGAGAGGCTTACCTTGTAGGGCCAACAGAGGCAAATCTGGACTTTTAATTCGTTGATTCAGTATGAAATTATCCAGCACTTGTACTGGGCACCATATGGAACCGGTAGGAAAGTATTTGATGTCTACTGGGGGACCTGATTGGTTAGTTTTTGTGCGGGGAATCGATAGTATGAAATGATCATGTACTCTAGTTAGGTTTCCTTGTTTGAGACAATTTTTTGTGTCGGATATTTTCTCCACTGAAAATTCTTTAGGTCTGAGGAACCCAAAAAAGGCTAGATACGCTGCTGTCTTAATTACTAGGTTAGTGTTATTTTCAAAAGGATTTTTATCTAATAGATTGGAGATATCTTTAAAGATGTTACTGTCTATGGGGAGTCTTTTTAGGACTACATGTGACTTTTGCCTCTGGATACCTTTTAGTATACTTTTTATAGGGTATGTGGACAAGAAAGGGGACTTGTTCGGGTAAAGAATTAGCATGAAATGTTGTACTCCTGTTAAGTAAAGTTTAATGGTATTGTAGGCTAGTTTTAATGAGAGGTGGCAAAAAGTTGAGAATGCAACCATAGTTTCTACAGAAAAACAGTTTATTATATTGAAATCTCGTACAAACTTTTTGAACAGGTCAAATGCCCTATCGTAAGCTTTTTTTGTGTTTTCCGACAAGGCTGCCTGTGCAAGAATTCTACTGTGTTTTAGCAACTGATTTAGAGCATGATTAGGTCTTTGAATTGTGGGGGATTTATGGAGTGTTTGTTTGCTGTAGGGTGTAGTTTGAAGAATTCCTGCAAATTAAAACGAGACAAAGCATCAGCTGCGTTATTTAAGACACCAGGAACATGGATACAATGCATATAGAACTGTAAATTTGCAGCCAACCATGTAAGTTTCCTTACAAGACTCATGATTGGCAGGGACTGAGAACGGCCCTTGTTAATTATGTCGCAAGCTGCTTGGTTATCAGAGTAACATTTCACTGCTTTCCCCCTCCAATGATTTCCCCAGATGAGAGCTGCTGCTACTATTGGGAAAATTTCGAAGAATGCAGAGGTTTTGTCGAATTCTCTAGGGTAACTGTTTCGGGTGGCCAACTGTCGTACACCCATTCGTCCTCAAATATTGCAGCGTACCCGGTGGTAGCTGCTGCGTCTGTCCAGATAACCGGGGACTCATCTGATATGGGGGGAATAAAAAGTGACCTACCGTTCCAAGTTGTTAAAAACAGTTCCCACATTTTTAGGTCGGCCCTCGCAGGATTGTCTAGATTTATTCTAGTGTCGTCGTCAGGGAGGCCGTGTAGGAGAGACAGAAGCCTAGAGATGAAAGACCTGCCTTGAGGGATAATTCTCATGGCAAAGTTAAGGGAACCCAAAAGCGACTGTAACTCTTTCCTGGTACAAGACCCTTGGTTGGTGCAGTTGTGAATGTTAGTAAGAATTCTGTCTACTTTCGTCTGAGGGAGGCTAGCTTGCATAGTCGCGGAATTAAGAGTGATGCCTAAGAAAGTTATTTCTGTACTGGGACCCTCTGTTTTGTTTGGAGCTACCGGGACTCCTAAGTCATTAAACAGGGATAGTGCATTTCTTAGACTATGTGGCGTGTAGTAGTTAGGCTCGATATATAAAAAGTCATCGAGGTAGTGAATTACTACTGGGCACCTGGAATTGTTTAGTAGTAGCCAGTTTAAGGTTTCTGCGAATATATCGAAGATTTTCGGGCTACTTTTGGAGCCGAAGGTCAGACTGGTTGCAAAATAGTATTTCCCTTCCCACTTAACACCATGTAGATGCCAGAGTGACTGTTTAATTGGTAGGAGTTTGAAAGCGTTTGAAATATCTGTTTTGCTCAACCAGGCTGCCTCGCCCGAGTTGACGATAGCTTGTATGGCATCGTCTATTTTTGCGTACTGCAGTGAAAAGTCTTCTGACGGTATGAGAGAATTTAAGCTTGGGGATGTGGAAGTGTGAGGTGCTGAAAAGTCGATTATTAACCTCTTTTTATTGTTAAACTTGCCCGTGGCTAAACCGACTGGACTAGTTCTCCAGGAGGTGAAGGGTGGAGTAGTAAAGGGACCTATCATAAAACCAAGTTCAATTTCTTTGTTGAGGAGATCCGTTAAACTGACTGGGTCTGTAACAGCTGATTGTAGGTTGGGGCATTCTAGTATGCCTGAAGGGAGTGCTACCAAACCTGTGTGAAAGCCTGTCGTGAAACCTGATACGAGAAAGTCTGCCAAGTGAGAAGAAGGATGTACAGTCAAGTAACGTTGTAAATTGTTTACGTTTATTGGGGTCATAGCTTTTTTAGGGAACAGTTTGTTTGGACACATAGTTTTCGCATGTGCTCTGAAGCAGATTGAGCAAACATGAAGTAATCTACAAGCGCTGTAACTACAGCCTCCTGCGTTAAAGTTGTTACAAACTTGAGCTTTCCCGAGAAATACTATAGGTCTCCCCAACTTATCTTTCATTTCCCTTTGATTAGGGAAATAATCCGGACTGGTATTGCTATTAGACGGACCACTTATATTACTTGGACAAAAGTTTGCCGTATGAGATGCTGAGGCACATATTGCACATGCTGGTGTTTTAAGCCCAGCAAAATGTCTACAGAATAATTCTGTATCTAATTGACTCCAATCGGTGGGGGTGTTGAACTGGGCCAATGATGCGGCTGACTTGGCAGCAAAGGACTTATGGTAGTCGTAAAACGCGTACCCCCCGTATTTATAGGCTAATTCCACCAGTTTGTGCAGATATAGATCCAGCTCTTCTCTACGGTGTGGGAAGGCAGTGCAAATTACGTCTCTATATAAGCCAAAGGCTAGCACAAACTCAGGAATATTAAGTTTTTTGTTGAGCCTAGGATCTCTAGCTTTCATTACCATGGATATATCGCCGAAAGTATAGGCTCTGTTTTCGATTATATCCTGTGAGGCAATGAGGAGAGAGGCTAGATTAACATCTTTCCCTTCTAGTATATCTCTTTTTAAGTTTTGTGGTATCAAATGTACTGGGTTGATTATATTAGATGCTTTAGCAGGGAATGGATTGGAGTTACCTCCTGAGCTTGTTTCTGGTTGTCCTAGTGGGATTTGTACTTCCGGAATGCTAGCTTGACAAGAGGTTTCCAGATTATCTAATCTGTTATTTATGGTAGCCACTGAAGCCACCAGGGAGGTCATCATATTACGTAATTCTGACAAGCTATTTTGGATCATAGAATCGGAACTAGGGCCTGGTAACTCCATGTCTTGCGAGTTTAATAAGCGGAAAAGTTCAGCTTTTCTGGCTGTAGCCGGAAAAGGAATGTTTCTTTTATTCAGTTCAGCAGTGATTTTTGGGACAGTCCAGGATCTGTAGTTGGACATCGTACTGGACTGTCTTGGCTGATTGCCAGGTCTGGAGGGAGTGCTGGCAAGTGATAGGTCTTCTTCTTGAACTGAATCGTTAGACATGCTATGGGCGTGAAAGGAGACGTTATGTTAGGAGAGAAAAAAAAAACTTTTTTTTTTTTTTTATGTGTGAGTGAGTGTGCTGGCTGACTAGCTAGTGCCACTCTGCGGCGAAGCAATTACACTAAGTTGGTGACTGGTGAGGCCCTGCTAAGTGCCAAGCGGCTTGAGAGGCTCTATCTATGAGTTGGCGCGAGGGAATTTCGTGGCCACCGAACGTTGTGGCGGGGTGTTGGCCTCTCGATGAGTAGTAGTCATAAGATAGAATGGGAGTGACAGGTGAGGCCCTCTCTATGCCACGTGCGAGGCGGCTACCTATGGATTGGCCCGAGGGACGTAGTACCTCTGAATTGAGGATGGGTGTTGGCCTTGCGGGACCACTATTTTAAGGCGAGAGAGCCGGGATGAGATTTAACACTACTGGGATGCTATGACCTTAACAGCCAGCCACCTAAACTATGAGGGATGATACGTACGAAAAAGAAATAAATTAAACGTTCGTTATCCTTACCTGTATGCGAACTTGGTACGTACTCGAGATGCATTAAAGAGTTTGTTTGGTCGGGTGGTATATTTTTTTTTTTTTTTTTTTTTACTCGAGTTGAATCACCTATTGCAGAAAAAAAAAATGGGAGAAGTAAACTAGGCGAAATTTGCTAGCAGAATTTTTTTTTTTTTTTGAATTTACTAACCGGACCGTGAACGTGAAAACCTGCGTAATTGGTAGTACCGAATGACGAAATTGAATTCCTAGAAAGTAAATAATTGTATATAAAATAAATAGCGTACGTGATACCAAATTCATAGTAAGATGAATGACTGGGTAGCTGTATGATCGAATTAATGAGCAAGCGAACTGAGCTCTGAGTAATGCCAGGGTACCGTCTGCCCTCATATGGCCACAAAAAACAGTGCTTAGTACAACCAATGAGTATGTGTCAGCGGGAGACTGTGACTCTCATAGTACAATGGAGTTTTTTTTTTTTGTTTTTTTTTTGAAGTAAGCGAAAAAGACGGGAAGGGAAGAAGGGAGAGAGGGAAGGAAAAAAAAAAAAATTTGAGTCCCCCTTGTTTAGAATTACAGCCCCCTGTTTCTTATGTTCAAAGACAAGGCAAGAGTTAACAATATCCACATTACCTTTAATAGCCCTGAATGCACTGGCTTGGAAAGGACACCCTAAGGCATTAATTCCTTATCTGTATTGTATTACCCCAATTATATATAAATACGTGATACGAAATATTTGGGGAGAGAGAAAAAAAAATTGATACTAAATTCAGTTACCAGGTCTAACTAAAAGGATACCGATTTAATATCTCACAAGCAACTCTGCCCTGTCACTATGAAATAAAACTTTTGATGAATTAACCCCACCAGAAAGGGGCGAGCATTGGTAGAACTGAACAGGATATGGACAGTACTGGTGAACATAAAAACCCCCTGCCTTGCACAGCCTTACTGTGTCTGTGGGAAAACCCAAGACACTTAAGTGTGTTTAACACTTAAGTGCTAAAGTGCAATTAGAGTAAGGAATAGAGAGGACTGCTTGAATTAAATACCTGCTGATTTGTATGCTGCAAGGAAACGAACGGCAACCCCCCCCTGTTGAATACCCATGCGAACAAGTTGCTAATGAACAGTTTATGAGGACTTACAGTTACGAGGGAAATCGCCGAATGGAGCCGTTCGTGAGAAGCATTCACTGAGACGCTGGGCGTTCTCTCCGAGCGACGCGGGAAAGTGACGTCAGAGGTCTGCGCGTACCGGAAGCGAGGAGACGGATTTCCGGAATCGACGAAGACAGGTAAGTTAGGGTTCCTTGGGTTTAAATAGGCCTAAATCCCTCCCACAACTACAGGCATACGCCTTCTATATATATATATATATATATATATATAAATATATATATATATATATATTTGCGGTTATTTGTATTTTATAGATAGATAGATATATATAGAATGTCATTCTAAGTGTATTTTGTTACCAATATATATATATATTAATAACAAAATACAATTAGAATGAAATTACATATGAATATATAATTTATATAAAATTTTGTTTCAATATTTTATTTATTTATTTTACTATTAATATATGTGTATATATCTATTATATCTATATATATATATATATAAAATATATATATTATATATATGTAACGTCATTCTTAGTGTATTTTAATACTAATATATGTACTTATATTAATATTAAAATATACTTTGTATGAGGTTACATATATATATAATATAGTGTATATATATATATATATATATATATATATATATATATAAATATATTTCTATTTTATTTTATATTTATAACATGTTTAATGATTTTTTTTTTTTTTACTTTCTCACCAGCAGGGGGACTGTCTGACATTTCAGACAGTCCCCCTGCTGGCAGATCCACAGCCAGCTATAGGGGGCCATGTGATCGCTCTTTGAGAGCGATCACATGGCCCCCGGGGGCCTGATTTGCCGGGGAGGGCTGCCTGGGCTGTCAGGCAGCCCTCCAGAAGAGGATCGCGGTGGAGGTGAGTAAATTGGAGCTCATGGGGCTGCAAGCCGTTACGTCGTTCTATGCCACAGCAACGGCTTTAAAGCCCACTTAATGCGGGACGGCATAGAACGCCGTAACGGTGTTAACAGGTTAATCTGATATCTGCTGTGGTGACTCAATAAAATGAAGGAATTTCATAAAGAATTGCGAGCACATTATTAGAAAGAGACAAAAAGTTTTTAATGAATATTTTCATCCATCTCTTAAAGCAGAAAAGTAATTACTGAGATTGTTGCACAATCGTTACTAAATTTAAAGGGATACTCCAGTCACGCAGACCACTTCTGCCCATTGGAGTGGCCTGGGTGCCAACTCCCACTACCCTTAAACCTACGAGTGTAAATATTGCAGTTTTCATAGACTGCAATAATTACCTTGCAGAGTTAAGTCATCCTCTACTAGACAGCCACTAGAGGGATTTCCGTGTTCATAGAACACCGAAAAGTGTTTTAAAACGACACTGGATGTCCTCACGCTATGTGAGGACCTCCAGCGTCGCCGAAATCCCCATAGGAAAGCATTGTATAATGCTTTCCTATGGGGAGGTCTAATGCGCGTGCTCGGCCATTGTCGCCCATGCGCATTAGATCTCCCCTGCCGGCTGACGTCATCGGGGGAGGAGCATGGCCCTGGTTCTTTTTGTAATGGCAAGATGTGCTAAAACTAGCTTGAGATCTGAGCAGGAACCCACCAAAGGACAGGCTATTTGAGCTTTTGTCCGTCCTAAGTATTCTCTTGCACCTTGTTTTTTGCTCTACTTTAATATATACTTAATTTGCATTAGATTTACATAAGGCCAATAGATTTCACACATCTGTTATATAGGTGAATCCCAGACACAACACACAGACACAAAGATGGTTATTAATTAAGTACAGACTTGGCAAGAGCCGTCGTGATCAGTCATGCTTCCAGGTCAGAGGTTGCTTCTGCGACATATCTAGGTAAAAAATGCGCGTTAACATCAGGTGCTAAAACTGGATTCTAAGAAGCATAAAATGGTGGTAGAAATTCACCCTTCTCTATCGCTTATTAAATTTGTAAATATTTCCATTTACAACAGATCTCTAAATAGTTATTCTCATATCAGGATTGGAATTAGCATATTATATTTTTGTTATATGACAGCTGATCAAAAGTGAGATACACTAATTTAATGAATGAAAAGGCAAAAAGCGTACGCAGGGCTCCAAATGTGTTTAATGTGCAGTGACAAATAATTATAAATACCAATATACCGTGAATGTATGCATTGTTATGTTTGACAATTAAGTCATGAGTCAGGGGACTGTTTATCTGATGATTGAAATTATTAGTTAATGTAAGACCCATTGCCACCAATTATATTTGTGCACAATCTGTAGAGCTAATTCTAGATCGAAATGCAGATTAACGGCAGGTATTTGATTGTAATTAAAAATACAAAATAAACAACAAGTAAAAGAAAATAAATTGGTAATGGTTTGAAGGTGGTAAACCTCTCTCCAGGGAATATTCTGAAGGGCACAGTAGAATATAATGTGTGTTTATAATCACTAAGTGCACTATGAACAACAAATATTCATTTATTTTGTTCAGGGGTATTATGCTCCAATAATAACATCTTTGCTAAATAATTATGCGCCTGTAATCCATTTAAGTGTGATTGCTGTAGAAGATCTCTCCTTATTTTGCCTAATGGTTCTATGGAGTGTGAACAGCAATCTCTTCTACAAAGCAGCATTAAGATCTTTGACACATACGCTGGGGAGTTTAGTCATTAAACAGGAAGTTGTGATTTTTTGACAAGTGAGTTGCAAGATGTAGGGCACAGTAGCTAAGGAAGAAAAAAAAATATCCAACTTGGCACAGTTATTCTTTTTTTTATTTCTGCAGGGGTTTTTTAACCTAAAGTTTGCAACTTTAAAGTTTGTCAATTTACTACGACTCACTTTTTCATGACTAGGGGAAATTGTGTTAATGTATTGCAAACTGAGATGCAGGTTATAGTTCTAGAGGTGGAACAAGTCTGTGGAATTCAAAGGAGTGTTTACACTGATTTTAGAATTTATTTTATAAATTGCCACTCCACCACAGGTGTTAGATGGTATGATAATCGGTACGCAAAGGGTGAAACCTAAAGCTTAGTTGGTGAAGGGTAGACTAATTCGATCAGGACTCTCGACATATCACCCACAGACAGGGCCGCCATCAGGGAGTGACAACCATGATGGTTGTCACGTGCCCGGGCACCACGTGTAGCGGCAGAACTGCCGCCAGTGCAGTTGCACTGGGGTCCGCACACTGATGGGGCATATCGGGTGGGTGGGATTGGAGGTGGGCCCCAGAGCCCGGGCCCCAGGGCACAGACCCTGAGCTGAGTTAGAGGCCCCAAAATTTCTGGTGGCTGCCCTGCCCACAGATTCAGGGGTTTGCAATATGTACACATAGACTGGGGACAAACCATTACATTCTGAAGTCCATGTAAGTCATGAAAGATTTTGCCAATCAGAACACACAGATTAAAGATATGAACCGTAGAGTGTATTCGTGAAATGCACACTTCTCTAGTTTTGAAGCCTCGGAAGTGCTAGATCCAGAAGGTAAACTTCCAAACTTACAATAAAGACAATATTTCTAACACTAACCATTCAACCCTAAGACTTCATTTGAGTGCAACATCTCTCCAACTCATAAAATATAAACAACGATAAGATCAGCTTGTAACAACAGAACTCTGAAGAAGCCATGTACAGAGAGTTCAGACACAGGTCAGTTCAGGAAGCAGAGATCTTTATTTTCACCAATCGGGTCTCAGCTGAACTCATGTCCAAAATGTCTGAGCCCTGAGCACATGGAGTACAGACATTTTATAGACTATACATCCCCATCTGTACCCTTACACCAATCAGCAAACGGGATACACAGGATTACCTTATATGGACAGGCAGTATGAAACATAGGAGGGAATGGAATGTGGTTTCAGTTCTTGCACATGCTCTGTACATTGATGACAGTTTCCTGACTACGTGTAACTAACTAACAGATACATGTGCTTGTATATGCCATGTGGAGATTTTAGGCCTACTAAATTTTGGGCCTAGCTGAGATCCCCTCACAAACTCACTGGAAATCAGTGACGGAAATTAAACTTACTTATAGATGTGTGATCTGAACCACTGTTTACTTTTGAATATAAATCGTCATTGTTCATAGCAGTCAGCAAGGTAACCAGATCCACAATGTTTACAGGGACGCATATAATTTTGTCATGTTAATGCATGAAAAGGGCTGCCCTGCAGTGTGTATGATGCATATTCTGCATTATTGCCAACTACCTAACTGCTTAATTGCAGGATTCTTCACTGCATAATTGCTTAATTTAATACACCTTCTAAATTCTACATATTACAGGGCAACCCTTTTTATGTGATGCCCATCAATATGTTCCGGTATATATTATATGTATCACAGAAAATATGGTGGATCTGGTCAGCGTGGTAATGAGGCTTTAATGAACCCTGTGCCAGATAGAAAAGATGTTCCTGTTTAACTAATATTAGAAACATATGTGACATAAACCCATAAAAGTGATACAAAGGGGATAGCTTCATCGTTTAGGACAGGCGTGCACAACATGTGGTCCCCCAGATGTTTTGAACTACAATTCCCATGATCGCCTGGCTATCTGTTTGATTTCTAAAAAATGGGTGTTGACTATCTGTTTCATTAAATGAATCTTGAGCGTTGGCTATCTGTTTTATTCACAGAATCATGGGCGTTGTACTTCAAAAACATCTGGGGGGGGGGGGCGTAAGTTGAGCAGGCATGGTTTAGGAGAATGGGTACACGTTTGCAAGTAGAGTGCTAGCATCCCTTCTTCTAAGTGTAATTCTGTGCTAATCACTACTGGGTAAAATCTGCTCCTTACAATAGTGAAACTCACTCAATTTGTAGCTATATGTTAGTTCTCCCCACTCGCCACAGTCCTTTCTGCATTCTAAGCCCTTTTTATGCAGACTGATCACCTGTATTCACCATAATGTGTGCTATTGGTTATGTCAAGCCATTGATTACTGATATGTTACTTATTGTAATAACTCAGATTGCAAGACCCCAAACACTCACACTAACTCTGTAACAGGCTTGAGCTTCGTCCTTCTAATAACAACACATCCCACCAGGTTTAGACACATGTCCTTTCTTTTAGCTTCATATGATCTATGTTCTCAATGCATCAAGAGATTTATAGGCTTGCTTGTCCCTATTTCATTACCTGGCTCTGTGAACTCTTCCATATGCCTACGTTATAACTTGCAAAGGTTAATGCTTTCTTTTTGACTTTTTTTGTTTTCCAAAAACATAATAATAGAATATGGTGACTTGTGATAAGTGTATATGGCATGGAAATTTGCCTTATACGTTTCCCATTGCTTACTCTTGCAGCCAACATGTACATATGAACTTACCTGTTATCAAGTTTCCAGGTACCTTGCTTAAGTAGCACTAAATCTTAACACCTCTTGAAAGCTGACCTGATTCTATTATGGATATATGTATCAGATTATGATGATGACATGGGCCATCACTAGTTCTTAATGGATCAATAAATTACATTAATATATTGATACAATTAGTGTGATCAACTCTCCCCACGTTTGATTTGCAAAATTGTTTCAGAAATTCTGGAATTGACATTTGAGCTATTCTTGATTTGTCTCAATTCCTTGCATTCTGCAAAATAGATGATGATGATTATGATGACAAAATAGACCAATGGTTGATCAAAAGCTGGGCTTAGCAAATCAGCCTCAAATAATTACGAGATTGAAGACTCCTATTTAACATGCTGTACTACTGCATTAGGCATCTTCTCTGTTCGAAGAATTACGATGGCCATCTTAGGTTAATGCTGGTTTTGCTGACTCCTGTGTCACTCAGCCACATCAATGTATTTGTTTAATTAATATTGATTTTCATGTTTCATGCTTTACATTAGACATGCATATAAAAGCCTGAACACACATTTAGCCTGGAATAAGTTATGAGAATGCTTGTAGCTATATAAATGAATCACACACTCTTAGTATAGATTTGTTTCTTTGAAATATTACAGTTAGCATCTTCTAATTGCATTTGACTGACATTCTAATCAATATATGGATAAGTACAGCTGGTTCACCTGGATTACAACTCCTAACACACAGTTCACTGTCTTAACGAAGATCAGAGCTAAGCCCAAATTGTTTCGTCACATTTATAAATGCCATGTGCGATGTTCCGTGGTTTATTGGTGAGTCATTGGCCTTGAGATCTACCATCGAGGTAATTTGGCAGAAAATGTGTGATACCAGGGTGAAGCAGGAAGATTGGATGAAAATGTTGGTGAAGGTATATGTGAAAGCAAGTCCCAGGGAGGACACTAATCACTGCTGTTTGTAGTAGCGAAACAGAACCCACAGTTACAACTGATGCTAAATCCCCATGGGCTCATTAACATCCCTGTCGATACTTTTCACCAGCCAACCGCTACCTTATAAAATGCCAGCCGCTATTGTTAGCGACTGGCCACTAGTTACCGACTGCATCATTTTAATAGTGACGTCACAGAGTGACCAGCCGCTACTGAAAGCTGTTTGAAAAGTTAGGGCTAATAGCTACTAATTATTTTCTAAGGAAACTGCTAACCCCTACTTATCTACTGCTTTCCACCTGGTTTCCAAACCTGTCACTACGCAATACTGTCTGCCCCAACCCAAAAAACCTAACATCAGCAACTAGCCTGATGGAAAGAGGTAAATGAAAGCTAAATCCATGTACATACTATTGAAACAAAATGGCTTGTTCCAACGATGCGTATGCATAGTGGCAGCTATTATTAGAGAGAGTTTACAAAAATTTAGCAACAATATTGTAAACCTCGTGGTAATTGCTATCTGCTAAAAGCTACCAGCTGTTGTTAATAGCAAGTCGACAGCTTACTGCTACTATTTTGCTACAAGGTTGTCTTCAACAAAGACATTTTTGGAATTTTTTAACTTTGACTTCCTGCAATTTCTTTTCTTGTGATGCCTGGTAATTGCTACAATTCTATTTTCAGTGACAAGGAACTGGAGCCCCACCAATACAGTGGGTGGAACATAACAGCCTAGAGGGGAACACTCTATTGACAGTTGTGTCATGAGAAATTCTGTTAATCCCAGCCTGAGTGGAGCTGGGAGATCTTTCTTGCTTTATTGGATATGTGAACGAGCCCTTCGTGTAACCAAGCTCCATTTGCCTCACTGCGAGGTTCTTTAGAAGAAGGTCTATGATTTCTATTAACTAGGCCAGAAAAATTATGAAAATTTATTGAAGACGTTTTAGTATAATTTCAGTTGGAGGTTTGACAGTAGAAAGAGGAAAGAGTTTAATTTTATTTGGAATAGCATTAACAGTTAACTAAAAGAACACTCCAGCCACCATAATAACGTAATCTCAATAAAGCTGCTATTGGGGGTCCAGTTCCTGGTAGCTGTCTTATCTTATGGGGTTAAACTGTTTTTGAATGGTTTAACCCCCAAGTTGTCCTCCCAGCGTTCATCTGCTCTGTCCATAGATTTTCAACTCCTCATTCTAAGCCAATCTCTGGCGCTCCATGGAAAATGTCAATGAGGCATAGCAGACAGAATCGTAGAGAAAACTTAAGAGTTAAAGGACTCAAAAATGGTTTAACTCTATAAGGTAAAACAGAGCCTAGGATCTCCAGCCCCCATAATGACTTAATTAAGATAAAATTGTTATGGAGTTATGGTGTTCCTTTTATGTTTGTTGGGAGAGGTTAAATGCAGTTCATTCGCCCTTCTGCACCCCTCATTTCAAATTTGCATTTTTCATCTGTTCTTTATATATATTTGCAGGTGGAATACTGTGCTCGTTGCCATTTTTACGAAGGATAAGTATTTCAGGGTGGTATTAAGAAAACTTTAAACAGTAGTCTGCAGTCATTATTGCAACACAATCCCAAAATATGCAATCATAAGCATCTCCCTAATTAACTTTTCTGTAAACAAGTAGAATGTCCCTTTAATGCATCCTGATGTCCTATTTATACCCTCAGTATTATATTTTACTGGCTAGATGTAATCAGATTTCAAATGGCAGTGATAGGAGAGAAGTGCAACATTTTGTCTAAAGTTCATTCATCAAAAAACTACATTGTTTTGAAAAGGGTAAAGGACCGCTAAACCTATCAGGGATAAGTAAAGGCTACATACTATAGATTATTTTAATCCCCAGCTAGATATAAAATGGATAATTACATATTTGTGGTTGAAGTCATGTGGTGGAAAAATCAATACAACTTTTTGTATGACACCTTCATTAGTGTGAAAAATGTTAAAAGCTGAAAAGAACTCCACTGCAATTAAATGTCTGTGCTACCAGAGCTTCTCTAATGGGATTGTATTATTAGTTAGTTTATTTGAAATAGTGGTTGCAGGATAGCAGTAATTGGAAAACATTGATTATGAACTTGTATACGGAAAACCTTGCTAAATCATTACGGGATCAAGCTGCAGTTAGTTAGCCTCACTAATGAAGCACTAATTGCTGTAACTAGGTTAACATGTTAGTGAAAGTGCAAGGAAATGCAAAAAAGAAATGTTTTAGCTACAAAACATCGGATCTGATACATTCTGAATCGTTACGTTTATTCGTGAGCCAATGTGATTTGTGAGGAAATTTGTGAGGAAATTCTTTAAAATACTATGTTTACTGAGCTTAATATCATCTACCTTGAGGTCATTTTTATAATATTCCCATGATCCTATTTGTTTCTTGTCATATAATTACTATGAATCATGTGACCTCAATGCTAGGCTATCTCAAAGAATTCAGAATAGAAAGATTTGTATTTATTATTTCCATGAGAAGAAACAGGAAAATTGTAGATTTTACTTTGAAGGGCCACTCCAAGCACCAGAAGCACTACACTGCTCTGTAGTGGTTATAGTGCCAAACGCACCCTAGCACTCCCATTGTTACAAGTCAAACAGTTTTAGAATGGTTTGAATTGTTACCTTGGGCCTACAATGTATCGGTCCCTGCCTCAAAATTTTACGACATACAGTTAAAAGCTCTCTCTCTGAGCTAAGTTTGGCTGTGCTGGGCTGATATTATTGCTTGAGAGGGATCAGCTAATTAGTTAGCTCTAAGCTAATTAGTTAGCTCCTCAATTCAGTGCTTAGCTCAAGAAAGCTAATGGAACCTCATGCTTAGTAACTCATGTCAGACATAGTGAAAGCAGACCCCAGTCAAAAGTCAAAGCATTCTAAAATAGTTTCTAAAATAGTTTGTCTATTCACAATTGGGGGCCGTAGGACACTCCTGGCACCATAACCACTAGAGTTTGCTGTAGTGCTTATAGTGCTTGAAGTGGGTCTTTTTATAATAGATTGCTTAAGGCTAATGAAAACCAATTTAGAGAAGGAGGTTGTCTGAAATATAAAACTTAGTGAAAAAATCTTAGTGAAACAAATAAACATAGAGGACATCTAGTTATACCAGATTCACCATGTTTTCCCAGACACCAAGCAGCATGCGTTGGGGGAAAAAAAATTCTGAAATTTTCTTCCCTGCAGTATTTAGCATTCATATGCTGCAAGAAAAAGTCAGTAACTAAGCATGATGCTCCTTTGCGATCCCTCCTTAAGTAATGAATAGATTTATTAATTGCACTATATTAATTGCTCATAATGTTTCTTTTAGTGTACTTCTAATCAGTATGCAGGGATGGTATGTCGAAATAGAACAACAGTAAAAGGTGGTTCTCTGGCAACCTTAGAGACCGTTTACAGAATCTTGCCCACAATTTGACACTGTTTTTTTAGATACTGTATATTATCACCAATATATCCCTCCTTCAACAATTTGTGTGAATCAAAATTAGAAAATCTGATATGTGACTACGGTCTTATATATACTGTGAAAACAGCACCATTTATTATCAATGAAGTTATATCTTTCTGAAAATAAAAGAGGACTATACAACAGGACAGCCACACACAAATTCTAATCTAAAACTTCAGACTTTAACATTGTGATTCGAGGCAGGAATAAAAAATAAAAATGTTTGTACTTTTCGGAACAGGAGCTAATAGCAATGAATGCCTAGTATTTAATAGGTCACCGAAGCACATTATAATATGGTCCTGCCAATAAACCCTTTTTTAACTAAAACTCCCAATAGTAACCGAATTCAGCGTACATGTGTTGTTATGAACACAGCATACAAAATAAGTGCATTTACTTACAGATTTTCAACATGTTCACAAATCAATGCAAATTTATTTGACCGTATTTGCTTGAGAATCTTTGTAAAGCAGGGGTGGATTTTGCACAAATCACTGTTTGCATAGAGATTTAGAGCTTTCCCAAGTATTTACGTATTACGGATTCTTTCTAGTTACAGCAAGCTGCTATTTTGAGTATAGGTGCAGAAATAGCCAGTAATATATACAGTAAATATATATATATATGAAACGGGGGGAAGGCTGCACTCACCTGAACATGCATAAATGGGGTGCTGCTGGGGGCCAATTTATACAATACACAAGATCCAGCCATTCGCTTATCTACTAAACAGCAACTTCAATGTTGACAGATTTTATTTTTTTTTTTTAAAAACACCTAATCTAGGCAAAAATAATGGCGGTTTAGTTACATTAAATGATCATACATTGCATAAGCCTGCCACAATGTATGATCATATAATGTAACTAAACCCCCATTATTTTTGCCTAGATTAGGTGTTTTTAAAAAAAACTAATACAATCTGTCAACATTGAAGTTGCTGTTTAGTGGATAGGTGAGTGCGCTGGATCCTGTGTACAGTATATATATATATATATATATATATATATATATATATATATATATATATATTTCTTTATTACAAACAACATAATTATTAATCAACATGAACGTGAAAAAGATAGTTACATAGTAATATAGGCAAAAAAGATTCTGGTCCGCCAAGTTCAACCTATCCACTGTTAAAGGGATACTTCAAGTAACATAGAGGGTGCTGTAGTGGTTATAGTGCCAGGGGTGGCCTGTCACCCTCCTGGCGTAAGCAGTCAAACTTTTTTAGAAGGGTTTGACTTCTTACCTCGGGCCAGCCAGGTGCCACT
Organism: Pelobates cultripes; assembly: GCA_933207985.1. Taxonomy (NCBI): domain Eukaryota; kingdom Metazoa; phylum Chordata; class Amphibia; order Anura; family Pelobatidae; genus Pelobates; species Pelobates cultripes. The sequence goes on along the minus strand of OW240918.1, from coordinate 38,497,509 downwards.
ACATGCTTCCACTACATCTTTTCAAATAGTTTCAAACCGTACATGCGTCCCGCTGTGCAATGATCCCAGCTTTCAGAAGTGCAGGAAGCTACTGGATCTTCCGGCTTCCTGGAAGACGTGGTCAGTGCCACAGGCAGTGGTGTATCCTGGTTTTGTGCTGCCCTAGGCAGGACAAAACTCAGGCGCCCCACTCCCCCCGCGCCCCCCCCACCCAACCCTCCCCCCCGCCCCACCTTCTAAATACACACACACAGTCAGACACAAACACACACACAGTCAGACACACACACACACAGTCAGACACAAACACACACACAGTACACAAACACACACACAGTCAGAGACACACACAGTCAGACACAAACACACACACACACAGTCAGACACAAACACACAGTCAGACACAAACACACACAGTCAGACACAAAACACACACACACAACACACAGTCAGACACAAACACACACACACACAGTCAGACACACACACACAGTCAGACACACAGTCAGACACATACACAGTCAGACACACACACACACATACACACCCGCAATTCAGACACGAACACAGTCAGACACCACACAGTCGAACACAGTCAGACACATACACAGACACAAACACACACACAGTCAGACACACAGACACACACACACACACACAAACACAGTCAGACACATACACACACAGTCATACACATACACAGACACAAACAGTCACACACACACAAACACAGTCAGACACAAACACACACACACAGTCATACACATACACAGACACACAGACACAGTCAGACACACAGACACAGAACAAACAGTCAGACACAAACACACATACACAGTCAGACACAAACACAGTCAGACACAAACACACACACACATACACAGTCAGACACACGCACACACTCACAAACACACAAACAGACACAAACACACACAGTCAGACACAAACACACACACACAGTCAGACACAGACAAACACACACACAGTCAGACACACACAAACACACACACAGTCACAAACACACACACTCACAAACACAGTCAGACACATACACACACAGTCATACACATACACAGACACAAACAGTCACACACACACAGTCAGACACAAACACACACACACAGTCATACACATACACATACACAGACACAGTCAGACACAAACACACAGTCACACACTCACAAACACAGTCAGACACAAACACACACACACACATTAACTTTTTTTTAAAATTTAAATCCCCCCCCCAACCTCCTTACCTTTGGGAGTGCTGGGGGGGGGTCTCTCTCCCTGGTGGTCCGGTGGCTGCAGGTCGGGCTGGGCGGCGCTGGCAGGCGGGCGGCTGGCGAGGGTGCACTACCTATGAGCTGACTGCTCAGCTCCCTCGCGCGCCGGCTGCAGAGTGAGGCTGGGAGCCGGAAGATGACGTCATCTTCCGGCTCCCAGCCTCACTCTGCGGCGCGCGAGGGAGCTGAGCAGACAGCTCATAGGAAGTGCTCCCTCGCCAGCCGCCCGCCTGCCAGCGCCGCCCGCCCGCCCGCTCGGGATGTCTGTTAGCCGCAAGGCTAACTAGGCATTTGCCCTGGGCATTTGGGGTGCGGCGTTTTTTGCCGCCCCCTGAAAAATGCCGCCCAAGGCAAATGCCTTGTTTGCCTCGCGGCTAATACGCCCCTGGCCACAGGTAAGTTGTAAAACCATTTTAAAGTTTGACGACTTAACCTGGGGTGGTAATAGATCACTCCTGGCACCATAACCATTAAAATGTGCTGTAGTGGTTATTGTACTTGGAGTGTTCCTTTAAAACCTAGAGAGTTTAAACCCAAGACTCTGTCTTTCTTATAACTGGAGTTCAGAATCCACTAGAGTCAAGAGTTCCTTATCTCTCGGTCTTAAGAATCTCTTTTCTCTGTTGAGTTCTGCAATCTTTCTATCCTAATACACTGGGTGACACTTACAAAATAATGCCTATTTTAAGAAATAACCTTTTAATATATTTGTGATTTAAATATCAAAATGCCTTCTTTAGAATTCATGCAGCAATATTGCTTTAATATTATCGCTAGAATAATACTGAACACAATTATAATCTGTCATTTCTACAAACATATCACAAACGGAATACAGACACAACTGCTGTTATGTTTAAATAGAACGTACTTTTTTTTCTGCAGACACAATACTATCATTTTTTTAACAATTCCAATGTATATGCATAAGGATGCATGTTTTTGAAAAGTTAAGTAAGGATTTTTTTGTGTTAAGCAAATCATGACATCTGCCAATCTTTTAAATTCCAAAGGGTGAGGATCCCAGCCTGTTAAAATACTCCCAAACATGACAGGCTTAATGTCAAGTTTATAACAAAAAAGGACAATTTTATTGTGGTTATTCAGTATTATGTCACTCTTTCAGTCAAAAAGCTAGTTTTTTGTTTTTTTCTCATCTCATTTATAGTATTTGAAATACCAAACAGATTTTTACATATCTCCTGAGCTTCGAGCTTCCTTCCTACACCCTTATTCATTCCTTAAGGAAACTCTCTTAAATCCTTCCAATTTAGTATCTATCTGAGACCAGACAAATGTTTTACTAGACTATTTTCTTCAGTTGTTATAGAGTTGTTTCTAACTCTAAACATTTGAGTTTAATTACTGCTTAGAATATTTTCTATATTCTTATCCGAGAAGCATCACGCTTGAGCCCATTGGGCTGAATAAGGAATTACTTCCGATGCTGCCCCTTAAAATCACTTGTACAGATCTGTAATTGGCTCTGTAGTTTGGTCTTTTTGTTAATAAGCAGCTTACTTTCTCTCCCACTAGACTCAACCCACCACTTTTGTTTCATGAATTTTACAAAGGATTTTAATAGATGCTTTAGGCAATGCAAAATGTTACATGAAGGAAAGCATTAATGCTGCAGCCTTGACACAAAGGACGTGTGAATGGCTGCTTATCATTACCGTCAAGTCTCAAAATTTTCATTAGGAGTTGTGGAGGACAAAAGGGGAAAAAAGTGCAGCTATATCAAGGAATATTAGCCATCAATGCATACCCAATTATAATTTATCTGCATGTCCCGTTAACTATTCTCTTACGCTATCCATTTTCATTTTTTTTTTTTCCAACAATGGATCTTATTATTTTCTCAAATAGTTTATAACTGGTCATTTGAAACACCAATTAATTTGTACCGATCCCCTATGTATCTTTCCCTAACTTAAAGAAAGCGTAAAAATTAAGTCGGGGGATAACTTTTGAATAAGGACTATATAAATAAGGACTATATATAATCTGTTTCTTTATATACTTTTACTGATACGTTTAAGAAATGGATACAAATATTATAAAGGAAGGCAGGTGCTATTTTGAGTGCCATTTGCTAAATGGGTAAAAGGGTTTTAAATTATTTACACACTGGGTTAAATGGGGCATGTGCCTTTAGTAAAAGGGAAAGGGACACTATAGTGTTATGAATACAGTTTTGTATTCCTAACACTATAATGTTCCTTTAAATAATAGATTTTGTTTACCATTATTATATAAGGGTGGATTATGTTACAGTCAAAACTGGCTTTGGTTTTAAAATCTTGAAGAAACTGCTCTTCAAGATATATTTTACATTTTAAATTTGCAAATATATCAAACATGTCAAAAGTCTTTTTGGGACATGGGGGAAGGCTCTCAGATCAATATTTGACTCTTCAGGTGGAAATAATAGATGCATTGCAATCTTGCCTTCCTTCTATTGTAAGACAAATATAATTGATCCCTTATTAATGAGCGTTTTACCGCTCCGGTCCTCCACACAGACGAGAGCAAGCTGCAGTGAGAGCGTAGGCTAACCGCAGAACTCCTGGTGCTACGAGCCATGGTTTCCCCAATACTTACATTGCCATTCAAAAGCATACTGACAATTGCTGAAATGCAATAGGCCTGGTATACATGGGTGTGTTTCTCCATCAGAAATCAATTGTATTTTGTTTACTATGTAGTGAAAATATGCATTATGCAAGACTTAGTTATGTAAAGTCTCTGAACCACAATATAACCTACAACCCGGAGATGTGGATCTGTAGTATTGCTTTTCAATTAGTGCTTCAATTATTCTAATTACTCATGGAATCTGCTAATTACACATTCAAATGATTCATTTTGTGTCACACCATTCTTTATTAGAATGTATAGCTTGTGTACTAATAATGACACCCTGATGGTGTCAGATGAACAGTATGGTGGAGGTATGGCGAGGCTGGGTTAATTATATCTAAGTCAAAATGTATTATAATGCTAATGACAACAGTTTGGCACCACAGATTTATTTTGGTTGGAATTAATTAATTGCTCTATTTAATAATGTGTTATAATGTTCATCAAGCATGGCCTTTTGGAAATGTGTATTTAAAGGGTTACTCCAAGCACCATGACCACTTAAGTGTTTTGAAGTGGTCATGGTGCTTGTAGCCTATATGTGCAGCGTTTTGCTATGTAACACTACAGATACAGAGTTTAATCCCTTTGCTGTCAGTGGTGTCTGTAGAGCATCATTAGACAGCCAAGAACAAGAGTTCCAGGCTGACTAATGTCAGCCCTGTGCATATTGGGTGTCTGTTGTCAGCAGTCCTCCCCCCCCCCCTCCCATTAACCTCTGCTTCCGCTACATGTTCCCTCCACCCTGCAGCAAGAGGAGAATTGGGCTGCTGGGAGAACTTTTCATTGGTGCTGGAATGCAGGTAAGCAGGCCTGAACAAATGCCCGAGGGAGGGGGATATAATGCTTAGTTTTTTGGGGGAGGGGTTTTAATAAATACATTCTTATATGGTGGCATTAATCTGCCTCCCTAACACACAATCCCTCCAAACATATACACACACAGCACTCTCACACACATCACTCTCACACACATCACTATCTCACACACATTACCCTCACACACACACCACCCTCACACACATTACACTCACACACACCTGACCCTCACACACACATTACCCTCACACACAGCACTCTCACACACACATCATCTCACACCCATGACCCTCACACACATTACCCTCACACACACCTTACCCTCACACACACATTACCCTCACACACACATATAAAAACACACACACAGCAGCCTCTCACACATAGCATCCTCTCACACACACAGAACCCTTACACACAGTACTCTCACACAGAGCATTCACACTGAGCACACTCACACACTTCACCCCTCACACACTTCACCCCTCCCACTCACAGCATCCATCACTCACACTGCACCCCCCTCACGCCAACACTTTACCCCTCATACACACACACTGCACCCTTCACACACACCCACAATACGTCCAAACATCAACAGACATCAAAAAATATATATATATAAATATACTACAGCACCCCTCAAACACATACCTATCTAAACACACTCACCAGATCTCCTATATACATTCTGGGTCCTTCAAACACACACAAGACCCCTATACACAAACACACACACACTGCACCACCTACACACACTACATTCCTAACATACACACTCTGGATCCCCTATACAAACACTAGATTCATTGTAAGCAAACACATACTACATTCCCGAAACACACACTCTCTACAACCCCTACAAACACTACATCACCTATGCACACACACACTATAACCCGTATGCACACATTTCCTACATCCCCTATACACACACACTCTCTACAGCCCCTAGCCACACATGCATTACATTACATTACACCACAAACACAACTTAAACCAACCTTGTTACACAATACCACACCACAATTAACTCACTCTACACAAGCACAATCCCACAAGCAGGCTCCAGACACATGCACAATACTCTTTCCTGGCCCTTTTGTCTCCTGGTATCCCATTTATAGAGACACCAGAGGCGAGTTGCAAGCAAATACAGCGCAAGCATGTTATTTAATTTTCTTGCACTGTGCAGAACAAATACAGGGCCTTTTTCTGATGCTAGAGCTCTTCAGCAGAGCTCTGAACATGGTCTGCCCTGGAAGAACATTGAACCAACATGCTCAGTTTGACAGGGGGCCTGCTTTTCATTGGTGATGACAAAACACACCCTTTCTGGCCCGCCCCCTTCTTAGTGGGCAGCTGTGATTAAAAAATGCCCGTGGGCCTAATTTTTTTCCAAGTCCGGCACTGGAGGTTAGTTTTAGCTTTGCTAGACATTGGATATATTACTGCAACATTAGACATTTATTTAAACATATTCTACATTATATTTCTGACTATATTCTATCACTTAAATTGTGCATATATGGTGTAGGAATTAATTAGAAATACGTTACTATTTCGATAATTTTGTGTTTATTGTGGCACTATTGCATTAGGAGTTTATCTACTAAGCACTTACATAGTCTGGATTATTTTGTTTTACTATAAATCTGACTGCGGGAGATATTTATGTACCAGCTGCTGTTTTTAATATTTCAATTATTTTTACACCTTTTAGACTACAGTTATTGCGCTTTCTTAGATAGACCACAAATGAAGGAATACGCTAACCCTTTAACTTTAAAGTGGGACTGTCACTTCCAAGGATATTAAGTGTAATGTTTACTTATTCCTATATTTAACAAATCTGTATTTGTGAGGTGTGAAAAATAAATTTACATTTCAAAATCCACACTTGATTATTATGTAACTGGGTGCCACTATCTTAGCTCCCTGCTAATCATTGTTATAAGTGCCATCCTTTGTACCTGACAGTTAGTTTATGGGGAGAAATGTAACATTTGAGGCAATGTATAAACATGTTATATTCTGTAAAGTGGTCTGTAACGTACTAAAAGTGGGGCAATCACCATGGAAACCTGTGGAACCAGCAGGCACGTTCCCTTGGTAAGTCCATTGGTTTTATGTATTTAGACCACTTTATAGAACACAGAATCTTTATACATAACCCCAGTGTTTCTGGGTTTTCAACTTTATTAGCAATGTATTCCCTGGCTTTGCCTTGTCTAAACAGGATTATGTTGTAATTTGCAAAATCTTTAAGGGGACACTATAGTCACTCAGACCACTTCAGCTCAATGAAGTGGTCGGGGTGCCAGGTCCCTCAGGTTTTAACCCTTCACATGTAAACATAGCAATTTCAGGGAAACTGCTATGTTTACATAGCAGGGTTAATCCAACCTCTAGTGGCTGTCTTCCTGACAGCCGCTAGAGGCACTTCTGCGACGCTGGATGCGAAATTCGCATCCAGCGTGCAGAACGTCCATAGGAAAGCATTGAGAAATGCTTTCCTATGGACTGTTAGAATGCGCGTGCAGCTCTTGCGCGGCTCAAAACGAGTTTGTTTTCCTGACACTATAGTGATCCTTTAAATATAAATTTAAAAGAAAAACAGAGCATCTCATGGATAAATTCCAGAGAAGTGATAGTTACTCTCTCATGAACATTGTCTTTATTATCCCTTCAATACAAAATTACATTTGTAAAATATTTTAGAAAAATCAGAAACACATTACACATTTCACATTTAGAAAAGAGATTCTAACATAGAAATGAGACTAAAGAGACTTGGGGATCTATCAATTACCCAAATTGTCATTGTGCAGAAATTATCCACATCAACCAGAACTGAATTAAAATTTATGTTCATTTTATTATTTATTGAGCAGAGCTCATCAAAGTTAGGGGGATGTGTTATTTAAGGATGTATAGCCCCGATGTACAATATTTTATAATTAACAATTCTAATATCACTAAAACTATAATACTAAATCTCAAAGATTTACTCAAAAGTTAGAACATGTTTTTCTTGATAAGACAATTCAAAATGGGACTATATTGTATAAAGTATTTTGATACAGATACTTGTTTTTAATATTTTAAGTTAATGTAAGTCTTTTCTGTATACTTCCATTATTCGGAACTTCGGCACTTCGGCACTTCGGCATTTCGGCACTTTGGCAACTTTGGCACTTCGACACTTTAGAACTTCGGCAACTTCAGCAACTTCGGAACTTAGGCACTTTGGAGTATCAGCATTTTGGAATTTTGGCATTTTGGGACTTCTCTTGCAGCCGCTTAGTAGATAACTCTCTAATTCCCACGGTATTAGGGAGTTATCTACCAAAAGGCTGAAAGACCTAAATTGGCCTTTCAGCCAAATGTACTAATACTAAGTAAAAATTACTTAGTATCAGTAAATGGTGCTACCAACTCGCTATACCCAGGGGCGTATTAGCCGCGAGGCAAACAAGGCATTTGCCTTGGGCGGCATTTTTCAGGGGGCGCCAAATGCCCAAGGCAAATGTCTTGTTAGCCTCGCGGCTAACAGACATTCTGGGCACTGGGCGGCAGTGGCTGCAGCGCTGGGCGGGCGGGCGGCCGGCGAGGGAGCTCTTCCCCTGAGCGCTCTGCTCAGCTCCCTCGCGCGCCGCCAGCAGAGTGAGGCTGGGAGCCGGGTTGATGACGTCATATTCCGGCTCCCAGCCTCACTCTGCTGGCGGCGCGCGAGGGAGCTGAGCAGAGCGCTCAGGGGAAGAGCTCCCTCGCCGGCCGCCCGCCCGCCCTGCAGCCACTGGACCCCAGGGAGAGGAAGAACCCCCCCCAGCATTACCAAAGGTAAGGAGGCTGGGGGGGGTTAAATAAAAAAATTAAAAAAAAACACTAGTGAGTGTGTGTATGTCTGCTAGTGTGTGTGTGGATGTCTGTTAGTGTATGTATGTTAGTGTGTGTATGTTAGTGTGTGTGTGTGTTAGTGTGTGTATGTTAGTGTGTGTGTGTGGATGTCTGTTAGTGTGTGTATGTTAGTGTGTCTGTTAGTGTGTGTGTGTATGCTAGTGTTTGTGTCTGTTAGTGTGTATGTTAGTGTTAGTGTGTGTGTCTGTTAGTGTTAGTGTGTATGTTAATGTTAGTGTATGTATGTTAGTGTTAGTGTGTGTGTGTCTGTTAGTGTGGATGTCTGTTAGTGTGTGTGTTTGCCTGTGAGTGTGTGTGTCTGTTAGTGAGTGTGTGAGTGTGTGTCTGTTAGTGTTAGTGTGTATGTTAATGTTAGTGTATGTATGTTAGTGTTAGTGTGTGTGTCTGTTAGTGTTAGTGTGTATGTTAATGTTAGTGTATGTATGTTAGTGTTAGTGTGTGTGTGTCTGTTAGTGTGGATGTCTGTTAGTGTGGATGTCTGTTAGTGTGTGTGTTTGCCTGTTAGTGTGTGTGTGTGTTTGCCTGTTAGTGTGTGTGTGTGTTTGCCTGTGAGTGTGTGTGTCTGTTAGTGAGTGTGTGAGTGTGTGTCTGTTAGTGACTGTGTGTTTCTGTTAGCTAGTGAATGCGTATCTGTCAGTGAATGTGTGTGTGTGTATTTAGAAGGCGGAGCAGGGGGGAAGGTTGGGTGGCGGTTGCGCGGGTGGGGGTGGAGCGGGGGGGGGTGCCTGAGTTTTGTCCTGTCTAGGGCAGCACAAAACCAGGATACTCCACTGGCTATACCGTGAGTAGGGCATGTCTGTTAAACAGTGAGCAGCCAGTGGCCTATTACCTATTGCCCCCCGGCCTCACCCTTCGGCGGTGGATGGGGGCCCTAAATCAGAAAAACGAAGGGGACCTATTGTCCTCCCTCACGGCCCACACCCCTGAGCGGCGGGTGGGGGCCCTAAAGTAAAAAAGGGGGGGGAAAACCTACTGTCCTCCCCCCCGCCCGCCCTAAGTTAGAATAAGGGGGGTTAATTAGTACAGGTACTTAGTAAATGGTCTGCCCTCATTATTTTTAGGGTGTGGGGGGTAGGTGGATAGCTCCCTAATACCGTGGCTGGCTAAGTAACTTACATTACATTTAACTTACATTTTATATGAATGTGTGTTACTTGATTGTTGTAAGTGTTGCAAATGCTTATATAGTATATTAGTACTTAGGCAATACTGTGCTTCGGAACTTCGGCACTTCGGAATCCCGTGACTTTGGCAATTCGGGTCTTTGGCAATTCGGACATTCAAAAATACCCGAATGTCCGAATTGCCCGAAATACATCAGAATTCACATTCGGACCGAAACGAATTGCACATGTCTAACTTCCACTTAAGAGAAAAGTGCCCGTAATATAGTAGGTCATTTTATTTCATAGCCCAGAACCTGACTGTATTCTAAATCCCATCCATAATCACTTGCATTTTCCATGTCATGCAGTTAGCTAAAAGGAGGTGGGTAAATTCTATTAGACTTGTGCACGGCACAAAAATCCAGTTCTGCCAAATCCCTTAGCCTGGTAAATAAATATTTGGTATGAGCAGTCCAATAGCCATTCATGTGGATTCTGAATCATGAATGCAATTAACATACTCGTCCAATATGTGAGTTGTTCAATTATAAATCCATACGGTGCATCAGAGTTACGGAATTTGGATGACCTACCATTCAGCCTAAATTTGTATGAATTGCAATTCGTCCTAAAATGAATGCACGTCTACTTTCTATCATCTTTATATATATTTTTTTCAATTCATTATTTAAAAAGACACCTGAAGGTGATGTGACAAATGGTGATCACATGTACACAAAAAGTACAATTCCAAGCAGTATACATACATTTTCTTATTGTGACAGTACAGTAAAAATGTAGAAACTTCTCCGACGTCTTCACTCACTAAGACTGGCCAACATAACCACTCATCTTACACATTATGGCCAGAATGGAACATGGAATATTTCTGCTACACAATGGTTATAGAATTCTGGGTCAAAAAAGAGAAGGAAGGGAGGAAAGAGTAAGGGAAAAGGTAGTCTGCAGCCACATCCGATCACCAAATCATAGCCTCCGCAGCCTGTCCTCACCCACTAAGCATTTATTTTCTCCGTGGATCCCATACCTTGGAGAATAAAGAGAGTACCTGACTTCAGAAAGCAGTTCATGCATAATATAGTTGACTTCAAATTTAGCTATTACATATTTCAATGAGGCCGCCTCAGTTTTCACCAACCTGACACCAAAACCCTTCTAGCAGATAAAGAGATAAGGTTAAGTAATTTTTGGGTATGTTTCAGTATCTCGTCGATTGGACAAGAGAGTAAAAACACCTAGGGAAAGAGTTTGACAGGCCTCTGGAGGGCTGTGGCTGCAATATCCCACACCCCTTTCCAAAATCAATACAACCTGGGACAATAACACAACATGTGGAGAAACGTTCTAGGTTGGCCACGCAAATGCCAACATAGGCTTGTCGGATTTCTCCCAATCCTGTACAGGAAAATTGGGATAACATTCCATCAGAACAAAATGTTGAACATTTGTTCCTGAGATAATAGGTATACCAAGATTTACAGCCTCCCATTTTCCCTCTCACACCCCTCTCCAACAACTCTCCTAAGTCTGTCTCCTAGTGATCTATGTACTTCAAGCATCCCCATACAGATGGGTCTGGACATAAATGTTTATAAAGAAGGGATATGAGGCCTTTTTGATATTCCCCCACATTACAGAGGTGTTTAAATGTCATGAGGGGAGCTGCTGCAGCTGCCTTTATGCCCGACAAGTTTTCAAAGTATCTTATCTGGATATATTGGAAAAACCCCATGGAGTTTAAATGGCCGCCTGATTAATCTGTTTCAAAACTTACAATTGAGCCCCCCTGCCACAGATGCAGGTACCTTTGGATTTCAGCCTCCTTGAGATTGTGAAAGACATATGGCCTTATGCCCGAAATGAACTTTCTATTATGTAAGACTAGGGATATCAAGGAAGGCGTACTACCTAACTCGTATTTGGCCCTCACTCAATCCCATATGGTTAGTGAGTTATTGATGGAAGGACATGTAGTACGAAGTATAGCCTTCGATGACCTGTCAAACCACATCTAGAATGATGGTAAGTCTGGGCCCATTATTCCAGCCTCTAGATCCACCCATCTACTTTTCCCAGGAGGTGCATGCCACATTACCATCTGAGAAAGTTGTGTGGCATCATAATAAAGAATGAGATTAGGGAGACTGAGGCCCCCCTAGACTTGATAATGTATAATAAGTTTCTAGCCAGTCTATGTCTCTTTTTCTTCCATATAAAAGTATCTATCACTTTCTGTAAAATGTTCTGTAAAATGTTAAGGTCTACCCTCGTCACCCTAATAGGTGAGGCATGGAATAGAAGTAGAAGTCTGGGTAGAATATTCATTGTTAATACAGTCAAGCCCTCCAATCCAAGAAATGGACTTGCAACGTAGACTTGTTAAAGAGCATTCAGTTTCATGCATTCAGTTTCATCTGTACTTTGTGCTAGCAGAAGTGCAAGAAAATGTATAGAGTGCAACAGAAAGCTCTTTAAAAATATTATCCTTCTCCCAAGTGTCAGTCAATCTTTGCTATAGACCTGTATATGCAGGAGATATTGAGGCCTACGTCAAGACTGAACAACAGTGGAGAGCAGGAATAACCTCCATTAGGTGATATTGTTGCACTCCATCACACTGATATTCCCCGAACACGTACCTCTCATGCTTGCAGGGGGAGTACGGGACATTCTGACACTCTGATATGCTAGCAGTGAAGACAGCATGTTGGTGTTATTAAAGAGGAATCCTCTGCCTCAAGTAAAGCCAATCGCATAGGAGGAGGGGAGGCAGGACCTGAGCAAGGGTATCTCAATAATACAACACCTATGGACCTCTGGTCGTGGAGATGTTGGAGTGAGGGTTATAATGTAAGTAAAAGGATAACAGCTCACAATGCAACTAAATGTATAACCTGGCACGGCAGGTTTTCTTTAAAAGTAAATATGTTACAAAGTTATCTTTTGTTAATAGAGAGGCAAATATATATATCTATGTGCTGACCAGCATTGCTCAGTTTATACTTGAGTGGTGGGGTGCAATGTCTCCAGATAGTAAGGCTATTATCCTATATTGGGGTTATGTCCTAAAACTCATGTCCTGAAACTCGTGCATTATATAACTCATATCATCCCACCTTCCACTCCTACATTCAAATTTCTTGCAAAAGTGGCTAAATGTGTATCCTAGGATGCTGTATCAACATATAATATGTTCTTGATAACGGCCCACCCACTCTACTTACTATTGCTAGGCAAAGTGTTCAAAGTACATACAATGACTTTATTATCAGCCTCTATCTTCCTTCTCTATATTTCACCATGTATGTGTGGGTATTACATGCATATCAAAACATATAAATGCTATGTATTGCTTAAAAACATAAAAATAATACAAACATAAAATTAACCTTTTTACATATATGTTTAAGCCACAATTCAGAACTAACAGTATTTTGGAAAAAGTAAATGTTTTTACTAGTAAAAGTTTAAAAAATGAATACTTTTCTATTAAATCCCATTTATTGATTCTTTTCTGTAGGGTGTAGCCCCAATATCTGCTTACTGTACTGTGGATAGAACGGGATGTAGAAGTGAAGGTATAACTAGCAAACACCACAATCTGAACAATTAAAATCCAGTTTAATTACACACATACAGCACACACACAAAGATAGCAATTTAATCATTCCAAGCTCATTAGAGGTTGGGGTTGGCTATTAATATACTAGCCCACCTCTGGCAGCTTGCCAGTCTGTCCGAATGATGTCTGCCTCTTGTAAAGGGGGACGCAGAGCATTATAAAAACCTCTATGGAATTAAATCCTGGGCAGAAAAACATCAAAGTAAAACACTTAATTTGCTTATCAGCAATTTTAAAATATCCAGTGGTCTGTGTGAGTGTTTTTGTGCAGTAAGCAGTGCTCCTCTCCTTACTGTAAAAATGATGGTACTTAGTTACCTTTCCAAAAACGAGTTCCCATTGCACTAGAGCTCTGACCCTGTGTTGTTTATGTGTCATTCCTAAATCCCTATGTATAATTAAATAAATGGAGGTTATTTAGTTACTCCAATGGCCATTGGAGGGAATGGCCGCCTGCCAACGTCAAGGCAGACCCCCCTAAGCGGGTCGTACACTGACCCTTCAGAATGCTTCCTTGAGCTTCTGGAAAAGATATCTCTAATGAGACAGATAGGGGTGTTTTTTACAAACACCCCTAAATACTTATTAACCCTTAATAGGGAACAGCTAAGTTACCATGCTGCCGCCCATCCCATGTGTTCCCTATTAAGGGTTAATAAGTATATAGGGGTGTATATAAAAAAAATACCCCTCTCTGTCTCATTACAGATATCTTTTCCAGAAGCTCAAGGAAACAAGGTGAAGGGTCAGTGTAGGAACCCACCTGAGGGGGTCTGCCTTGACGTTGGCAGGCGGCCATTCCCTCCAATGGCCATTGGAGTAACTAAATGACCTCCATTTGTTTAAATATACATAGGGATTTAGGAGAGAGCGCAGGTAACTTTTTCTTTAGTTTTTGCTGTATGTATTGGGACTGATGTGTACTGTGGTCGTTGCTGCCGCCCAGGAGTGATGGGAGTGAGCACAGGACTTTTTTTTTTTTTGTGTCATTGCCAAGATTCCCACCTACATTTCAGAACTATTTAGCATGTATCTTGTATCTCGTTTCCTGTCCTAATTTCCTTTTACAAGACATATATGGACAGTAAATGAACTGTTCTTGAGGATAAATAGGAAGAAAGGTTTTTCCCTTGGTCAGACCATCATTAAACATAAACTGAAAAGTCTGGCCAAGGCTAAGACCTGTTATTCCTTAAAAAAAAGGTTTTCATAGAATCATGAATTTCTGAGTTAAAAAAACTTGCCGTCTTGATTACAAATTATAGAGAAATCTCAGACGCTCTCACATTTATTTTGTTCAATTATGCTTCTGCATTCACAATACACAGGGAGACTGCCACAAAAAAACCCTTTCCTGTGTTTACATTGATCTGTAATAACTCAATAAAGAGCTTTGGTGCTCCAGACTAAAATTATTTCATAAGGTTGAAAAAAATAACACGCCGTATTCAGCAAGCAATCCTTGTATGTATTGAGAGGGTTAAGTTACAAATAATTCTATGTAGGAGCAAACAGATAAATGTCCTAATTTATTATACTTAGGGAGCAGAGTCGCTGTAATGATTTACACAGCTATTAGGATATTTGATTCTAGAGCTATAAAATAGAAGGTTCTAAATAATGAAGGTAATTGAGTTTTTCTTTTACTTCAACATAATTCTACCAAATCACTTCTCTTTTCTGCATTATTTTATGGATATCTACTGCAAAGGCATGCAGCTTAAACACTGTATTGCATGGAATAAGTCAATGACAAATAAATTGAGAGACAGCTCATAGACTATTGTATTAGCATAAGTGATGCTGTCAAATGCCTACAACATATACCAGTGAAAGTTACATTTATTTATCCCAAAATTCAAAGCAGGTTAATCGAAATCTTATCATGGATGGAATCATTTTGACCTAGTTCAGTGAGCAAATGATTGTACCGGTCAATACGAAGACCAACATATTGAACCTTCCTCATTTGCTTTGATGTCTATTTCACGCACTGTCTATGCCCATATCAGCTAAGTAGCATTCAACCCAAAAAAAACATGACTCTGCATATAGAGCCTTCCAGTTTACTGAAATTGATACAATATCTTTCTAATTTCGAACTCATGTTAAATATAAATAGATGAACACTATTCTTGGTGCATGGAATATCTCTAGATTTGATTTTGTTTACTCAAAACATGTGACAACACCCGCTGATACCTATCAAATAATTAAATAAAAAATAAAGACATTAAATGATATATTAAGAAATACCAAAAATAACTGCTTAAATCAAACTGAATTTAAAAATGAATTTTGGTACAAAAAAAAATATCTTCAAGATGTTGGTCACATTAAATATTTACTAATTGATCTTTTAAGTATTATGTAATTTATTAAATAATGATTTACTATTCAGGCATTTTGCAATTATTATTTTTTTTTAGCAATTATAAAAAAATTATAATAAAATAAAAATCTACAAAAATCACCTTGTAAATAAAAATAACATGCATGCAACACAAAAAGAAAAATACGATAAAAAATGCTTGAATTGATACATTGTGTAGAAACATCAGATTAACCTCATGAGTGCCTGAGTGTTGTGTATAAATAAATGTGAATATTCAAAACCATCACTGAACTTTTTCTATTTTATACACACACATAGTGTGGTATTCCACCTTAAAAAAAGGTCTAAGTATCACGCTATAAACCAAATAAAAGGAATTTAGAAGTGTGGGTGTCAGGTTGTCAGTAATCTGACATATATGGTAACTACCCTCTAATCCAGCTGGCTCCAGCCATGCTCACAGCTGACACCACATGGAATGAGTGACAGTTGAAGTGCAGGCACTTTTTGCCGGCAAAAGTGACATCTAGTCTATTAAGGCTGACAAGCACAAAGCAGAGATTTGCCCTGAATGGTTTGGTACTGAAGCATTGTAAAGAGGTTATTTGAAAGGTCTTAAAAAAGTGTCAGATTCAAGCTCACATAATAACAGTATTGTAATGATAGAGGTGGACAATGAGTTGCCATGATTGTCTATATGGGTTTTGCAGACGGCACTGAGTGTTGTAAGTCAGTTTACAGTATCGGATCCTCCTAGACATGTTACATTACTTATCTATTCACGAGGCAATTATCATAGTCGGAATATATTGAGGAAGATTTTATTTCCTTACCGGCTAATAATAATGACTAAAAGTATCAGAAAATATATACATAAAAATTCTCAGTGGATCTTTTTATTTTTTTTAAATACTCAAGAAAAATTAATTTTCAATCTAAAATAAAAGTTTAAAAGTAAAAAATATATCAAATAATAGAAATATCATCTTTCGTTAACTGTTATTATTATTATTATTATTATTACAGTTTTGGAATATATCATGTATTCAGCAAACTTACAATTTCAGATCGGACAATCTTGCAGAACATAAAATATATATGAGAAGTCGTAAATATGATAAGAAGATAATGATTTCTTGCTAAAATTTCAAAGTGTATGTTCTTCCTATTTGTAAGTAATCATATAAATATATATGATTATCACACAGGAGATATTCAGTTAAGACAATTCACTGGAAGGCAAATATATATGTGTATTTATATATTAACAGATCTATTTACTAGAGCCTAATGCCATTTATTTTAATTTGTGACACATTTATACCATGATGTTATTTGCTGGCTCAGGTTTGTTAGCATCTACACCAGAAATAAAACCTCAAATGGTAGCAAAACTGCACTATGGAAAACGATAGTAACCAATTCTGTTAAATTCCTAGATAGCAGTGTAGTTTTCGGGGCATAAAGAGATGTGTTTTGTTTTTTTAACTCCTACTCTTAGTGGTAGTGAGCATTAAGTATGACTAGTGGTACAAAGACTAACTAGTGTAGACTAACTGGACATGACTGCCACATTGAAACTTAACCATATCAACACCATGGCAGAAGAACAATGAAGACCCTTGTATTTATGCATCAGAGGTAGATGGGGGATTAAAAAATATTGTGGATAAAATAATAAATAAAAAAGGATCCAAGTGAACAGCCACTACCCCTTCATCCACGCCAATTAGTTCATAAAGGTGTGAAGGTCAGGTGTCCACGTTCACTTTTGGCCACATAGTGTATGTTATAGTAAAAGAAAAGGCAACAGAATACAATCCGGTGTAGCTATAGCAAAGTCAGTACCACGGATAAAAAGGTTAAAAATAAAATAAGCATTGTCATTCTCATTGCCAAACTCCTACCCAGAATCCCTAACTGCTATATAAACACTTTGCTATGGACTGGACACATCGGTGAAAAATGGAGCTACAAATGTGGCATACATTTAGTTATGAATGTAACATATGCTGAACAAAACATATATACTTGTGTCAATATGTCAGTCTAATGGGTTACTTCAAGCAACTTGTCCACTTCATTGATTTGAAGTGGTCATGGTGCCTGTAGTCTGTATATGCAGCGTTTCGCTATAAAATGCTGCACATATGGAGTTTGACCCCTCTGCTCCCTGTGGAGTAACTGCACATCCGGCTGCATCATTAGAGTGTCATCAACCAGCCCAGAACTCTAGTTGATGTCAATTCTGTGCAAATTTCATTGCACACAAAGTCAGTCATTAGCTGAGAGTTCAGCTGAAGATTTCAGCAAATGAATAGCAACAGCCACAACATCTGGCTGAAGTTACTTATTATCCACATAGTGTGAGAGTATCAAGAGTATCCCCTTTAAAGGAACACTCCCATCCTATGAAAACTTAATGTCTATGAAGTTGCTATAGTGGGCGGAATACCTAGGTGCTTTCTTACCTTCAAAAGTTAAACCATTTGTAAATGATTTAACCCTGAAGTTAGTTCTTTAGCACATAACAGCTTTGCCTCCTGTTTCCTTCCTCTGGCCACTATACTCTCCCAGAAGGTTTGCTTTGGTGGCCCAGAAGAAGCACAGGGGAGGCAAAGAGAATGGGCACCAAAGTAACCAACTGCAGAGAACACTTTGGAAACATTACCCCTGAAAGTAAGACTATGCCTTTTGACTACAGCCCCCATAATATCTTCACTGAGTTGAAAGGGTGGAAGTCAAGTGGGATTGTTCCTTTAAGCTCTTAGTGTGCTTTGTTAGTTCTAGCTGTTAAGGATTAGCCAAATGTAAACAAAATAATAAAAAAGTCAAAAACATATAGCATCCTACCTAGAGCTAGGCCATAGTTATACTTGTGGTCAAAGAAAAACAAAATGTTGAGAACCAGTGGTTTCAATATTCTTTGGAGAAGGCCTACTCTTATAGCAGTACCTACTTTCTTCAGTACAAAGCCTCAAATGCAGAGCCAAAACAAATGTTACCAGAACTAATGAGACGTAAAGGGACGCTATAGTCACCAAAACAACTACAGCTCAATATAGTCTTTCTGGTGTCTATAGCATGTACCTAAAAGTTTTTCAATGAAAACATTGTCTTTTCAGAGGAAAGGCAGTATTTATGTTACAGCCTAGTTACACCTCTAGTGACAGTCACTCAGAGGGCCACTAGAGGTGCTTCCTAGTCCACTGCTGCATTGTGTGCAGTACCTATGTTCTGTGACTCCATGCTCTGCATGGAGATGCTGAACGTTCCCCATAAAGATACGTTGGTTTAATGCATCTCTTTTAGGAGATGCTGATTGGCGCAATGCAGCTTTTTGCCACGCATGTCTAATAGCCTCGCAATGCTTTCTTATGGGAGTGCATTGAATTGGCTGAGATCATCAAGATTGATGATCTCAGCCATGGAGGCGGAGCCAGACTGGTGTGGGAGAAAAGGTGATTAAAATCAGGGCCAGTTACCTTAAAGCAGCACTATAGGGTCAGGAACACAAACATGTATTACTGACCCTATAGGGTTAAAACCACCATCTAGCCACACTGAGCCCCTCATGCCTCCCTAAAAATAGTAAAATATTACTTGTATTCAAGCCTGAAGCTTCTAGCTTTGTCATTGTTTCCTTTAGACCTGCCCACTGCCTGCTGACATCAGCAGAAGTGGTAGCCTGATCCAATCACAATGCTTCCCCATAGGATTGGCTGAGACTGACAAGGAGGCAGATCAGGGGCATTGCCAGCATGATTCAAACACAGCCCTGGCCAATCAGCATCTCCTCATAGAGATGAATTGAATCAATGCATCTCTATGAGTAAAGTTCAGTGTCTGCATGCAGAGGGAGGAGATACTGAATGTTTGGATGCATTTTAGTCTGTGATTGGACAGCAACAGAAAGTCTGGGCAGGTTTAGAAGGGAAGAGTTTGCAAAGGCTGCAGACAAGAGATTAATCTGTTTTTACATACATCCCCATTGCATGATTAAATGCATGCAGGTTTCATTGGGGGCATATCTACTAAATAGTGATTTTTACTATTTTGTTTATTGGGCAGTGGAGTGTCCCTTTATTGGTAAGAAGTAGATGAGCAAGCCCACCTGGTTCCTTATTTTATCCGCGTTCACTGTACTTTCTAGTTAATTGGGAACCACCTTATTCATTGACCCTCTCTTCACAGCTCGAAGACGCATTAGGTTGTGGGAACAGCACAGAGACAATCTTGGGCATCAGCTTGTAACATTTGCCTTCCAGCTTGTTGCCATAAGGGGCGACCCTAATAAGAGGGCTGGGCCTAGTGTGAGGGGACGGAGCCAAGCACTGCACGTCCCGCAGATCTGCCTCTATTTACAGAACCCTGGACTCTGTACACCCACCCAGGATCGACTCAACAGGAAGATATTCTTCCAGGCCTCTTTTGGTTAATAGGGAATTCTAGAAATCACAGTTTGATAATTGATATAAATACCTTATTTGCAATACAAGATCTGGTTTGAAGTCTTTCCTACATATTTGGTGCTTTACAAATAATCATAATAGTGTCACGAGAATTTCAGTAGAAAAATTGGGTCGATTAGGTAATATAATGGTTACACTGTCACCATCAATATATTGCATTATCTGTACCTATGCAGTTGGTTGGAAGTTGGTTGAAAGAGTTTTTACAGTCGGTGAAATGAGTCCCAGCTTCTCTCTCCTAGCACAAAATGTCTCCCCTTTGATGTTGGGTCACTCTGTTTTACAATTCTATTTTAAAAATGTACTAAAGATTTTTAAAAGTGCAGAAACTTCTCATAAAATCTGCCCTATTCCAAAATCGGGGTGCTGTTCTCAATTTATAATGGTTGTTAAATAATAGTAGACTTATATAAAAGTAGACCAAGAACCACAGCTTTTCAGAATGTCTGTGAACAGTTAAAATTTTTATCAGGTGAACTGTTTCTTAACTTTTTTTTTTTTTTCAACAAAGCTGATTTCAATCTGAGAAGTCTTGCCTTAAATGTTTTAATATAATGTGCTACATTGGTGAATAAACAAACATATATTTCGGAATGAACAGAACTAATTTTAAGTGATGCTGATGTTTGTATGATAGTGTCTCTGTGATAGCATGTAACATAGAAACAGATAATAATCAGCTTCAAGCATGGGCGTAGGAACCGGGGGGATACATCCCCCCCAGCAAATCATGCGGGGGGGACAGGTTATGGAGAAATCCCCCCCAGCTCCGCCGGCCCCCCTCATGCTGCAGCCGCCCGAGCGCTCTGTAGAGAGCTTCAGGCAGCTGCAGCTTTGCCCGGGCTGGTGCGTCCAGGAGGGCGCACCGCCCGGGCGCAGGATGAGGAGAGGGGCTGACAGGAGGGAAGCGCTCAGAGCTCAGCGCTCCCTCCTGTCACTCCCTCACTGTAGTGTGGCCGAGCCCTGTATGGTCCACGGGTACAGGGAGCATCTGTCTCCTGTACCCGGCCGGACTGAGGCAGTGTGCACTTCCTTTTAGTCCGGCCGGGTACAGGAAACAAAAGCTCCCTGTACCCGCGGAACATACAGGGCTCGGCCACGCTACAACAGGGGATAGGGGAGGGTGGGGGGATAAATTGGGGGGGAGAGGAAGAAATTGAAAGAGGGGGAGGGAGGGGGAGGGAGAAATTGAAGGAGGGAGGAAGAAATTGGGGGAGGGAGGGGAGAAATCTGGGGAGGAAGAAATTGACAGGGGGGAGGGAGGAGGAAGAAATTGAAGGGGAGGAAGAAATGAAGGGGAGGAAGAAATTGACAGGGGTGGGGTGGAGGAAGAAATTGACAGGGGGAGAGAGGGGGAGGAAGAAATTGAAGGCAAAATTGACAGGGAGGGGAATTGACGGGGGAGGGAGGGGGAATGAGAGTGGGTAGGGGCAGGGGAGAAGAGAGTGACAACGGGGGGAGAAGAGAGTGACAAGGGAGGGGGGAGAAGACAGTGACAAGGGAGGGGAGAAGACAGTGACAAGGGAGGGGAGAAGAATGTGACAAGGGAGGGGGGAGAAGAGAGTGACAAGGGAGGGAGAGGGGGAGAAGAGAGTGACAAGGGAGGGAGAGGGGGGAGAAGAGAGTGACAAGGGAGGAGGGAGAGATTGACATCCATCACACACACACAATCACACACAATGCACCCCTTACACACAAAGACAATGCACCCCTTGCACACAGAAAAACACACAATGCATTACACACACAATGAATTAGACACACACACAAGCAATGCAACCCTTACACACAATGCATCCCTTACACACACAGAAACACACAATGCATTCCTTACACACACTCAATGCACCCCTTACACACACTCAATGCACCCCTTACACACGCACACACTGCATCCCGTACATACACAGAAACACACCTTGCAGCCCTTACACATACAAACACAGATTCACACAATGCATTCCTTACACACATATCAGGACATCCCCTACACACTCCACCCCCTGTGAACAATTGGTGGAACATGAAGGTGGACCCTGGGACCCAGACCTTGAGCTGTGTAAAGGTCCCCCAAAAAATGGAGCTGCTTCCCGTTCTCCCAGAACATTGATTTTTGTGACCACAGTTACAAACAGCCTCCAGAGAGCCTGTTCTACACCAGACCAGTGGAGCCAGACTGCAGCTAGAGCCCATCATCATCCTCATCTGGTTGTAAGTAGGCAATCTAGCATATTATTTGTGGCACTAATCTCTAATTTACCTCACATTAAAGAAACACTATAGTCCCCAGAACCACTGCAGCTTAATGTAGTGGTTCTGGTGTCTATAGCCTGTCCCTGCAGGCCTTTTAATGTAAACACTGCGGCACTCCAGCACTGGCGTTAGGTAACATGGCAGATCATGTGGGTGGGGCATTGTAATGTCACGGGGGGGCGGCAAACTTTAATTTTGCCTAGGTCGGCAAAAATCCTTGCACCGGCCCTGGCCGGGTGTCACGTGACTACCCGGCGCTCAGTCTGACACTGCGCCTGCCAGACGTCCAGAGGTCCCCCTGCTATGTCAGGTAAAAGAGGGGACAAAGGTAGAAAAATAATTGGAAGGGTTTAGGGGGGCTACTAATATGGATGGGGGAGGGGTAGGTAGAAAAATAATTGGAAAGGGTTAGGGGGACTACTAATAAGGATAGGGGGAGAGGGGTAGGTAGAAAAATAATTGGAAGGGTTTAGTGGGGCTACTAATATGGATGGGAGGAGGGGGGAGGTAGAAAAATTATTGGAAGGGGTTAGGGGAGTACTAATATGAATGGAATGGGTAGGGTGGGTTCTAATATGCATGGAATGGGTTAGGGGGTACTAATATGCATGGAAGGGGTTAGGGGGGTACTAATAATACGTGGAAGGGGTAAGGGGGTTAATATGCATGGAAGGGGTAGGTGGGGTTCTTTTGTGCATGGAAGGGGTAGGGGTGGTTTTAATATTCATGGGAGGGGTAGGGGTGGTTCTAATATTCATGGAAGGGGTAGGTGGGGTTCTAATATAAATGGAAGGGGCAGAGACGGGTAGTAAAATGTATGGAATGCATTTCTGACAGTGTCACTGAATGACAGTTAGGAAATGTGGTCACCCTAAGTCAGGGGCAGTATTACACAATCTGTATATGTATAAAAAAATATATAAAGTAATCTGCAAAGTACAAAATGTTTGTTTCATATGTCGTGATAAAAATTAAGCTAGGAATATGCATATTTTTTTATTTTTTTAAAATAATTTTTAGAATAATGATACAGACATTTTATTTCTTACATTTGTGATGATTCTTTTTTCCTCTCTATATTCAAGGGACACTATAGTCACCAGAACCACAACAGCTAAACGTAGTAGTTCTGGTGTCTATAGCATGTCTTTGCAGGCTTTTTAATTTAAGCACTGCCATTTCGTAAAAAGGCAGTATTTACATGACTGCTGAGGAATACCTCTAGTGGACACTCAGATGGCCACTAGAGGTGCTTCCTAGTCGAGACATGAATGCCGCCCTATGAAGTATCTGTGCATGTGCGGCAAAGCTGCGCATGCGCACCAAAGAGCAATGACGCTTCTGAATAGAAGCTTTTTATTGCTCCCTGCTCGCACGCTCCTATTTCGTCATTTTGACGAAATAGGGGGCGCGGCATCAGGAGGATCCCGGCGCTGTATCCGGGTAAGTAAAATCCCTTCCCTGTAGTGACCCTTTAATGTTATTATTTAATCATTTATATAGCAACTGCAAATTCCGTAGAGCTGTACAATGGGATAAACAACGCCTAGTTTGCGGAATAAGAATATACCCAGCGAGTAAAAATGCTATCCCCCCCCAGATTTTTGGGGGGTTCTACGCCCATGGCTTCAAGTAGTGAGTTTTGAGAAATAATTAACAAATTTTTTGGGTTTTGGATACATGCATTTTAAAATTTGAACAAAAAGCACAATGTATAGATGAAATTTTACAAAGAGCTTCTGTATTTCAAAAACAGATCACAATCTACATGTGGTTTGTAATTTACTTAGGCATGTGTTATGTATGGCAATAAAAATGAATAGATTATGTATGTTTTGTGAATTCATATAAAAACAAAAACTGATACGAAACAACACTCAGATGGGACTACCACATCTCTGGTTTAGTAAAATATTATAATTCAAGGTAAAACTGTCTGGGGGACAATTCTTTATAACATAGGCTTCCCTGACATTTATATTTCAAATTAAAAATTATTTCAGTACTATTGTACATCTCTTAGCACATGAATACTAAATTCAATTTAAAAAAATGTATTTTCTTGGTCACTTATTGTAGAAAACTTTAGCTAACACCAATTAAAATTGTTCAAGCGTAACTAATTATAAAACCAAACTCACACAGTGTTTGATAGAAGTCTTATTTCAGCTGTAGATGATCTTATTTATGAAATGTGGTTTTACCTTGATTGTCATTTAGCGAAATTTGATTTTTTTTTTTTTTTTTTCGCTGTCGTTCTCAAAAAAGATAATACGGTAAACGGCATAATTTGTCTTAGTGTTTCACTCCCTGCATATATTTTAAGTGGAGAAAATGAAACTGTAAATTATGGAAATGAAAGAGATTTAAATGAAAACCGCAGTGGCAGATAGTTGTAGAGATTGATGTTATAATAGTGTACCAAATAGCAATTTATACAATTTTCCTTTCGTATTTACAACAGAGCCGCTGACCTATTTAATACAGTCAGAAAACTCTTAAACATCCATAAATATTCACAATTATATAATATACTCGCTCAATTTGTTCATCTTGTTTATCATATTTATTAAAGCAAACCACATACAGTGAGTGCGCCTGGAATATCTTCTTACAGGATTGACTATAGCGAACTAATGATATCGGTAAAATTATTATTTCCTGTACTCAACAGGGTTTATATCACAAAAAGCGAATCTATTTATCTTTTGTTAAAGGGTGCAATATATACGTGTCACAGTTAACTCCAATCCCCTACCGTGCAGTCCCAGGAAATTAACATCAGTTGGTCATAAGGATTGACTTAGATAATACTTGCTTTATTTTTTTTGTCCTTTATTTTCCGGTGGTATTATTTATTTAAGAAATAGTGACACCTTGGCATAGTTAGTCACCACCTGGATAGACCAAAACTTTGCCAAGGACATTACTGGTCAGTCAATACCCTCATCTAAGTGGATTATTACAGTAAAAGACTGTATTTATTTTAATTAGATTTTTTTCTAATTCCAGCATTTATTTTAATTATAACAGCTGTTACCAATTCACTTTTCTGGGCATCAGAAGGACATTAGTGACCAGAATGTAGGTTAAACCTGGTTTCAGAATATTCCGAATTTGCAGTTTATTACGTTATTGAAGTTTTATCTGACATTAAATCGGAAGGCAACTTAGGAGTCAGAAGGAATTCCAGTCGTCTTCCAAAACAAATTTATATGTTTGTTCTGTTCGTGTATCAAAAATGAAAACTCGTGGCACCACAGAGTGGCAGGACCTTGCCGAGTTTTCTTTGTGAAAGTTATGTAGCGATTTCTATCTGATGTAACAGGGAAGAGAATTGGCAAAATAATTCTTATATTGAAATGTAATGGTAACTAGCAGGGCATTTCGATATAGTGAGAACCAAAATTCAATTTAAAGTGAATTATAAATTTAAGGTAAATGTGACGAGACCAATCTCGCCACATTGCATTGGAGAAGCCTGGTTGCTCGCCTGCTGCCTTTGGACTATGGCCCCCTTTTAAAAGACTTTATTTTTGCCTGCAGAAAAGCTGTATTTGTGCTTTTCTGCCTGGGGTTCAGTAGATTTGTTTGAATGTGTTATACCCCAGATAGGAATCCCATGGAGCCCATTTGTATGAAACTGACTGTAAAGACTTTGGCTCCATGGCGATTAAACTGTATTCGTGTGGTCTGAGCGCCATTCACTTAATAATGTGCGCTCAGACCTGAGCTATCTGGGGATATGTTACATGTCTGTGTTTTATGTAATAAATGTGACTTTATGTATTTTAAAGTGTTTTGTGTCTTTTTGCAACCATGTGCTTAATGGAGTCTTGTGTCTGTCCTGGGAGATAATTGAATTACTTATCTCCAGGATAGAAGACTCTGAAACTGGTTTGGGCCAGAAAGCCATGCTTCATTTAGTCACAAAGGACTTTTTACTAACTTTTGAACCCCTTGTCTGATTTGTGCCATTTTTGAATATGTTGTTCCCCTGAATGGATTGATTGTGCATATGTAATTTTATGTGAATGTGATGTATGGTTTTAGAGTTATGAAAGTTGGGTAGAAAGTATGTTTTAACTGTATGTATAATTGAGTTTCCTCTCAGGATAAGGGGAGGGAATATGTGGGATGTAACTGTGATGTGATTGGTTGTTTTATACCTCCCTGTGGGCGGTCCTGTATTTGCAAGACTGTAATAAAAACCAGGCTGGGTGTGCCAGCACCTCAGACCACTGCTTGACCCTCAACACAGAGCCTTGTCTCGTTCTTGGGGGGATTCACTGTATGCTGTTAGAGACTGATTGCCAGGAGTGTAAGCTGCTTGTCTGCTTTTCCTGTTCGTCTGCTAGCAGCTATTTGGGAGGTTCCAGTTCGGGAGTTGGAGTGCTATTTTGTATCCAGTTCGTGAGTTTTGGTGTTCTGCAGTAGCTGTGCCTGGATCTCTGGAAAGGGGGCCGATCGCCTAAACGGTTTTACCCCTTGTGTGCAAAACGGTCCGTTACAATTGGTGGCAGCGGTGGGATCGTTCCTACAGCCAGAAGGACAGCTACAGGAGACACCATTTCTTTGGATTTTACAATTTGAGGGCAACGCATGTCCCAGTACAGCGACCCTGACAGCACCAGCATGGAACCAGCAGTGGAGTATGACGAGGGTGCCATGGATGACCGAGATGCAGTCCGTAAAGGCATCTGGTACCAGGCACTGGGTATTGTGGAGTACCAGCGGGGCAAGAGACTCCCCAAGGAAGACCAGCGGTTGCAGAAGCGAGTAGCCCTGCGGATGCCCTTCCTGGGAGAACAGCCCCTGGATGAATGGGTGAAGGAATTGGAACACCGGGTATGGCAGGAGATTTGGCTGGAAGATGCCTACCAGGCGCTCTGGTGGTATGGGGCACAGTACCTACCCTGGACAGCCGAGCATGACAAGCCAGAGGGAGAGGAGTTTGATGGTCCTGGCTTGTTATGGGAGTCATTTTCAGAGCTCGAATTTGGGAGCCCTACACAAGCCCGGTTCAGTGATCTCTTGGAGTGGAGGGAGAGCAGGTATGACTGGGACGACACTCACGAAATTGAGCAAGACCTGGTCCACCTGGTAACCCGGGAGATGGAGCTAGAACAGGGCTACCAGCAGCTGTTCCAATACAGTGAGAAGGCGCAGCGGGAGAGCAGCATGACAGACCCAGAGCCAGACCCATTCAGAGGGGACGAGATGGTACAGTTTTACTGGGAAGAACCCCAGGTGGCCGGTAGAGATGGGACCGAGGTCTCTCCACCGGTCCTGCAGGGAATTGGGAGCCCAGTCTCCATTCCCCAGCGGCCGCGTGATTTATTGGGAATTGGGAGCCCAGTCTCCATTCCCCAGCGGCAGTGTAAAGTGCAGGGAGAGGAGAGCAGTATCCTCCCTCCCCAGCGGCAGGCTGAGTTACAGGGGGCAGAGGTAGTTGTTCCTGCCCCCCAGCAGCAGAGTGATATGCCGGGAAGGCAGTGTAAAGTGCAGGGAGAGGAGAGCAGCGTCCTCCCTCCCCAGCGGCAGGCTGAGTTACAGGGGGCAGAGGTAGTTGTTCCTGCCCCCAGCAGCAGAGTGATATGCCGGGAAGGCAGTGTGAAGTGCAGGGAGAGGAGAGTAGTGTCCTCCCTCCCCAGCGGCAGGCTGAGTTACAGGGGGCAGAGGTAGTTGTTCCTGCCCCCCAGCAGCCAAGTGATATGCCGGGAAGGCAGTGTGAAGTCCAGGGAGAGGAGAGCAGTGTCCTCCCTCCCCAGCGGCAGCGTGATTTTTTGGGAATTGGGAGCCCAGTCTCCATTCCCCAGCGGCAGTATGATGCTTTGGGAATTGGGAGCCCAGTCTCCATTCCCCAGCGGCAGCACAGATCATTGGGAATTGGGAGCCCCGTCTCCATTCCCCAGCGGCAGAGTGTCCTACCGGGAATAGAGAGCCCAGTCTCCTTTCCCCAGCAGCAGGACTCTGTATTGGGAGCAGAGACAGTCGGTCTCCCTCCCCCGCAGCTGGAAGTATGTATGGGAGAGGAGCTTGTTACCCCCTCTCCCCAGCGGCAGCTTAATGTACCAGGGGGAGACAGTAAGCCCCACAACCGTGCAGATGGGACCGTAGTCTCTACACTGCCAGCACAGGGGGTAGGGACGGTCGGTCCTGCCCCCCAGCGACAGGGCTGTTTAGCCAAAGGGGAGACAGTCGGTCTCCCCCTCCAGCAGCAGAGATGGGTAACCAAAGGGGAGACGGTCGGTCTCCAGCAGCAGGACTGTGCATCTAAAGGGGAGACAGTCAGTCTCCAGCAGCAGCAGCAGAGCGGTGTATTTAAAGGGGAGACAGTCGGTCTCCCCCTCCAACAACCAGGCTTCCACCAGGCTACCCTCCCAGTAGCGCTGGCAACAGGGCAGAGTGCCGCTGGTCTCTGCCTACGCAGCAACCCACCAAGTCAGCGTACCCGTACCCAGCACAGCCGTGGTGAGGCACCTGGACATGGACAAGCTTCTCCTTTACCCAGGTGTAGTAACCATTTATTGTGGGTGGGCTGTGCTGTTGATTATTTGTTGTGGGTGGGCTGCTGGACTAACAAGGGCACTGACCGGCAGGAGGTCAGATACCCTGTTAGTCTGTTTGTAAAAGGGGAGAGATGTGACGAGACCAATCTTGCCACATTGCATTGGAGAAGCCTGGTTGCTCGCCTGCTGCCTTTGGACTATGGCCCCCTTTTAAAAGACTTTATTTTTGCCTGCAGAAAAGCTGTATTTGTGCTTTTCTGCCTGGGTTTCCGTAGATTTGTTTGAATGTGTTATACCCCAGATGGGAATCCCATGGAGCCCATTCGTATGAAACTGACTGTAAAGACTTTGGCTCCATGGTGATTAAACTGTATTCTTGTGGTCTGAGCGCCATTCACTTAATAATGTGCGCTCAGACCTGAGCTATCTGGGGATATGTGAAATGTCTGTGTTTTATGTAATAAATGTGACTTTATGTATTTTAAAGTGTTTTGTGTCTTTTTGCAACCATGTGCTTAATGGAGTCTTGTGTCTGTCCTGGGAGATAATTGAATTACTTATCTCCAGGATAGAAGACTCTGAAACTGGTTTGGGCCAGAAAGCCATGCTTCATTTAGTCACAAAGGACTTTTACTAACTTTTGAACCCCTTGTCTGATTTGTGCCATTTTTGAATATGTTGTTCCCCTGAATGGATTGATTGTGCATATGTAATTTTATGTGAATGTGATGTATGGTTTTAGAGTTATGAAAGTTGGGTAGAAAGTATGTTTTAACTGTATGTATAATTGAGTTTCCTCTCAGGATAAGGGGAGGGAATATGTGGGATGTAACTGTGATATGATTGGTTGTTTTATACCTCCCTGTGGGCGGTCCTGTATTTGAAAGACTGTAATAAAAACCAGGCTGGGTGTGCCAGCACCTCAGACCACTGCTTGACCCTCAACACGGAGCCTTGTCTCGTTCTTTGGGGGGATTCACTGTATGCTGTTAGAGACTGATTGCCAGGAGTGTAAGCTGCTTGTCTGCTTTTCCTGTTCGTCTGCTAGCAGCTATTTGGGAGGTTCCAGTTCGGGAGTTGGAGTGCTATTTTGTATCCAGTTCAGGAGTTTGGTGTTCTGCAGTAGCTGTGCCTGTATCTCTGGAAAGGGGGCCGATCGCCTAAACGGTTTTTACCCCTTGTGTGCAAAGCGGTCCGTTACAGTAAAAATAACCAAATGTGAAAAAAAATTTTAAGTAAGCTGTGCTTCCAGTACAACTATGTTGGCCTTGGACTTTATTTTCACTTTAATGTCCCTTAAAATTCTTACTTTGGTGAATAAACCTCTTGGTTGAAGCCTTGCATGAGGTTTTTCCTTCTTGTGTAATTATTATAGACTTTGAATTGTTTTGTATTATATACAAGTGTGTTACAAAGTTTAATGTACGTCGATGAAAATGGTAACATTATGAAACAGGTCACTGCTATCTGTCCTTCTTAATTCATCTAAAGGGACACTGTAGTCACCAGAATCACTACAGCTTAATGTAGTTGTTCTGGTGTCTATAGCATGTTCTTCCAGACTTTTCAACGTAAACACTACCTTTTCAGGGAAAATGCAGTGTTTACATTGCTGGCTTGTAGCACCTCTAGTGGCAGTCACTCAGACGGACACTGGAGGTGCTTCCTGGGTCAGTGCTGCAGAGCTTACACTCTTTCTCAGCCATGCCACTTCATACTAGCAATGGATATCAGCTGACACTCTCAGTCAATCACCTCCACCTATTGCTGCTCAGGCTAATGCTTCTCCATTAATCCAAACAACACAAAGGGTAATGGGCTGCTTGGACTCTCATTTAGCAATAAACCATTAAAACCCCTGAAAAGAAAGTTGACGCCATGGGACTTCGGACACTAAAGTAATTTAATTGAGATGAACAATGTCTATTTAAGGCTCCAGTGTTTATTTCCATTATGCTAATACAGCCAGGATCGAAATGAAAAATCCCATTGCTGCATCACCTGGAAACAAACTAGCAAAAAGGCGAAGCGAAAAGCATAGTTACATTTAATTTGTTGTTTCACGAGATGCTTTATTAAAGTAACACAGAAAATAGAAAGGTAATTTAGCAAAATTATTGCCACAACAGATACAACAGGCTTAGGAATGTAAGCCAGTGGAGGGACTTCCTGTGTTAGATATTGCAATCTTTGAAAGACCTATGTTCAGTGTCTCCATGCTCTGCAAAGAAACATTGAACAATGCTTGTTCAATGCATCTATATGAGGAGATGCTGATTGGCGTAGCTTAGTATTTTGACGCACATGCACAGTAGCCATCCAATGTTTTTTTTTATGGGAAAGCATTGGATTGGTTGAGATCATCAAGACTGATGATCTCTGCCTTGGATGGATCTTGAGTTAAGGTAAGTAAAATACCTTTATACTCGACACTGGGTGGGGGAGGGGGAGAAAGACACCAAAAGCGGTAGTCCAGTGCTATAGCTGTTAGGAATGCATGTTTGTATTTCTAACACCATAGAGTTCCTTTAAGTAATGTTGGTGCCCAGAATGTTCATTTAAGGCTGTCCTTGATTATTTGAGAACTTCGTGGTTCAGCATAGAATTGCAAACAAAAGTATTCTACCGATTGAGTGAAAATGGTTTACCGTACACCCAAGCTGAGTCTCTTAGCTTGGGTGACCGCATCTAGTCAATAAACTGTTTCTACAAATCCTATCAAATCCCAAACTGTGTCAGCATCCGATACCTGTTCTGATAACATCTTTCACTAATCTCTTCAAGATACCATTATCTTCTCATCTTCCATTGCTATATATGTAACAATGTCATGCAAGAAGAGGTTGTGGATTATTTTCATAATTCACAAACCCCTCAAGGTTGCCATTTGGCAGGACAAACAATTTATTGCATTGAGTGAAATTTAAAATTGTCTTATTTGTATCACAGGTTCTTTTACATTTAGTTGTCCATTAGGCATTTTCTTTAATGTTTATGTATATATTCTTCAGGGCCTTTAATGGTAAGTTGAGAAATATTATTAAACAGTAATGAAAAATCTTAAATAATAAATAGCAGAGCAGAAAGAGCAACAGATCAGTTAAAACATTTGCATTCAAAGGATTGTTCTTACACATTTACCATTGTGATTTCAAACATTTCTACATTCATCAGCATTCACAAGTTGTACAGACCCCTTATCTTTGTTTAGGAGTATTGCAACAATTTGCGAGTTCATTTTATTTTGCTCACCTTAAATTGCAAGTCATCATTAAAAAAGGCACACCTGGAGGTAAGGGACAAGGGTTTATTGCTATTAAAAATGGTAGTGTTAGTATTTTAGTGGAAAGTATGTTGGTAACAGCTGGTAATTATTCTTTTTAATAGCTGTTAAGTGGTGTTAATTGCAGTTTAAAAAATGTGAAGCACACAACCAAAACGGGGACTTACTAAGAAAACATAATGCATCGGAAGGATACAGCTATAATAGCGTATTGTACCTGAGGACCTCATTTATCAAGACAAAACGGAATGTGAACTAGAGGTTCTATTTACCCATTCCTGCATAATGTTTATTAAAGGTGTAACATTATTCTAGAGAATCCAGTTTAACACATATTTTATGATGTTGTTTATTGTCTTCATTTATTTCTGAGAGCAGTGGTACATTGGATGATTGATTGATGGACAGACTGAGTAGATAGACAGACTGACAGAAATATACATAATTTTTTTTATAATTTATTCACTTAATAACGGTAATAGTCAGAAACCCACAATTTTGTTTTTTGTTTTTGTTTGTTTATTGGGAAGTTTAAAAGCAAGAAACAAAGCATTCAGAGATCACATTATACAAACTCCGGAACCACTAGTTCTTTAATATACTGTATGCACAGATTGTGATAACTAGGGAATTCCAATATTTCAACACAGCAATTACCATGATTTGTTTATAAATACTAGCATAACATTTCTTTGAATCTTGGGATACATAAATGTATGATAAAATAGCAATGTGGTGTATAGATTGATATTAAGACAAACATAAACATTATAATTATGAAATGCTAAGAGGCATATGAGAAAACTTGTTTGCTCATCCACCTCCCTGACTGTATGGTATGGAATGGTATGGTCTTTGGCACTTCCTTTAATGTTTGAAAAAAGGGGTCTGTCAACTGACGCTAATTTACAGACATTAAATGGGTGGAATGGATTTCAGGCAGAAAAACCTGTTCCTCTACCAGCTGGTAATCATTCCTGGATTGTAAACATAGCTAGGTAAGGCTTTATGAACTAAATTTGTTTTTGTTTTGCAAATGTCTTGCAAAATGACTATTATATCTGCCGTTGTGGAGTAGCAGCATCTTCACCTGAAGAAGTGTCCTTTAGGAGACCTGAAGTCAGCATGGGTTCTATAGTATCAAGCAGTTGGTCTTCTTTGTTCTCTGACATTGAGGGTCCTCTCTGCTTGCCCTAGTTCATTGCTTCTTTTTGCCTATAGCTGCCAAGAAGTGATGTACCCTGTATAGGACAAATCTGACAAGGTAAGTAGTCATTATCTTTCCTTTTCAGGTTCAATATTTTGGAGCACTGAGAAGGTTTGGCCTCATTCTTTGTCGCTTGGCCAAATTAACATTATCCCAGATGAATATTTTAATCTCTTAAAAAATAAACTAAATTTAGCGGTAATCGTCAAGATATTATTGTTTATCAAAGCGGAAGTAGCCATGTTGTTATTGCATCACATTTGGTAGACTTTTTGTCACAGTCACTGATAGCAACGTGAGCACTTGATACCAACAAACAATCGGAAACTGTACTTTTGACACTCTCAACATATCCCAGGTACTGAATTGGATCCTGTCCTGTTACACTGTTGAGTGGATTTGAATTTTCTGATGGCTGAAGGACGATAAGAAAGTGATTCCTGTTTCTAGTGACGTGAGCTTTTGAGTAATGTCACAGCACCTAGCAATAAATGAGAAATGGAAAAGATTAGGGAAAGATAGATGTTGGTGCCACCAGCATTGAGATGACTACGAAACAAAATAAAGTGTAAATGCAAATTTCGAAAAGCAAAAGACCTGCATTAAAGAATTCCTGTGCTCCAAAACAAGCAAACACAAATAAACAAAATATTATAAACGAGGTATCTGACATTTAACGGTAGTTGAACGGACATTAGCTGACCAGATACTCCAGGTAGTAACACAATGGATTAGTATCTCGGTGAGGACAAAAGGCACAAGTTAAATTTACCTATAGATTTTCAGTGCAAGTTTTCATAAACCTTGCACAACATAGCATTCAGCACTCGTATGAGCAGAGAGACGTATAGCGTCCTCTGTGCTATCCTAAACTGGTTGGTAGGATTATAACTGAAGATGTTTTCACATATCGATTCAACTGTAATGAATTGCATCGATTATCATTATGGTGTTTGGAGATTCTGTTTTTAATAATAAGATGTAAGAGTGTATTTGTAGCGGCAATGAAAAACAGAATAATTCTTCTATTCTGTCTCCATTCGAATTCTATCCCATAGACAATAAGAATACCTATTGTGCTCTTTTGTTTCTGTAATTTGTAATTGGTAGCAGAGTCACCAATGTAGCTTCTGTCTTAATGTCTATAACAATAAATAGAATTATGATGAATATTTTATCATGTCATTACAACCTATTTGCATACACACAGGCAGCCTCTCCATCTCCTCTCCCAAGTATTACAAAAGCATGCTACCGCACATGGCAACACTGGGAATAGAAAGTGTCATCTTAGTTTGTTGTTATGTTAAACTTTACCAAGAAATTTAGATTTTTTATAACAGACTTCTTTTTTTAGATTTGTAATATGTAAGTTATGTTTGTGAACAGCCTTTTTACCATAACTTAAAAAAAATTGTTACAGATGAACTTTAGATGCGTATTGATATATTGCATTGTGTTTTTTCAACTTCATACATATGGAGTTTGACTTTATGTAAGGTTTATGTAAACCTTCATTTGATTCAGTGAAGCTGTTCTAGTCGACAAGAAGGAAACCAACTGATCAGATAATTCTTCTCCAGATCATTTATGGAGAGTGTGTCTAGCGGAAAGGCTGGTATCTAGAAATCTTTAAAGGGACACACCAGGCAGGGATCGATAAATATTTTTTAATGTATTAGAACTGTGCATAAATATTTGGACAGGAAGATATGGTGGTACATTTTCTCCTCTGACATCATATGGTGGACAGGGCAGGCTTAGAGTTGCATTGTTTTTTTGCAAATCAATGCAATGAGCATACGTAGTTATGGTGTCCCTTTAAAATGCAAAGATTCATGGGGTCCATAAAAAAGTCCTTGTTGTCTTCAGTTCCATGCTCTTCCACTTCGAAATGATTGCTGTATATCTTTAGTTTATAAAGACAGGATTTAATTTTTCTATCCTCCATTCTTAGGCGTGTTTTAATAATTAAACTTATTTTTTTAACATTTAACAAGTATATTGAAATGTAAACGTTAGTTCAGTCATATTTACAGCATTGATATTTCTATGATCTTTATTGCACAGCTTTTTTTTTTGTTGCATTTAGTACTGCACTTTCTGAAATATGAAACCATTCTTACAATAAGCAGAACACATAATATCTTTGTCTATGAATCTAACAATTCCGAGTTCACATAAAGGCCACACGTATTTAAATGTACTGTAAAAGGATTTAAATGGAGAACCTTCATTATTTTACAACCATTTATTCATTAAAAGTTAATCTTTCAATACATTGAATTATAAGACGTCTCTAAACTTAAAGCGACTCTATGAGCACAAATGGTGTAGGAATGCATGGGACAGAGTTCCCTGAAAAAATTCTTGTTAATTTTTGACCTGATCACAAGTAAATGGCATTTGAAAAAAATAAAAAAACTGCACTTCCCATAGTTGTAAAAATAGAAATTGGAGTGGAACAGCGCTACGGTACTGATCACAGAGGTGGATGGAGCTGCACACCTGAGGGGATGGGCAACCCTCAAACCCTTCAATAAATCTGGGAGAGCAGGAAACAACAAAAATACAGGGAGCGCTAAGTAGAATAAATGAGAGATAATATATACAAATGGGAGATAATATTTACAAAACTAGTCTCTGAAAATACAAGGTAGGCCTTGGGTAGGTCTTCTTAGGTTCTTGATAAGGTCCTCAGTGGTTAATATGAAAAACAAAAGTAAACACAAAGAAAGAGCAATAGTGCAAAACCGTTAGGAGATGGTGTCACGGACAACACAGAAATAGAGAAATGCCAACTCACGATCGATAGAGCTATGCCCAGCTCTAGGTAAAACAGCATACAGTGGTATTTGAAACTCCGCACATGTAGGATATAGCTGGACAATAGGTGATTCTTCAATACTTTGTACAACGTATTGAAGAATAGTGATGTCCCGAACGGTTCGCCAGCGAATAGTTCCTGGCGAACCTCGCTTGTTCGCGTTCTCCACAGAGGCGAACATATGCGCTGTTCGGTCCGCCCCCTATTCGTCATCATTGAGTAAACTTTGACCCTGTACCTCACAGTCAGCAGACACATTCCAGCCAATCAGCAGCAGACCCTCCCTCCCCCTGGACAGCATCCATTTTACATTCATTGTGAAGCTGCATTCTTAGTGAGAGGAGGGACAGTGTAGTTGCTGCTGATTTGATAGGGAAATTGATAGCTAGGCTAGTTGCATTCAGTGTCCACTACAGTCCTGAAGGACTCATCTGATCTCTCTGACCTCACTACCCCCCACACCCTCAGCCTCACTACCTCCCACACCACCCCCAGCCTCACTACCCCCCACACAACCCTCAGCCTCACCACCCCCAGTCTCACTACCCCCCAAACCACCATCAGCCTCACTACCCCCTACACCCTCAGCCTCACTAGCCCCCTCAGCCTCACTACCCCCCCACCACCCTCAGCATCCACCACCCCCCACCACCCTCAGCCTCACTGCCCCCACACCCTCAGCATCACCCACCCCCCCCCCCCCGCCTCAGCCTCACTACCCCCACACCCTCAGCCTCACTACCCCCACACCACCCCCAGCCTCACTACCCCCCCACACCCTCAGCCTCACTACCCCCCCACCCCCAGCCTCCCTAGCCCCCACTCCCTCAGCCTCACTACCCCCACCACCCTCAGCATCCCACCACCCCCACACCACCCTCAGCCTCATTACCCCACACCCTCAGCCTCACTACCCCCACACCACCCCAGCCTCACCACCCCAGCCTCACTACCCCCCACCACCCTCAGCCTCACTGCCCCCCCCCCCACACCACCCTCAGCATCACCACCCCCCACACCACCCTCAGCCTCACTACCCTCACCACCCTCAGCCTCACTACCCCCCACACCCTCAGCATCACTACCCCCCACTACCCTCAGCCTCCCACCACCACCCTCCGCCTCATCCCCCACCACCCTCAGCCTCATCCCCCACCACCCTAAACATCACCCCACCACCACACTCAGCATCAGCACCCTCAGACTCACTACCACCCACACCAACCTCAGTCTGACTACCACCCACAGCCTCACCCCCTCCATCCTCAGCATCACTGCCCCCACACCCTCAGCCTCACTGCCCCCACACCCTCAGCCTCACTACCCCCCACACCCTCAGCCTCACTACCCCCCACACCCTCAGCCTCACTACCCCCCAACCACCATCAGCATCACCACCCCACCACCCTCAGTCTCACTGCCCCAACCACCCTCAGTCACTACCCCACACCACCCTCAGCATCACCACCCCAGCCTCACTGCCCCACACACCACCCTCAGCACCAACCACCCCAGACCCTCAGCCTCCCCACACACACTGCACCCCACCCTCACCCTCACTCCCCCACCCTCAGCATCCCACCCACCCCAACCACCCTCAGCCACTCACCACCACCCTCCACCTCACTTTATCCCCCACACCACACTCCAGCACCTCACCACCCCCACCACCCTCAGCATCACCACCCTCAGCCTCACTACCCCCCACACCACCCTCAGCATCACCACCCCCCCACACCACCAAATTTCAGAAGTATTACTACAGAGTGGTAGTGGACGCATGGAATAGCCTTCCAGATGAAGTGGTAGAGGTTAACACAGTGAGGGACTTTAAACATGCATGGGATAGGCACCCTCAGCATCACCAGCCCCCACAACCCTCAGCCTCCCCCCACCACCCTCAGCATCACCACACAGAGTGGTAGTGGACGCATGGAATAGCCTTCCAGATGAAGTGGTAGAGGTTAACACAGTGAGGGACTTTAAACATGCATGGGATAGGCACCCTCAGCATCACCAGCCCCCACAACCCTCAGCCTCCCCCCACCACCCTCAGCATCACCACACACCCCACCCTCACCCCCCACCACCCTCAGCATCACCACCCCCCACCCTCACCCCCCACCACCCTCAGCATCACCACAAAAATTCTTACGAGCCTTGAAAAGGCAGCCAGTTGGTGCCGAAACGTTGGGGGGTTTGGTGACTCATGTTTCTGTCTTGAGGCTTGTAAGAATTTTTGCTCCCAACATGCATCAATGAACCTTGGGCGCCCATTACCTTGATGCCAGTTTACTGGTTATTCTTCCTTGCATGTTCTATTAACTGGTGTTAAAAGATAAGTATTTTTTGCTGGTTAACAGAGCCTCTTCAAATAACTATTAAAAAAACATGCACACCACACAAAAAAACAAAACATTAAAATATGTTACATTCTCTAACAGTAAACTATTTAAACTCTTATTTTTTCCGAACCTTTTGGTCCATAGAACAGTGAACAAGATGCAACTAATTTGTGGTTGAGTTTTCACTAAATTCAGCAGCTGGTACACAAGACATTTTTTTCAGTAAACTATAAGCTCCTTACTGGTTTTATATAAATGGAGTTTAAACAAAGAAACCAATTGTAATACAGCTTAGCAAAAAAAATGAATAATCAGCAAACAGGAATATACCTTGTAAAATCACAAACTGTAGTGAGTATATTACAGTTATGAATCTTAGATAAAACCAACCAAATTATCTGATTATGCTAATAGGTATCATGTTGTTATTTATAAATTACAAGTGACAAAAAAATAAATTGCTTTAATTTCACCAAAATGTAGGGCAGTAGTTATTTCCTTGTATTATTTTTTTGGTATCTACAATTGTTTTTGTGTAATGGGCTAGCATAATTGTATTTTTATACTAGTCTTAACTTATCTACTGTATTATAAGCATTTTGTTTTTTACATTTTATTTTCTCATTGTATCTTAAAGGTTCTTTAAATGTCCCATGTTTCTAATTACAAAAAATAAATATATTTTTTTGTATTGTGATTAAACGGAGACATTGCATTTGAAAACCTTTGAGATTCCATTAATAAACTGAGAAGAATATCACTGGGTCCAGTGTTTTAAAGAAATTTAGATTAACCCTCCTTCACACCTATGCACATCACACAACTATATTAATAAGTAACCCCTTAACTACCAAAGACTTTAACGTGGGATGGATCTAGTTTATGAAATTAAGGCAACAGACTGAATTAAAAATAATGATGTAAATTTCTGTTTCTTATTTTATTTTATATGTCATACATCGAAACATAAAAACATAGAATGTGACGGCAGATAAGAACCATTCGGCCCATCTAGTCTGCCCAATTTGCTAAATACTTTCATTATCCCTGGTCTTATCTTTAGTCTAGGGTAGCCTTCTGCCTATCCCATGAATACTTAAACTCCCTCACTGTGTTAGCCTCTACCACTTCAGCTGGAAGGCTATTCCATGCATCCACTACCCTCTCAGTAAAGTAATACTTCCTGATATTATTTTTAAACCTTTGCCCCTCTAATTTAAGACTATGTCCTCTTGTTGTGGTAGTTTTTCTTCTTTTAAACATAGTCTCCTCCTTTACTGTGTTGATTCCCTCTATGTATTTAAATGTTTCTATCATATCCCCCCCTGTCTCCAAGCTATACATGTTAAAATCCTTTAACCTTTCCTGGTAAGTTTTATCCTGCAATCCATGAATCAGTTTTAGTAGCCCCTTCTCTGAACTCTTTCAAAGTATCCAATATCTTTCTGGAATACTGTCTCCAGCACTCGCATTACAATACTCCAAGTGAGGTTTCACCAGGGTTCTGTACAATGGCATGAGCACTTCCCTTGTTCTACTGCTAATACCTCTCCCTATACAACCAAGCATTCTGCTAGCATTTCCTGCCGCTCTATTATATTATCTGCCTACCTTTAAGTCATCAGAAATAATCACCCCTAAATCCCTTTCCTCAGATATTGAGGTTAGTAGGGTTTCAAATTTTCTATACTCTACCCTTGGGATTTTACACACAAGATGCATTATCTTGCACTTATACACATTAAGTGTCAGTTGCCACAGCTCTGACCATTTTTCCAATTTACCTAAATAATTTGCCATCATTTGCCTGTTGCAAATTTTAGTATCATAAGCAAAAATACATACCTTACCATCAAGACCTTCTTCAATATCACTAATTAATATTAAAGAGAATGGGTCCAAGTACAGATGCCTGACATACCCCACTGGTAACGAGACCTTGCTTCGAATATACTCTATTGACTACAAGCCCCTCTGTTGCCTGTCATTCAGCCACTGCCTAACCCATTCAACAATAGTGGAATCCAACATTGCAATTTTGGAATCCAACTCTTGCAATAATTCCTCTATAAAATACTATCCCTCTACTCTGTCATATAGTCTAATATTCCCATTTCATCTCCTGCTACTACCAAACTCCTTACCTGTGATCCAGCCTCTTTATCTTTCTTATAATGTTCTCCCTTCTATTTTCTATGTTTACCTTCACTTCTCTCACTGCTAAAATGTATCTTTCTGCTTACCTCCTCCTGCTTTACTATCCTCACTTCTCCAAAACTTTACTGATCCTACCTTTTTCCACCAACTCTTCTAAAGCCTCCAAACAATAGCATTCAACCTTATCCATTTAAATATGTCTACCTTATTCTACTCTCTGTTCCTTTGCTTCTGGCAAGTAGGGATGTCTCCCAAACCATTTCCATCCTCCACCCACGTACACTATGCTAACACCAGAAACAATACCAATCTTAGTAGTCTTCAACTAACTCACACCCCAAGAGAAACCTACAGTAAGATTGTTGGGTAAGTGTTTTGGCTTTCCACGCACTGCTCCTTCACACCACTACTCACTCCCTTTTCTTTCTCCTCATTTGAAGTGCGTCCCGTTTGCCTGTACCTACCCATCTCTGTAAACATTGTGTTGTGTGTTTTTTTTATTTTTATTTTTTTACTGCCCCCTGACATCTCTTCACCCTTGACCATATTACTGCCTGGTTTTACCACTTCTTTTTATCTTATCTTCCATTCCTAATTCTTGAGGACTTAAACATTTTAATTAACCCACCTTTGACCTTAAAATATCTTTCTACTACTTCCTCCTTTTTATTATCCCAGTGGGGTAGGAAGAGGTATGTCCTCCTCCTTAGTATGGGTAGGTATGTCCTTCTTCTCTTAGTGTACATACCTCCTCCTTAGTAGAAGGAGGTATATACATTAAGTTGACCTGCTACCTACAAAATTGCTACCGTTCAGCTGCTGAAAGACGTCTTGCACCTTGTCAAACATTTTCTATTACAAATCCATGGTACCCTAGCATAGCAGAGTCATCTTCCTTGCTATATTCATAAATTTCCTCTTTCATTAGTATATACTCTTACAATCCCAGGCATCCTCGCCATGCTGTGGCCATATTTACCTTACAGCTGATAACTTTGCATGCTACTTTACTGACAAGATTATTAAATTAAGGAAATTAATCTCCCTCCTTCACTAAGCTCTCTCTCAACCTGTCTTGTACTCTGCTAGCCACCAGGCCTCTTCTCCAGCTACTGAACATGATGTGTCTGCACTTCTCCTTTCTGCTGGCTCCACCATTTGTTCCCTTGATCCCTTTACCTCCCACATTATCAGATTTCTCTCCCCATAATTTGTGCCAGCCTTAACGCATATCTTCAACTGCCATCTATCTTCTGGCATTGTCCATATTCCCCTTAAACATGCTACTGTCATACCCATCCTAAAAAAAACCCATCCCTTTATAAATCTTCACCATATAATTTCTGTCCCATGTCTTTGGTCCCTTTCTCCTCAAAGCTTATGGAATGACTTGTCTGCAACTATCTAACATGTTTTCTCAACTCTAATTCCCTCCTCGACAGTCATGAATCTGGCTTCCCCCTCTCTATTCTACTAAATTACTCTGACTAACGTTACTACTTCATACTAAGTCTTCTAGACCTCTCTGATTCTGTTGACAATGTTGATTACACTCTCCTTCTTCAAACTCTTTACACCTTTTACCTTTGTGACACTGTCTTTTCATGGTTCTCATCCTATCTCTCCCAACAATCTTTCAGTGTATCCTTTTGTGGTTACACCTCCTCTCTGTCCATGGTCCTCTTCTGTTTACTCTTCATTCTTCCTCTTCTGGAAAACATATTCATTAAGGGTAGTCCTCCCACTTTCTAAAACGTAATCTGTCTAGAACTGAGCTTCTTATCTGTCCTCCTTATAACTCATGCTAACTCTTCTTTTCTTAGACAGCTACATTCTTAACAACTTGTATTAAGGCTCCCCTCTAGTCTCCAATCCTTTAAAAAGTCCTAAAAACCCACCTCTTCAGAATAGTCTATTGACTCCCAGAGTAATTGTCATTACTGTTTCAACTTAGTTGGTTTATTGTCAACTTTACTCTCACAGTCCAATTGTGCTAAATTGTTCAAAATTTTTAATAGTTTGCATCATTTATTGTTAAATTCTTCTCTTTATAACACTGTAAAGTGTTGCAAAATATGTTGACGCTACATAAATGGCAATAAGAATAATTATAATAATATAAAAGCCAATTTTGACGTGTGAATAAAATCATCATCTAGTGGTTATCCCCTAAACATCATCTTTTTTTCCATCAATCATTTTTTTGGCTGCCATAGGCAGACAGAGATCAAATTCACAAAACATTGTGCATGTATTTTGTGATTTCTCCATGTAGCGTTTCGGAATTTCCAAAAAACTGTCAACTGCCCAAAATTCAGAAAAATCCTAATTCAATCTAAACCGGTGACTGATTAATTTTACCGGATTGTGAAACTAGCACACTACTTGAGTTTTTAAAGTGTATGTTATTTATTAACATTTTTTTTAAATCAACAATGTGTAATATCGTGCAGCTTAATAATGCATCTGAAAGATATTTATTTAGTTGAGCACCAAGTTACACATCTTTTGCAGAGTACAGCGAAAAGAGTTAACTTATAAAATTAGTAAATATGAAATCTTGCTTTTATCACACAGTGTGAAAGGGAATGTA
This sequence comes from Pelobates cultripes, assembly GCA_933207985.1. NCBI lineage: Eukaryota > Metazoa > Chordata > Amphibia > Anura > Pelobatidae > Pelobates > Pelobates cultripes. Next base: position 38,454,107 of record OW240918.1, on the reverse strand, counting down.
TAAATGTCATATTTATGCAGGAGTTTTATTACAAATGATTACATATTTAATTGAACATCCTTTATTCTTTTAACAGAAATGCTTTAAAAATTGCACAGTTCCACTGCTCGCTAAGTACTTCTCTCTCATAAAATTAAATTATTTCTCATCACGTTTTATAACGATACATTGATCCTTCTACTTTGTCTGTGTTATGGTGATCAATACCAATAACAAAAGTGTGTGGTATGTGAACTCTTTTGCCGTTAAAATAAAAATAAAAATAAATCAGTTGATGAAAAGAGCCTAATGCATATCCAGCTCAGATGATGTAAATACGGGCCCAATTATTAGAATTATAGACAATTAAGAAGGACAAATGTGTTTGGTAGTATATAGGATTTTAACTTTAGCAAAGCTCATATCTTCATGTTTACTTTTAGAAAACAACTTGCTAATGACAGGTAACAAGGCAGTCACATCATCTACCTTGTTACAACCCCTGACTCTCAATCAGACAACAGTTCATGCCTGTTACTTCCTGGTTTGGTTAGCTCAGGGGCAGCAATTGCCCAGATCACATGCCTTGCAAATACTTCTCATTGAGCTGCATTGGGTAGTCTGTGATTGGACAGCCAGAGAAAGCCCGGGCGGAGTTAGAAAAGGAGGGTTTGCACAGGCTGCAGACAAGAGATCTGCAGGCTTTACAAGCGTTTTTTAGATATATCTCCAATTAAAAAAAAAAAATGCAAAATTATACGCATGCAAGTTGTCTTTGGAAGTAAATCTACTAAATTAGTGAGTTTTATTTTTTTTTGTATCTTGGCAGGGGAATATCCCTTTAATCTGGCACTTATAGTGAAGTCAGCAAACCAAGTGTGAAATGTGCTAGATTCTGTTAATTATATAATTTTATTAATATAGACAGTAATATATACTTGTTATGAATGCATAGAAATTGTGTAAACCACAATAACCCCATAGTTGGTCTATGCCTTCTCCATGACATTTCGGGAGGCAGTGTTGTCAGCAGTGCCAAGGGAGCTTCAGCAGGGAAAAAAGGTAAATAAAATTTCAATTTTTATTGCACACAGGGGAGGGGGAACATTAATACAAGTAGGGACAAGGATACTGTGGCATTAGGATACAGGTTTGTATTTCTTATGCTATAGTGTTCCTTTAATGATTTTATGAGACCATGGAAAGGTGAGGAATGGAGCAAATCTTCAGTGAATGAAGATAGTATTGGTAGAAAAACCATTTACAGTGAGAATTTAAAGCAAATTCAAAATAAATCTCAAATTTAAGGTTAAAATTGCAGAGCTGGAAACAATATCTAAGTCAGATACGCTTTCAGTTTAGCTACTCTTGCCTTAAATTTTAAATTAACTTTGAATTCTCACTTTAGTGAATAACTGTGTAAGTCAGTGTTCAAAATAAACAAATCTGAGAAGAATAGCTAAATGACGTTTAAATGTTAAAATAGTTAGTGTTTGTGTGCCTGTCTATTTGCTTGTTTGTCTATCTACATGCGCACACTTCATTGTCACATTATTTGTGTGACACATGTGCACTAGAACATAGGTCACTGACTGCGAGACATCTGATGTTAGAGCAGTTTTTCATCAACACTCTAGTGCAGGTATAGGCAACTCTCGGCACCCCAGATGTTTTGGACTACACCTCCCATGATGCTTTGTCAGCATCATGGGTGTAAAAGCATTATGGGGGATGTAGTCCACAACATTTGGAGTGCCGAAGGTTGCCTACCCCTGCTCTAGTGGGTGCCTATATAGACTGCACTTTGCATATGACGTACCTGTAAATAGGATGCTTTCGCCTTGTTTACCTTTTATTAAAGCTAAACATAAATAAAAGAACTTTTATTAGTTGAGCTGAAATTTCATAGAAACATATCAATAGAATATAATAAAGAGTCCATCTTTATTAAAATCTCAATCCTGAGAAATTTGTTTTGGTCTCTCCACTCTGACGTACACCCACCAATAGGTAAGTCTGGTAGAGCCCATGATGGCTTAAACCACCCTCACATTTGAAAGGTCTTGATATCTCTTGGGTTTCTGTATGCCTTGCTACTGCATGTAGAGTGAGGGAGTTATAAGAAAGTCAGACCATCATTTGTTGTATATTATTTATCACTAGACGTTCTATGTTTCCGATGTCTGTGTATATATATATATGGGGTGATGGATATATTATTGGAAACCAGCTTTTGTGCGCGATTGACAGGAACATCTGTGTAAAGGACTAACATATCTGTGACAATGACTCACCTGATTCATCAGAATGTTGTGCCTATTCAGATATTATCAAGTCACACTGAGCCATAGTCACCCATTCAGACCATTATTATCTCATTCAACCTCTTTTATTACCCTACAAGAGGTCTACAACAAAGTCACATCTAACATTCCAAAAATGGAACTTGGTTTAATGCAGACCTAGAAAGAAGAATATTGAAAATGTGTTTGATAAAGTAAAAAAACGAATTTTAGTCTTTGTTTTCTTTAAAAAGCATATTACAAGTATTTGGAATCACAGCACCGAAAAAAAGAGAAATCTCCCATTAGGATACAGACTTAACAATGTAGTATTGTAAGAATAGAAAAATGTACAAAACGAATTCCTAGCCATTTACATGCACTCCGTCAGACTACAGATAAGAAAGCCTTTGTCTGTATGTTAACACTGCCGATTAGGTCAAGTTTTTTTTACCCTCTGAGCTCTTTTCCTGTAAATGACGAGTTTTGATGTGAAACAAGCAACATGTCAAAGCAAGTTGAAAGATGTAGGCATTTTATGCCATGTCACAATGACAGGCTAGTGAATATTTGGGCCATTAGGGGCTTATTAGTGAATAAATGACCAGATGGTTCAGTGATGCACATAGATGGACAGAACTGGATGCCACTAATCAGCTTTGTCTGTCTGTATTCAATGTCAAATCACATGACACAGTAACCAATGGATACTGAATTAAAGTTACCATTAGCAAGTCAATTTCCGATCTCTGTGCTGTAAACATACTTAACTGCAACTCACAGCCGGCTGTTGAAATAGAAAATGCATTTGATGATTTTCCGCAGTCACCTTTAAAACTATAGTCACCTTTAAAACTATATTGAGTATTAGTACTCTGAATTTTCATAACAGGTCGTCTAATGACGAATCATTTCTTTAACCTTGCTCGTTATGTCCTCTAATAGTTACGCAACATCAGATAATGACAACCTTCCATTATCACCTTAATAAACTATTGTAAACATGGAGACAGAAATGTGTATGTGGTATAATGAATGTAGCATTTATTATTCTCTCAATGATTTTTCATTATACATTGAAGAAGAATAATGCAGTTAATGTCTAATGAACTACTAATGAATGGTAAATTAATATTATTTGTAAATCAACTGCTATACAAGGTACACTACATTATACAAAGACCAAAGGTTCAATTAATTTTTACGCATTGTAAAGACTTCATTTTTTGTGTGGCCTATGCAGGGTCAAATTGAAAGCTGTCACTGGCCTTTAAGTCAGGGTGCAACTGAGCTGTGTTTTCATTACCCTTTCATTGAACTCAATCAATATATTGTCACCAGTCATATTTCTTATCTTTTTGGATCTTTAAAAAACAAGTCATGTTATTGCTTGTCAAGACGCTGTGTCTAAACTTTCTGGGATTGGGTTTTGTTTCAGGATAAAGGTTGTATAGGGTTAATAGTTAATGTTATGGTAGTGTAAGGGTTAATAGTTAGGATTAGGGTAATGTAGAGGTTTAGATTTAGTTTTAGGAAAGTGAAGACGTTAGTGGTTGATTGTATTGTAGTGTAGCAGTTAGTGTTTGTGATAATGTAGATTTCTGTAGTGTAGGAGTAAATGTTTAGTGACATGTACTGTATTGTAATTGCATTAAAAATTGCAATTTTTCTGTATTTTTTGCATCATAGTTCGTTTGAAATATCATACTACGAAAATCTATATAGATGACTCAGGATTTGGATTTAATTAGGGTTAATTCAGGTTTACCTCTATTTGTTACTTTTCTTACTTGATCTGAGAACTAAATCAATATTTATATTTTGCAGTGCACTGACTGTACAATTTTTGCATGTTTTTGGTTTGGCTGAATCAATTTTTCAGAAACTATTACATGGATGAATTTTATCTCATCCAAAATGCCATATGGATTAATTTCTGTCCACCTGGGCAAATTGTTTTTTTCAGAAGAATCGATATGGCTAAAACAAATTTTTTCACAGTGCACACGTTTGACAGACATCTGGAGAATCAAGGTAATTGTAAGTAATATGTAAGTATTATTATGTTTTACAGTTTTCTAGGTACAGGTTAGAGCAGTGTTCCCCAAACCAATCCTCAATAGTCCAGGTTTTGTCAGTATGTCTAATGGAATAATACAGGGAAATGCGTAAATCCTGGATTGTTGGTGGGCCAGGAGGACTGGTTTGGAAACCATTGGGTAAGAAAAATCCATTGTCCTTTAGTCAAACGCTAAACTCTTGGCCTAAATATGATAGCCTATGAACTAAATACTGTAACTTCTAAACTTAACTTCCATAACCCTGGACTAACCCTGATTTATAGCTCAAACTCTTACATACTTTATAGACTTTAATCCAATATGAGCTCATCAAGGACTGTAAACCTTACACAGACCAGGCTCAACACATGACAATGATGGTAGCAGACAATTATGAATGGTGGTCAAATGAATGGGGCTGACATAAAGCAGGGACTAAATGAATGCAACATCATTTCAAAATTGACATTTAGACCAAGCTGATATGATGCACATCATTAAATGTCAACATTCCAAAAGCATATCAGCTGTGTAAGTGTGAGGTATACAATAAAGCTCTTCATTTACATCATTGTATGTGAGCAGAAACAAAAAAAAAATACAGTATAGCATCATATAGACATCCACATGTTTAACAATTCTTCTAAAAGTGTGCATGTCATTCTGAATACTTGATATATACATTGTTCTAGTCAAATTGCTAGCTCATGTATAGATAAAATAGCAAGGCTGGATCTGTCTTAATAATAATAATTAACACTTTATTGAATCTTATAAACAAAATAGCAACAAAAAAAAATCACATGGGTATGTGTGATAGTATTTTTTTTTTTATAAGTCTCGCATGTGTAATCAATCTCAAAAGAGACTTAAAGGGACTCTATAGGCACCCACGATCCTTTACTGTCCCTGTCATTTAACTAGGTGTTTTGCAGGAATGGCAAAGTCATTCTGACACTCAACCATTCAGTCAGAGACCATTTGATTGGCAATGTTTTACCGCACATCGGCAGTAGCCTCCCAAAGGTTTCCTATAGAGAAATAGTGGATTGACAAAGATCATCAGTCTTAGTGACCTCAGTCAAGAAGGTGGAACTTTGGCACAGACACCAGCTTGCTGCGGGATATGGGGTAAGTAGATCTTACTTTAGGGGATACCACCATAGGTAGGAAAACAATATAGAATTAAGAATACATGTTTGTATTCCTCATCCTATAGTTCTCCTTTAATTGCAGAAGGACTGGAGGACAAAGAGTGTTATCTGCTAGTGTTATGTGGCATAACTTCAGCAGTACTTGCAATCTTCAAATAAGTATATATTTTATCATATATTTTTTTGCCAACGCTTTCCCCAGTACCATGCATAGGCTAAATGTTTATCTACCTGACGGTGAACTTGTCATTCAAATGGTGTTTTTAACACTTTTTGATTGGCAAACAATAATTCTTCCATTGGCAATCAGACACTATGCTGTTGTGCTAGTTTCAAATATATATAAAAAAAAAAAAAAAAAAAAACTTGATTTGGCACATTACATTAAAGTAAAACAAGTGCCATAAAATAGACTTCTTTAGTTTATTAAATTGCTGTATTTTCTCCTGTTATCTGTTTCTTTAAGGTTTATGTAGAGTCCATCAATATATGGCTACATAAATGGTATGGCATAGAATAAATTGCTCTATATAAATGGAAATTGTAAATTGAACAGGATCCTTTTACAATACAGGGGTTGGATTCTCTTAGCAGAGTAAGGGTGGGTTTGTTCTGCTTCGTTAATTGTAATTCCTAATTTGAAGTCTGCTGGAAAATTGCTATTCGGTAAACCGAGTAAACCCTATGATACCAGCCCTATGATACACCTTTCTACCATCACTGTATAAATTGCAACATTATCATGACAAAGCCAAATGGTTAATTTCTTGCCCACCTGAAGCTGGCTATAAACACCTGTAAAAAATCTGTTGGGATTCGGAAAACCCCCTGTTACTAGGGGTAATCTGTTACTCTTAATAAATTAAACACATATCCTTCATTGTTTTCATGCAATGAAAACTTTAATATAATTTTCTGAATTATTTAAAATTGTAGATGAACTATGTGTTGTATCTTCGTTTCATTCAAAATCCACTAATTACCTAAAAAAAAAAATTACCTTAACAACAATGGCAGGGATACTCCAATAGAAATAATGTTAAACACTATTTACGGGGACAAGCCTGTAGATCTTAGGTAAAACATATTTTTAGAATGCTAGTAAACTAGTCAGGAAAGATAACCGTTACTGCATCAACGCCCTGTTTGTTTTATGTGTATTTTACGCAAAACACAACTTGCATTGTCTGGACTGGATTGTCATTTGCATTACATTATCGGTGCTTTGGATGCAGAGAAGTCCCAAACAATTAAAAAACGGAAACAGTTGGACACAATCCAAAAACAGCAAGAAGCAAAGGAGGACAATAATGAGGGCATCATTTATTTTTGGTGGACATCCAAGTATTCTTACTAAACATGCCGTATTTTCCAAGTGAGATGTTCAAAGTACAGTAAGTCTTCATCTCAACGGAGCTCTTTCCCCTACTAATATTACATTGATACAACATTAAATGCAATGTGTACCAATATATGTTCACACAAAAAGTATAGAAATCTGTGCAAACCTTGCGCTTACAATCAATTAAAACTCTATATATTAAAGCTGCTACCACACTTATGTGAGTTTCTCCCCAACTACACACAGAATAAAACAAGGTGAAAAAATGTGCCAAGTGGTTATGCTACCACCAGTGCATATAGTGGAGCGCTAAGAGAATATAAAATACAACACACTTACCTTATGCAATAAGGGATACCATATATAATGAGAACTATAACATAAAATAAAGCACAATATGGTGCAATAAAGTCAAGAGTGTGACAAAGTGGTTTATTGAAACTCACTCACAAGTATAGAGCCAATGGGATAGACTCAAATCACTCTGGCAGATGTGTTCAATGGGGACACTGTCCCTCTTCTGTCTTTTGTTGAATACACTCAAAAGGGAATCATCAGCCTCTGGTGAAGTATGTCAGTTGAATCTGGATTATTTTAAACCATCCAGATGTGATCCTATTGGTCCGCTCTGCCACTTACCATCCTATCACGGGCCATCATCCTGCCTGTTCTATGTTAAATTTTGTATATATTGTGTATTAATATTGTTTTTGTATTTTGTTGTACCTAATGTAACAATGCAATGATTTGTGGACCCAGGACATACTTGAAAACGAGAGAAATCTCAATGTATCTTTCCTGGTAAAATATTTTATAAATAAATAAATAAATAAATATAAAGTGACTCTGTGCACAATCTTTTAAATAAACTGCTCACCTTCTTAAGGAGCCTCAAAACTTGGCTCCAAGCGAAATAGCCTTGTGTCACTTAAGTGGGACACAACCCTCTCTTTACAGTTGAAGTAGATTTTGAAGATGGCACCAGACAATGTTTAGGAAATAAGTGAATGGCTATTTATTAATACATATAGTAGCTTAAAAAAACAATAAAAGCAATATAAATTAAAAGTCTTAGGTGCTAGATCGCCCTGAGACGCGTTTAGCCATTTTCCGTGACTTTCTCAATCAGTTGAATCTGGATTATTTTAAACCATCCAGATGTGATCCTATTGGTCCGCTCTGCCACTTACCATCCTATCACGGGCCTCTGATTCCGTGGGAGTTCATTACACCAGCTGATTCCTATTATCTTCCTCAATTGATGGAAGTGTTGCGGTCACTCATCTCTAAACTCTATTTAGTTTGTGGGCAGAAGTCCTGATAGCCGCATAGATATAGAGCTTTATGGAAATGATGTGACGGGCCAAGCGGGTCCGGTTATATATAGAAGGGGAAAAAGAGGGAAAGTGTGTATCAATCAATTAGTCAAATATATATATATTTCCATTGCCCTTCAAACATGCAACTGTAACCCCAATTCTAAAGAAACCCAATCTTGATCCTAACTCCCCATCCAACTATCATCCTATCTCGCTACTGCCTTTTGCATCCAAGATCCTTGAAAAAATTGTGTATGTGAGATTGACAGACTTCCTCGAGTCCAACTCTCTGCTAGACCCGCTTCAGTCTGGTTTCCGCGTTAAGCACTCTGTGGAAACAGCACTGACCAAAGTATCCAATGATCTACTCGCTGCAAAATCTCGTGGTCACTACTCTATCCTAATTCTCCTTGACCTGTCTGTGGCTTTTGACACTGTTGATCATCAACAGCTTCTTCTCATCCTCCGCAATATCGGTCTACAAGATACTGTTCTCTCCTGGTGCTCCTCCTACCTCTCCAAGCGCTCTTTCAGTGTTTCTTTCTCTGGCTCTGCTTCTTCTCCCAAACTCCTCTCTGTTGGTGTCCCCCAAGGTTCAGTCCTTTGTCCCCTACTGTTCTCCATCTATACTGCCTCCCTTGGTAAACTCATTAGCTCCTTTGGCTTCCAATATCATTTCTATGCAGATGACACGCAAATCTACTTGTCCTCTCCTGATCTCTCCCTGTCCCTCTTGACTAGTGTCTCTGACTGCCTCTCTGCTGTTTCTAACTGGATGGCTGCCCACTTCCTTAAACTAAACTTGACCAAAACTGAAATTCTGGTCTTTCCTCCCTCAAGTGTTGTTCCTCCTGTGTCTGTCTCCCTCCAAGTCAACGGTGCTACCATCAGCTCCACCACGCAGGCTTGCTGCCTAGGTGTTCTCTTTGACTCCGACCTCTCCTTCAAGCCTCATATTCAATCTATCGTCAAATCCTGTCATTTCCATCTAAAAAACATTGCGCGCATCCGCCCCTACTTAACGCCAGATGCGACTAAGGTGTTGGTCCATTCCACTGTCCTTTCTCGCCTTGACTACTGTAATCCGCTTCTCAGTGGTCTTACATGCTCCCAACTAGCGCCGTTACAGTCCATAATGAATGCGGCGGCAAGGCTCATCTTCCTGTCCGCCCGCACCTCCCATGCCTCACCCTTCTGTCAATCCCTACACTGGCTTCCTATAAAATATAGAGCTCAATTTAAAATTCTGGTTCTTGCTTTCAAATCACTACATAATGCTGCTCCCACCTATCTATCCTCCCTTATACACAAGTATGTCCCGTCTAGGCCCTTACGATCTGCTGAAGACTTACGGCTATCTTCTGTCCGTACTCCCACCTCTGATGCTCGCCTTCAAGATTTCTCGAGGGCTGCACCGTTCCTGTGGAACTCGCTTCCCTCCTCCGTTAGATGCTCACCCAGTCTCCATTCTTTAAAAAAATCGTTAAAAACCCAGTTCTTCATAAAAGCGTATCAGTTAAACTGTTAATAGCTCCTGACTGATCCCTCTTCTGCAACTGTCACTAGTCTAATACTATCCTTACCTTTTTGTATCATTTTACCCCACTCCCTCTAGCATGTAAGCTCATTGAGCAGGGCCCTCAACCCCTCTGTTCCTGTGTGTCCAACTTGTCTGGTTACAACTGCATGTCTGTTCGTCCACCCATTGTAAAGCGCTGCGGAATTTGACGGCGCTCTATAAATATCATAATAATAATAATAATAAATACATAATTCTATAGTATTTTTAAAATATAATAAACCGCAATAATTAAAATAAGTCTTGCATATAATAAAGTACAAAAAATGATGTGTTAATTAACTACACAATAAAAACACATAAATGAGATAGAAAATACATATATAAAAAAATATAAATAAAAATAATAACCCTGTCTTGTCCAGTTTCATTTGTATCTCAATTGGTATCTATGTGACCAGCAACCAGTGTGGTGTCCCCTTAGCATTTGGGAATGCCGCTGTAATGATGCGCGTGTGCAGCGTGCAGCGTGACAAGTGTATAACGAATTTACATCCACTCTCACCAGAAAATAACCATCTTCCCACTTTATATCTTTTATAACCTGCAAGGTGTTAATGGTGTCTTTAAGGTAACTGACACCTCTATGTACCGTAGGTTGTAGAAACCGGTTTATATATTGAGAGAGTCTGCTGTATATGGATCCGATTCCTGACACAATAGGTCTTCCGGGGGTTCTCTCTATTCTTATGCACTTTAGGCAAGTGATAAACAGGAATTCTGGGATGTGGCATGTTTAAAAATTCAGCTTCCTTTTTATTGAGTATACCTAAGGCTTTACACTTATCAATTAATTTGTTATAATTTATTTTCTATCACCGGTGGGGTCCTTAGTTAGCACTTTATAAGTATTAGTGTCCCCCAACAGTCTCAATGTCTCATTTATGTAATCCTCCCTTTCCATAATAATGATCCCCCTCCCTTATCAGCTGGTTTAACTACGAGAGTGGTGTCATCTCTTTCTTTCCCCAATGTCCAGATTGTGTTCATGTTTGTTGGGTGCTTTTATTTTCCCTAGGTCACGCATAACCAATTTTTGAAATGTAACCATCTCCTCCAAAATGCATGACCTACTGAAAAGTTTGGATCCCTCCTTCAATTCTGTATGGATAAATGATGAACCTTCGCTTGGATTTTATAAGGGGGTTCTTCATAAAAAAAATTTCAAACACAATCTTTATGTGTTAATTCTGTCTATGCCTTTAGTTGGGGCAAATTGTAATCCTTTTTGTAGCAATTTGTTCTGTGATGTGGTTAATTCTCTGTTGGTTAAATTGAAAATGCCACTGGGGTTAAGTTTCTTTCCCTTCTGTCCTTTTTGTACACGTATTCCTCCTCAACTTCTCCTTCCACTAAACTCCTCCTTTTCCCTGTTGCCATCTCTTTGCATTTCCTTTTTGTGTATGAACTCCAAAAATCCTGACTGTCAGGTGATCTGTCCAGGTGGTGTATCTATTAAAAAGTCTTGTATTTCCCCTATCTTTAAGTGGGTTAGTTTCTCTCAGGTTTTCATAATCTTTATATGGCCTATTGGGTCTTGTTGATGGAGTTCTAGTGTTACCCTCTAATCTGAACTCTTTCCTTCTTACGACTGTTTCTGGGGATTTGTGACGTTTATTGGTGACTATTGTAGGTTTTCTTTGACGTTTTTTTGCACGAATTCGAAAGTGATGTGACGCTGGACTTGTTACGTCACTTCCGTCTAGCCCTACATCTATGTGGCTGCCAGGACTTTTGCCCATAAACTAAATGGGGTTTAAAGATTAGTGACGTGGTTGGAAGTATACTGCGCCACTTCCGTCAGTTGAGGAAGATAATAGGAATCAGCTGGTGTAATGAACTCCCACGAAATCGGAGGCCCTTGATAGGATGGTAAGAGGCAGAATGGACCAATAGGATTGCGTCTGGATGGTTGAAATTCAACTGATTGAGAAAGCCATGGAAAACGGCGAAACGGGTCTCAGAAAGATCTAGCACCACAGACTTTTATTATACATTGTTTTTTATTGTTTTTTTTAAGCTACTATATGTATTAATATATATCCATGGACTTATTTGCCAAACATTGTCTGGTGCCATCTTCAGAATCTACTTCAACTGTAAAGAGAGCGTTGTGTCCCTCCTAAGTGACACAAGGATATTTCACTTGGAGCCAAGTTTTGAGGCTCCTTAAGAAGATTGTGCACACAGTCACTTTATATTTCCTGACATACTTCACCAGAGGCTGCTGCTTTGTTTTACTGTTTCCCTTTTGAGTGTATTCAACAAAAGACAGAAGAGGGACAGTGTCACCATAGAATATGTCTGCCAGAGTGATTTGAGCCTATCCAATTGGCTCTATACGTGTGAGTGAGTTTGAATATGTTAACTCACCCTTGCATAAGTTAGTTTACCTGTGTATAACAGTAACATAACACATGTCTTGTAGCTTAACCTTTAGCCCAGAAGACCTACTACAACTAAAGATACATTTTCTGAAAATTAAATAGCTATTTCTTGTTAAAGACCAAGGGAAATAGTGATTACAAATTACCAACAAGTTTTCAATCCCGTCATTAATTTTTATGTGGTTTACCGCTAGTAATCTTTTGCTGCAACTGATGAAAAAAAATCAGCTGTCATAATAACATGAACCTAGCCAAACCTAAGCCTTGGATTGACTTCAGTTTAATACACTTCACTCTGTTGTACCTGGTGTGAAAGATTGGATTGGAGCCTCTCTTTGGCCTCAAACGTGGTGTTATTGAGGGCTCCATACTTTTTTTTTATTATTATTGTTTTAATAGAGAGACAATTGACTCTCTCTGTTAGATGTATGGAACCTTTGCAGTTCTTAACTTTTTTATTTTTCAATTTTGTTTCTACCAGGTGGAGACAGGTTTTACATTTTGAGACATACTGGCTGTCGGTAGACTCAATCTTGGAAACCAGGTGGTAACCAGTCACAAAGGAGCGGTAAATGGCTCCCATTACACTCTACGGAATACGTAGTAACAGAAGCTGGTAGTCCCTGTTACTGATGGTGAAATTTCACAGTTGGGAATCAGCCGCTAACAATAGCCACAGGCAGGCTGGCTGACAAAATGCAGTGACCACACTGGAAACAAGCCATTAGTTGTGATTGTAATTAAGTGTTACAATTCTAATTTTACTTTATGGAAATGTATTTATTTACTGCAAATGCGCCCTCAATTGTTATAACATCCACTAAACATGATATGCAGCAAACTGCAAATTTAGAGTAAGATATCCAAGATTTGACTGTAGTTGAGTTGGAGAATATTTTCAAATCAGAACTTTGTGCTAAACTATTGCAATTTAAATTCTTAATTCATTACAACATATTTTTAACGAATACATGTAAACATCAGCATGATTATACATTATTGTGCGGTTCTGACAGCAATACCTACCACTACATGAATTACAACCCTGTGAGTGATATGTTCTGTGGATACTAACGTGGGCGAAGAGGTGAATGACAACAAAACAGCTGTCACTCAATCCAAGGAAACAAAACAAATCATCAACCTTTTACTGCAGAGATTAAAAATACATGAATTCAAAATCCAGGAAAAGTAACAATAAATGGTTAACACATATAATCCTTAGTTGCAATTAGCATGCATTCCCCTTCTGTCAGTAATCAACAAGTGCAGTGTAGTTCAGGATTCAAGGTTAAATGTGCTAACTATTCCACTTTAATTAATTAATAGCAATACTCCTCTTAACACCTCCTTTTTCTAAGGTTAAACAATCCTACCTTTCTTTTGACTGAATCTGTCCACATGTCTTATTAACCGTGTTAGCAAGCTTGCAATCCATTCTTTTTTAAAGAAACATTTAGAGCACCACAACAGCTTCACTGCCAGAAGGTCCCTGGAGCATCCTTAATGTTAGGGATTAATTCACGAACGGTTTAGCCCCAAAGTCTGCTCGGCAGCGCTGATTCTATCTGTCCCCATCAACATTTTTTTTAAAAGCAGCACAGCTGATTGGCAGTAAGCTGACACTCTAAGCCAATCAATAGCTTCCTATTCTTAAAAACGGCTTGATAAAGGTACGTATTATTTTCAAGCCATTTTTATGTACAAAGAGCTACCCTTTTAGAAGAATTTCGGAGAGCGGACGTGGGCAGGGACAGGGAGAAACGGCTCTGCAGAGCAGACTTGGGGTTAAACCATTTGTGAACAGTTTAACCCCTAAAGATAAGGAAGCGCCAGGGACCTCCTGGTACCATAACAATTTAATTTTGATAAAGTTGTTATGGTGTCCTTTGTGCCCCCCTACAAGCATTACCACACAATTTAAAACATGTCAAATAAATTAATATGTTTCTAATTACATGGCTTTGTGAGTGGGGAAATATTAGGTACATCCATGACATCAGACAGACCACAACCTGCAATGGGCAGAAAAATACAGGAAATTTGTGGTATTTATGAAAATATTTGGTTAAACTATTTGAAATACAGTTATTTTACTCCTGTAACCCCCCCAGTAAAGAGGTACTGTAGGTAACTACCTACTCTACCATTGTACTTGAAAACTTGTTACAAATATGATACCAAATTAACAGACGTACAAGCAATATACAGACACATGAACAAGCTTGGTTGTGAGCTAAATTGTGTTTTCTGATATTTTCAGATTTGAAATAACTAGCTAATTATGGTTAGTTTAATGTCCATGACTAAATTCTTCAACAAATGCATATCTGTTTTCAATTGACCTCACTAATAACCATTTCTCCTCTTTGATCTGATGCCTGGCTTATTGCTACAAAGTGGATGTGGTTTAATTGATGTCATTGCTTGTACATATAATCAGGATGCTTATGCCCAGTTTTAATATGCAGTGCTGTCCTTTGGCAAAATATCTAATTAAAATTTATTTAGTATGTCCATTGTTGATTTTTTTTTGATGGCTGATAAAATGTTTTCATTGCTTGTTAAGGGACTTGAAATTAGAAAAAAAACTAATTTTTATTTTTACATCAAAGTATAATACATGATACAAAGACAAGTGTGCCACATTAGGCAAACATCTTAAAGGAACACTGCAGGCTTTGTAGAGATTACAGAGCTCTGAAGTGATTATGGTACCATGAATGCCTTAGAGACCGACCTCCCCTCCCCCCTTGATTGTAGGTATTCAAATTATTTTAGAATGGTTTCATTTCTTATCTTGTGCATCTTCCCACCTCCTCTTAGCCAGGTGTGTTAGAAGCACTTGCTTAGGAGCATATGTTAGTGCTGCTAAGCTAAACCCTTTAGTGTAGGTGTAGCTCATTGGTAAAGATTGCTCTCAGCCAATGAGCTAAGCCCTGCTCTGGAGAGTGCACTGAGCTGTCACTGAGGTGCCAGATGAGGCTGGTAAGAAGTCAAACTGTTCTAACATTGTTTCACTCCTTATATTAGGGGGCACTAGGACACTTCTGGCATCATGACCACTCCAGCGTGCTTAGGGGGTTCCTTTTAGTATGTTGCTAGTAGCAAAATCTTTGAAAGAAAAATAGCAAAACTAGTTTAAATATCTAAATTAGATTTTAACTAAACATTTATTTGTAGTGAACTGACAGCCACATTTAAAGAGCAGAGGCAAACATTCACCGATCATCCACAACATTAAAACCACTGACAGGTGAAGGGAATAACATTGATTATAGTATTGCAATGTTACCTGTCAAGTGTTTGGATACATAGGGCAGAAAGTGAACAGTCAGTTCTTTAATTTCATGTGTTGGAAGTAGGAAAAATGGGCCAGCAAAAAGAACTGAGTGACTTTGACAATGGCCAAATAGTGATGGCTAGGTGACTGGTTAGAGCATCTCCAAACCGGCAAGTCTTGAGGAGTGTTTCTGGTATGCAGTGGTTAGTACCTACCAAAAGTGGTTCAAGGAAGGACAACTGGTAAACCAGCGTCAGAGTCATAGGCTCTCAAAGCTCATTGATGCACGTGAGGAGCGAAGGCTAGCTGTCTGGTCCGATAACACAGTAGAGCTACTGTAGCTCAAATTACTGAAAAACTTAATGCTGTCCATGATAGAAAGGTGTCAGAACACACAGCGCATAACAAAGAACACATATAAAGGTTTTGTGGAGTCCATGCATCAGAGCTGTTTTGGCAGTATGAGGGGGACCTACACAATATCAGGCAGGTGGTTTTAATGTTGTGGATGATTACTGTATTTTGACTTGGAATAAATTCTCAAGCACAGCTATATTTCCCAGTAGGCTATTTCACAATCATTTCTTTTAAACTAAATTAATTCATTAACTATTTAGTAAATAAAGCCCTTAAACCGTTTAGGAGGACATTTCTGGGTGTATAGCCTCTTGAAAATCCAGAACACAGTATAATGACATTCACAAATGCAGCCTATTACATGTGAGCCGAATATGTTTTTTCACCTCACTTTGGTTCACGAAAATGATATTTCAATTTCAACAACCTCTGGATGGCGAAAAAACTAAAATCAACATTTCATTACACGAATAAAATACATTCCAGTTTACAGAAAAAAAAGCAGATTTTCAATCTTGTGCATGTTAAATGAAAGCTGTTTGGTGAAAATATTATAGAATGGAGGAAAATGTGCAATTCACCTTTTTATGATAAGATAGTTAATTAACAACAATACGGGATGGCACCAAACCATCACAATATTGTGAACAATGCCAACATAAGTATACATTTTGCATTAGTATAAAATAATTAGTTTTTTTTTCCTGCTAATGTTTTATAGCTAGCCCCTTTTTCCCCAAAATCTCAAGTACTATTGCAATGATGTGTCCTCACATTTTGCCAATAGGATGTAGGAAGGCAAAAATGAATACGTTTATTGGTTGTGTATATATATATATAATATTTGCCTTTATGTTATTTATTGTGTATATATATATTATATTAACCCTGGTAAAATTATATCTGGATGGCAATCTTATTAATAAATAATAATCATACTAATTAAGTACATTGTGGCCGTCTCTCTGAAACAAATGTCCACTTACACTGAAGAAAAGGTACTGTCCCAAAAATATTTAGCCCTCACGTACACTTTACAAATAATATGAAATCCATTTAAATCCATCTGATTACCTATACCAAGAGCTGCTGTCTCTCTTTGTACTTTTAGCACAGTGATATATATATATATATATATATATATATATTTGAATTCTTTATTTCTG
The DNA here is from genome assembly GCA_933207985.1 of Pelobates cultripes. Classification (NCBI taxonomy): domain Eukaryota; kingdom Metazoa; phylum Chordata; class Amphibia; order Anura; family Pelobatidae; genus Pelobates; species Pelobates cultripes. The sequence goes on along the minus strand of OW240918.1, from coordinate 38,437,199 downwards.
CAGTGCATTGAGATATAACAAATGAGCATGTGGTACCCCGACGGCATTCCTAATGTTTTTCAAGTAATAGTTGTAACAATAGGGTATGTGTTAGTACTTGCACAGTTTTGTATGTTAGACTATTAAGACAGTCAGGTTCAACTACTTGGTAGTATTTAAACAGGCTTAGACAATTCAAGAATATACTTAGATTTTAACAGGCTGAAACTTACGTTGAGTATTTGGGTCATAGTGTTATCATACATGTCCTCATATGAAGTAGTGTAGACTATGTGGTCGGTATGTATTATTTGGACATGCGAGTAGCTACATGAGAGAAGTTTGAGACATGCGTGCTAGGTGCTTGAGTGGGAGGAAAAGATATATGTGGACGTAGGCTCATATAATGCTAGGCATTCATGTATGGCAGCACAAAGTTCATGGGTGACAAGGTGTCAGTACATGTGTGGGTGTGTGGTGTTCGCTGAGTTAAACCAAAAATGTTCAACAGTTATTCTTTTAACTACTCCAGCAAGCTGGGTGCCTATTAGGTATGTCAAAAGTCACTTAGCCCACGCCTGCAGCTGGCATGTTGTTGTTCCCCATAGCGGTGTAGCCTTGTATGAGGATCATAGGTTGACGCAGAAGTCTATGTGCATCCTGTCCCTCAGCCTCTTGGTCATGAAATTCGTGTCTCACTGCGGTATATGTTAGCATAGGCCCCTGTGCAGCCTCCCTGGTGTTATGCTGTTGCGGTCTGCGCCATCGGGAGCATACCTTCCAGGTGGTTGGAGCTTCAGGTCGGTCCTGGAGATGCCGGTGATGCCTTGTCGAGGAGTGGCTTTTTTGCTTCCTCTGTCCGTTATGACGGCCCGTGGGAGAGTCGGCAGCAGACAGTCGTGGAGAGTTGTGGCTCAGTGTCAGGCCTTGTTTCTCCGAGGAGCGGCTCTTCTTGCTGGGCACTGGATGCCTGTAAGGCTGCTGAGAGGGGTCATCGGATGGCTGTAGTGGATCATGGATGGTGCGTGTTGATGGGCGCTCGGGTGCTGCGCCTAGGGGTTTCTCCCTCTTCATCGGCTGCATGTGGCCTCTCTCACCGGCTCTCTTGGGGGTTTGCCGTTTTGCCCATGCCATCTGTGCACGGAGCCGCAGCTTCTCCCAGAATTTGGTGAACAGTTCGTTGAGGCGTTTCGTGAGGTTGGTGATGCTGTCAGGGAGCTGCTTTAGGGTTGCGGGCTGGAGCTGTGGTCGTAGTGAGTACTCAGCCACCATTTTGTATGTGCCTCGTGTGTCGCTGGCCCTGGAGCTCATCTATTGCGTGGCTATCGATGCAGATTTGTTGCTCCGGGCTCCCAGCGAGGACCGGGATGTCCCCCACCGGTCCCGGGGGGGGGGGTGAGATTTGAGGGTCGAGGTGAGTCTGTAGCCGGTAAGGAGCGAGGAGAGCGGCCGTCTCTACTCTGCACACTGTCCTGTAGGCCTCGGTAACCGCTGTTTGGGTTCTCGGGTGGTCAGGCTTATGATTCGGGTATCCACAGTTGTTCCCGGGTGTCCCCAGTACGGCTCTACCCCTCTAGAGTGGATTTGTGCCAGTTATTGGGGTATTTACCCCTGAAATCGAGTATTTTGCGCAGGAGTTTGGTCTTGGCACATCCACTCAGCCTGGATGCTAGGCTCTGCCCCCAGCACAGTGATATTTAACAACATGTCAGCTACAACGTGGTATCCATTCATATTCTAACATCTAAACAACTCCAGTAAGTAGCTTGCATTTGATAGTTTCATCAATCTCACATTTTCACTTGCATTACAGGTTGAAGTTACTTTACCAAAAAATGGGTCAAAATGGAGGCACCCATTTCTCATGCCTATCACAGCATGTGAACAGAATGTAAAACGTATTTTGCCCAACACAAAGTATCTATTTGTCTAGCTTAAAGGAACACTATAGTCACCTAAATTACTTTAGCTAAATAAAGCAGTTTTAGTGTATAGATCATTCCCCTGCAATTTCACTGCTCAATTCACTGTCAGTTAGGAGTTAAATCACTTTGTTTCTGTTTATGCAGCCCTAGCCACACCTCCCCTGGCTATGATTGACAGAGCCTGCATGAAAAAAAAACTGGTTTCACTTTCAAACTGATGTAATTTACCTTAAATAACTGTATCTCAATCTCTAAATTAAACTTTAATCACATACAGGAGGCTCTTGCAGGGTCTAGCAAGCTATTAACATAGCAGGGGATAAGAAAATCTTAATTAAACAGAACTTGCAATAAAGAAGCCTTAATAGGGCTCTCTTTACAGGAAGTGTTTATGGAAGGCTGTGCAAGTCACATGCAGGGAGGTGTGACTAGGGTTCATAAACAAAGGGATTTAACTCCTAAATGGTAGAGGATTGAGCAGTGAGGCTGCAGGGGCATGTTCTATACACCAAAACTGCTTCATTAAGCTAAAGTTGTTCAGTTGACTATAGTGTCCCTTTAAAATTGATTTCCATTTCAGAATTTATGATTGGTTAGTGGTAGGCCGTGGGCTCTAAAAGCAAAACTGAAATCAGTAATTGTCTAGCCTTTACTGTTTGGACCTTCTTAAGTTACTTAGATTTTTTCACTTGTCTATTTTCCTTCTTTCAACACATGAAATTCAAGCATACAAAATTAAGCCCTGCATTCAAATTCCCACTATTCCTTGGCAGCAGCAATGACCATAGCACACATCAGCCCCAATACATACCAATAAAAACCCTGGGATATATTAGGTAGCAAGTGAACGGTCAGTTCTTGAATTTCATGTAAAAAACAAAGAACAAAAACCAGTTACTTGCACACTTTTCTCAACCCCCGTGCACATTTAAATACCTGCAGTTTTTTTTAATTTTCCAGTTTCCTGTCTCTTCCTCCCATCTATCTTGTCCATCATTTACAATTCTTGACAGCCTCATCCAAACTATAATAGGACTTTTAAAACTATTCTTACTTAGATAATAAAGTAATTTTAGCATAGCTTGATTGAGAGAAAAAAAAAACTCTACCCATTTGTCGATCTTTCGTTTGCACCCAAGGATTGGGTAATATCTGACAATCTTGTGCCACAATAGCAGTTTTGATTTTCTTTTTGACATATGTAGATATGTATTTGCTTTATCCAATCCATTTTTTCTTAAAGTAGAAATTTGTTATGATTTTTAAAGCCGTGCAGTGACTGATTGACAATCTTCCAGCAGTCAGGAAGTTCATATATTATAAACTGTATAAAAGTATATAGAATAAAGGGACAATTTTTCTTTTAAACTGGACTAGCTAGCCAATTAGTAAAGAGGAAATATAGACAAAATAATGTATTAGTTCAAGTGTCAATGAAGTGCATGAAGATGAGAGTGAATTCTAATTACGATTATTTAAAAATTATACACAGCTGTGGGAGTAATACAATGTAGTAATGGGAAGAAAATAAAATATAAGTGAGACAAAAAAAATCATCATAGAAAATCATAATGTACAACAAAGTCATTCTTGAGCAGTAATCATTATTTGAGTGGGTCATTGTTTGACTAACTCTGGTTCTTTACATAATTAGGAGTTCTCATTGTAGCACAGCTAGAATTGCAAGATGAGACTTTCCTTGACCACAAGACTATGTCTTGTCAAAGAGTGACACGGCAATAATATTAATGGTTGAAGTGGGTCAATGAAAGGTGGTTACAGTACGTATTTTGCAGGCTAAAAATGGCTAATTTAGCTTCAAAAAACCAGCTCTCCTCTCAATCAACCGAGAACTATATGTGGAATTGTAGGAGGCAAAATAGTAGTCATCCTTTGTCCTTAAATAATGTTACCCTTAATTTATCATGAATAACCTTACAGGGCACATATCTGTGACCACGACTCAATAAAATGAAAAAGTACTGCAAGGTCTTAAGAAACTTTCCACAAATTTCACATTCCCGTATTTAGGAGATGCCTTCTATCTTCATTGCTAAACTAGAAAAAGTTACTTACTAAAATACTAAATAATATATTCACTGGTAACTATGATATTGCAAATAAATAATACTATAAATATAATAATTGGACTATGTACACTTAACATAGTAGATTCATAAAACCAGTGATTTTATTTAACTCCTTAAGGACACATGACATGTGTGACATGTCATGATTCCCTTTTATTCCAGAAGTTTGGTCCTTACGGGGTTAAAAAATGAAGGTATTTATTGTGGCCAACCAAATAGTGAGGCAAGAAATATATAAAATAAATAAAAGATGGGCATACTCCCAGGGGGAGCCCCGATTCACACTGTTATCACAATATGTGAGACGAAAACCACCACAGTGATATAAAGAAATATATACAAAAATCTAGTTGTAATCAAAATTATTCAACCCCCATTGAAAATCAGGTTTATGGTCACAATTTATAGACTTCCATCTGTTTGCAATGAACAAATCAAACAAAAGCAATTGAAATAGCTCAACACAACAACTGCTTCAAGTGGTTTCCCAAATTGAACTGAAAATGCAACTTATGACTTCTCAAGTCTCAAAATTATTCAACCCCTCAATAGAATCCCTCTCAACAGCACAGATACGCAAAACAGGTGTTGCCTCAAACACACCTGATGCAACTAAGCAACGGCTTCATTAGTTACAGCAGGTGTGCTTGAGCTGGAACACTTGAAATACCTAAACTAGCTAGGGGTTTGTTGAGTGTCATGTTTGACTGTATGTTAGAAATATGGCTAAGTAAAAAGAATGGCCCACAAAGTTAAGAGAAGAGATTACACAAACAAGGAACATGATACAAACAGATAGGGAAAAAGATAGCTGGATGTTCATAGAGACACTGTTGGAATATATAGTTTGGTTCTGCACCCCTCCCTGTCCCAAGTGCCACATCTCAGGACCCTATTCAGCCTTGTACTGCAGAGAACTCGAGATGGAAGTATTTCCCCAAAAGCTTTGAATGGATGCCAGCCTCTGATGATGTGAGATTCTACTCACAAAACACGTAAGGACACTTTTCAGCATCTGTCGCAAATTGCTAAACTACCGAGTTGTATTAGAACGCAGAAAGGGAGAGCAGTGAAACGCACACGGCACCTTACAAACTTACATCCACCTGCTGGATTGTAGGACCGTGCAAATTGTGAGTGCTTTTTAATTCAAAACCTTTATTAAAGTATTACACACAGTAAGCACTATGGTTCTTCATTTTATTTTCTTATAGAACGGAGGAAAGAATTTGACACTTAAAGGGATACACCAGGCTCCCAGATCACTTCTGTCCATTTGAGTGGTCTGGGTGCCAACTCCCACTACCCTTAACCCTGCAAGTGTAATTATTGCAGTTTTCATAAACTGCAATAATTACCTTGCAGGGTTAAGTCCTCCTCTATTGGCTGTCTATCAGACAGCCACTAGAGGGACTTCCATTTTCTTAGAACACAAAAAGTGTGTGAGGACCTATGTAAGGACCTCCAGTGTCGTCAAAATCCCCATAGGAAAAGCATTGAATAATGCTTTCCTATGGGGAGGTCTAATGCGCGTGCACAGCCATTGCAGCGCATGTGCATTAGGTCTCCCCTGCTGGCTGACGTCGGCGAGGGAGGAGAGTAGGCGGAGCCTGACCCAGCACCGAGGGACATCGGTGCAGGACTCCGGTATGTCACTGAAGGGATTTTAATCCCTTCAGCAACTTGGGGTGGGGGGTGGGATGGGGGGTGGGAGGGAGAGGGGCACTACAGGGTCCTGCCAGGAAAACTAATATGTTTTCCTGGCACTGACGAATCCCTTTAAGACCATTATATATAATCTTACAGTATATTGATTTCTATACAGTGTACATATCATTGATACATCACAAATTGAAGAAGATATCACTGTTAGTACTATATTCAACAGCCTGTTCAGCAGACTAACCTCAATAGCTGGAGCTGTCTGATACAAGCTAGCATTGTATATATTGTATCAACACTTTATTGTGATACTTTTGAAAGGCTAACACTTTGATGATTTTAAGATTTGGGACTTCCATACTGAATGACATTTTGTTAACTTCAATTGAAGTTCATTAAGTTTTATCAAGTTTTATTAAGGTCCATTAATTTATAAGGTGCTGTTCTTATTTCTTAAATGTATATTACACCTACGACAATTACTCCTGGATATCTATTAGATCACATCTAATACCTGTTTTTTTACTGTTGGAATATAGTTCGCAAATATATTTAATTCAAAATATATTTTTTTCCCCTCCTTCTCAATTCTTCCACACCCCCAAACCTGCTCTTTCTCCAACTAACTATTTATCATTAACCATCTTAACTTTAATAATGTTGATAGCGCGCTCATAGTCCCAACAATAAACAAATTACAGCCTATAGAATGTTTCATATTAATAGACAGGACTCACTCATTTTCCTAACAAACTATGAGATGGGCAAAACCAAATTGCTACTTCGCACAAAAAAATTTGCTAATACTGTCAATGATTTCTACCATTACTATCCAACCTGGTCCTATTCTCTATATGTTGTTATACAAAACTTGATAAACGTAAAATAAAAAAAGATATTAGGGTTTGGACCTAGAGTCGTATGGAAGCCTAAGAGAGCGGATCCGCTCTGGGCATCCTACAATCCGCAACATTCTAAGTAGAAATGTATCCATCCACATATCTTTCTCCTGGGAAATACGTCTACCCCATCACGGGCACTGAAAAACTGCAAAAGCACAAGCAAAAAGTCAAGAATGCCACTGTAGTCACACTTTTTGCATCAGAGTTTAGGACTTAGACCTGCGACCAAGATGGTACCCATAGAGATGGCCTCCATACACTCCATACACAGCCACGTGACATCATCCTCAAATTTCATTACTATCACACTAAGGAGGCGATACTATGAGGAGCCAGAGCTGATGATTTGCGGTACTGGGGCCGAGCACTACAGGTGTAGCCAAGCAATACAGACTAGTCTGGTATTCTGCATCTTGGGTTGGAAACAAATGAGGCTTATTTGTCAATCTGTCTACAAACTTGGAGCCTGTATTATATGGGCTCCAAGTAAAGGTGAGCATATTAACAATATTTTAGTGTTATTTCTTTTTTTTTGTAAATATCTGTTTATTTTGGCATGGGGTTTTCCCATCATACCATTATTTTTTTTATTTTTTTTTATCAAGCATGACATAAAACTGGTGGAATACACGACTCGCAGGTCTGTGTCAATGACGTGTAAAACCATGGAACTCGCAGGTTCCTTAAACATTTAGGTAACTTGTGAGACATGCAGGTCTCTATTGTTGTTGGATTATTAATTGTCAGATGGTTACTAGTCAGTTGTCAGTTTCAGTTACTGTTTAACATCAAACAAAGCCAATGATTCAGTAACAGTGTTTGTGTGAGGTTGTTACCTCATAGCATTTATCTTCGTGATGTCAGTACAGGGCCGGTGCAAGAATTTTTGCCGCCCAAGACAAAAGTAAAGTTTGCCGCCCCCACCCCATGTGACATCACAATGCCCCACCCATATGATCTGCCATGTTAACTAATGCCAGTGCTGCAGTGCCGCCGTGTTTACATTAAAAGGCCTGCAGGGACAGGCTATAGACACCAGAACAACTACATTAAGCTGCAGTGGTTCTGGGGACTATAGTGTTTCTTTAATGTGAGGTAAATTAGAGATTAGTGCCATGAATAATGTACTAGATTGCCTACTTACAACCAGATGAGGATGATGAGGGGCTCTAGCTGCAGTCTGGCTCCACTGGTCTGGTGTAGAACAGGCTCTCTGGAGGCGGTTTGTAACTGTGGTCACAAAAATCAATGTTCTGGGAGAACGGGAAGCAGCTCCATTTTTTGGGGGCACTTTACACAGCTCAAGGTCTGGGTCCCAGGGTCCACCTTCATGTTCCACCAATGAGTTTGTTCACAGGGGGTGGAGTGTGTAGGGGATGTCCTGATATGTGTGTAAGGAATGCATTGTGTGTAAGGGTTGCATTGATTGTGTGTGTGTGTGTGTGTGTGTGTGTGTCTGTGTGTGTAATGCATTGTGTGTGTAATGCATTGTGTGTTTTTCTGTGTGCAAGGGGTGCATTGTCTTTGTGTGTAAGGGGTGCATTGTGTGTAATTGTGTGTGTGTGTGATGGATGTCAATCTCTCCCCCCTCCCTTGACACTCTCACCCTAGGTAGCGCCGGCCCTGTGTCGGTATGTGTCTCTCCCACCCTGTGGATGATATGTTGTCCTAGTCATCAGTGGTCACTATTTATCGGTTTGTCCTAATAAGGGTCTCCCTGCACGGGGGTCTAGGGAGTCGGTGAGTTTCTGAGGGGGGGGGAGAAGGAGGGTATTAAGGTACGTAGAAGGCAAGTTTTGCTCTCAGTGATTGGTGTTGTGCTTATATAAACGTGCTTCTCAGTCTCTACTGGTGGTGTCAGAGGTGTCTGTAAAAATGATTTGAAATCTGCTGAGTCTGTGGACAGAATCCACTGAGTCCAGATATTCAGGTAGGTTTGAGGTTTCTCGCTGCTGCAGAATATTAGGTCTTCCATAGCACAGAGTTCTTCCATTCGTTGGAACCAAAGTTCCATCGGTGGGGATATGTCTTTCTTCCAGAACAGAGGCACCAGTCCTTTAGCAACATTCAGAATTCGTATTGTCAGTGAATTGTTGTATGTGAATGTGCGTGTTTTAGTGTGATGTAAGAGAATTGGTGCCGGTTTGAAGGGATTTTACTGATTTTTCATGTGCCACTAAGATACTGCACAATTTTGCTCTCTTTTTCATCTGTTTAATTTTATGTACTTTACTGGAAGAAATTTGACTGATCACCAGAAGACGTACTGTTGATGTTAAAAAGGCACAGAAGCGTTTATGTTTAGAGCCAAACCATATAAAAGGCTCTATATATTGTGAGCATATATTATATCAACATTTTTGCACATTCTTCTTTCTTTTTAAATCAATATTGCACTATTGTGTTTTCTTCTTTTTTTTACATATATCTATGTGAACCAACTTCCCCATGCCTGTATTTAAGTGTAAGCACTCTAATGCACAAATACTATTCTCAGCACTGCACTTGCACTTTAGTGGTTTATAGGAAGGGGTGTATCACCTAAACATTGAAGTATTAGTTTATATTTTTTGTCTTGTGGGATCAAAGGAGTATCCACAGAGTGCTATAGCTGCTAGATTATTATATGAGACTTTGTTTATTTGCACGAGATGCGCCATTGCTTTAAATCATGCACAATATGTGTAATGCCTTTTACCGTAGATGCCCGGGATGTGTGCTGTCCAATTACAGAATATGAGGAGTTGAACTGGATCAGAGAATTTAGTAATTAATGGAGGTTTTCCAGTATCTCTCAGTAGTAAGGGAGCTGAAGTTAAAGTTAACCTGTTGCCATATATGGTGTTTTGCACATCTCACAGACAAAGATGAGGCATGCTGTCATTGTGACACAGAGTGCCAGCAGGATACAAGTCAGTGCTAAGCACACACCGATGACACTGTGAGTACTGAGCTCATGCAAGTGACACCAAGATGGTAAGGAGATAAGAGGGATGTAATCTATCCTGTCATGTGGCTACCTGGGCTCCATATATTGAATGGGGAATGTATATATAAAAGAAGGCGTTATTACTTGCTCCATAAGATAACTATATCCAGACTTTATGTTTATGATTTGCAACTTTCAATGAATGACAAAGAAAAGTTCAAATTATAGTATACTCATAGATTTTATGAGAGAGCGATTACAAAACGTATTTTTTTGTTACTTTTTATTAAATTTATCTTAATCAACAGTTATTAAGTTTTTTGTCTATTTTTTGTTTAAAGTATGATCCAAACTTTGTCCAGATTTTTGGAAAACAGATTATTTACGTTATTCTATGTCAAAAACATAATAGGAAAAAATAAATCTCCACCTATAATTGACAACAAAACTACTGGAAGTCAGAAGGTAACTCTCCACCTCTTGTGAAACAATTGGCCCATAATGTACTGCTGTTTATCCAACAAGACCTGGAGGGAAGGAGTGCATGTTGACTCTACCCAAAATAGAGATGGCAGAGGATGCTGGGAATTATAGTTTATCGATAGTTTCTGCAGCTTGTATTTTGTTTTGCGTTTTTAAGATCCTATCCTTATTGTCTCATTCAGATATGTTTTTTTTACCCTGGATTCTGACGTAGACAGTTTAAAATGTAACTCTTCTTAATATCTGAATATAATGATTGCTTTTAATACAGGAGGCTAAGAATTTACTAAAAAACATGTTGAAAGATGGTGGAAGTAACATTGACCTCAAATCCAGGAAAGTTTTAAGAACCCTTACTAAGAAGAATCCCAGTGACCTTGTCCTGGTGATCGGAACTGGGGTGAGTGCGGCTGTAGCCCCAGGTGTCCCTGCACTCCGCTCATGGCGCTGTTGCATTGAAGCTGTAATAGATGCTGCAGAGCAGTTTGAGGTATTGCATCCTGGGGATATTGTGGAATTCAGAAAAAGGGCGCTACGTGAGCAAGACTTAGTGGTTGTCGCACACGACCTGATCCGGAAAATGTCACCACGAACCGGTGACACACCCAGCTTTTTCCAAGACTGCCTAATGGACGTATTTGATGACCTAGAAACCCATATCCAGAACCCCACCATTCTCGAGTCGATCATTAGTCTAATGGACAAAGGGGCGATGGTGCTCACTACAAACTATGATAACATGTTGGAGCTATATGGGCAGAAGATAGGAAAACCCATGGAATCGTTAGACCTGAATGATAAACGGAAGGTTTTGCAGTGGGCACAAAACCGCATTCAGTATGGTGTTTTGCATATCCACGGATTGTACACGAGACCCTGTGGCATGATTCTAGATCCGTCTGGATATAAAGATGGTGCACAGGATAATGTACTGCTGAATGAGCTGCAGAATTTGTACTGCAAAAAATCTTTTGTTTTTCTCGGCTGTGGAGAGACTCTGCGGGATCAGATTTTCCAGGCACTTTTCCTCTACACTATGCCAAATAAAGTCAGTATGGAGCATTACATGCTGGTACGGAAAGAAAACACAGATGCCTTCTATAAGCTTCAGGCCGATATGCTGCTTAATGGAATCAAGCTTATGTCCTATGGAGAATCATTTACTAACTTTCCATTGTATTTAACAGGGCTATCTGCACTCATATGCAAAGCCTGATGAAACCACCGGTGCTGGGTAAACCCCTAAGTTGAAGTCCTAAAATAAAAGATGTCGGACTCTGATTACCAAGTCAATAAAGGGCTTCCCAATTCTTAAATGTCTGTGTCCAACCAAAGTGACATTTTGTATGGAACTCAATGTATGTGACTACGAGTTGATTAGATATTTTGAGGATTGGATGAGTAGTGGCAAATGTTTATGCTCTGTATCTGTATGGGACAAACTTGTACCACTTTCAAAAACAAATATCCATTCACTTTCTGAATAAAAACACATATATCCAAACACTGACATTACCGGTTACTGAGCAATAAGAATACTCGGACCTGTCTACCTTGGGAGGACATTTAAACACACTTATGTATTTCTTATGACTGTGCAACACTGTGACAGGTTTCAATGGAAGGGGAACCCAAAGAAAACATAGCTTTCAGAACTTATTTTAACGGATTATTAGTTTTTAGAAAACTTTTGTATTTTATGTTCTAAAATGATACAAACTGCTGTGGGAGCTTGCCAGTAATGGGGTTAAAATGGGATGCTATAAAGTCACTGGGCAATGGTAAAACTTTCTGGGTCCTATACAGAACACAGCATTGAAATCAGTCTCCAAAACAAGCCACGTTTGTGAATCATCAAAAAAAGATACTGTTTTACAACAGTTCAAAAATACTTTATATTTGTTGAATGCTATTTTATTCTCTTTATTTCAAAGGTTTAATGTGAAAAAAGAGGGGTAAAATAGGAGAAAATAAAGGGAAAGATATAAAGAAAAGAAAAATTCAAACACAGGCATTCAGGTTAAAAATATGCTTCCAACTAACAGCAGTCCCCAAAAGACGGGGTCTCTTGAACTAAAGTTCCATAAAACACACCCTCAAAGCAGATCTAGACAGGTGGAATTCTAAACCTACTTCATGGATGGGGTGGTTGCACACTGTAATAATTAATGTTATGTCCCGTCATCTGTTTCTTTTCCAGGCCCTTCTGTTTCTCCTCAAAAAGAGCTAACTGGCAGTTCTGCAGACCGCTATAGATAATTTTTATATCAGGATAAAATACATAGAATAGCAAGACAAGTGATGTACCACCCTAGACCTAGAGGGGGACCAGGTCTTCAGAATTTATATATGTATTACGTAGTTGAACAAATGCAATGCTGGATGCTGAGTGGACCTGGAGTTGGGGTTGATGGGCTCTGATCTACCCCAGTTTTACATCTGACTAGACAGAAATTATAGTGCCCTTCTCCAGATGGACTGTCTGGCTGTCCTGACCTCCATAGCATTATGGGATAGAGTAAATGTAAAGTTGTCCCTGGTCTTTGACTCGTTTCCTATGATCCCCATATTATGGAACAGGCAATTTTCCCCAGGCATCTAATTTTCCCCAAATATCTAAATGAGATTTTAACTAAACATTTATTTGTAGTGAACTGACAGCCACATTTAAAGAGCAGAGGCAATCATTCACCGATCATCCACAACATTAAAACCACTGACAGGTAAAGTGAATAACATTGATTATATTATTGCAATGTTACCTGTCAAGCGTTGGGATATATAGGGCAGAAAAAGAACAGTCAGTTCTTTAATTTCATGTGTTGGAAGCAGGAAAATGGGCCAGCAAAAAGAACTGAGTGACTTTGACAATGGCCAAATAGTGATGGCTAGGTGACTGGTTAGAGCATCTCCAAACCGGCAAGTCTTGTGGAGTGTTTCCGGTATGCAGTGGTTAGTACCTACCAAAAGTTGTGCAAGGAAGGACAACTAGTAAACCGGTGTCAGAGTCATAGGCTCTCAAAGCTCATTGATGCACGTGAGCAGCGAAGGCTAGCTGTCTGGTCCGATAACACAGAAGAGCTACTGTAGCTCAAATTGCTGAAAAATGTAATGATGACCATGATAGAAAGGTGTCAGAACACACAGCGCATAACAAAGGACATATATAGAGGTTTTCTGGAGTCTATGCCTCCACGCATCAGAGCTATTTTGGCAGCATAAGGGGGGCCTACACAATATCAGGCAGGTGGTTTTAATGTTGTGGATGATTAGTGTATTTTGACTTGGAATAAATTCTCACGCACAGCTATATTTCCCAGCTGGCTATTTCACAATCAATTCTTTTAAATTACATTTTTTTATTCATTACCTATTTAGTAAATAAAGCCTTTAGACACTTTAGGGCAGTGATGGCGAACCTATGGCACGCGTGCCACAGGTGGCACGCCAGGCCCTCTCTGTTGGCACCCGGTCATAGGTCGCCGGGAGAGGGGAGCCACTGGCTGTCTGCAGAGTAGACACCTGCCTGCCCGAAATGGCAGGTGCCTACTCTGCTTCCGCGTCAGGAGGCAGGGGGAGGGCTCTAGGAAGCAGCTCTCCTATGCTCCTGCGAGCAAACTGTGGCAACACTCCACACAGCATCGCGCAGGAGGATAGGAGAGCTGCTTCCTACAATACTTACCACCACCGGACCACCAGGGATGGATGTGTCCCCCCTCCTTCACCAAAGGTAAGAGGAAGGGAGGGGGGATACAGAATTAATATAACTTTATTTTTTTTTTAAATGTATCTTTACCCCTACCCCACACAGCACAGCACACCTACCCCCCTCACAGCACCTCTACCTCCCCCCACAGCACCCCTCCCCCCGCAGCACACCTACCTCCCTACCCCCCTACACAGCACCCTTACCCCCTCACAGCACCCCTACCTCCCCCCACAGCAGTCTGTGTGTATTCAGCAGTCTGTCTGTATGTGTATTCAGCAACTGTCTGTATGTGTATTTAGCGGACTGTGTGTATTTTTTTTTTCTCATTTATCTTTTTTATTGATGCAAAACAAAAGATCATACATTTTGCAGCGCAGTGCAAATACGACATGCCCTTTCAATCACAGGCGCAGCTGTGGATTCCCTATTCCAAAGATTAGCCCCACATATTTCTTGTGTAAGTCTGGAGTCTTTTTATCATTGTCCAGGGTGATAAGACCTTGGACTTTCTGCACCGAGGAGCACTTATATCGTGTGCTGTGACTCATCCTTCGCTCGTGTTACGTGTCGTTTCGGTGTGGGTAGGAACAGCTGCTTGTGCTGCACATCTGTTACGCTAGCTGCATTGCACTTGTTATATAACTTTTAACTAGGGGATGGGGGATAGGTTACAGAAGGAAAAGGAAGGGGTAAGGGGGTGCCCTAGACAACACGTATTGCATTTTATAATGGTTTGTTGAATGTGACCCTGTGTGTGACCCTGTTTCCCCTGGTCAGCCTTTTAACTCTCAGCCGGCCAGCTGCTCCATTCTCTGTCATATCTCTCACCACAGCCGTTTGCTCTACTTGCCATTTTTTCATATTGACTAATCGTGTCCATTCTGTTATTTACATTGATTGCGGCTGGTGTTTGATTGCTCTTCCAGCTGCCAGCCAACATTATTTTCGCTACCGTGAGTATGTTAAGGATTACTTTTCTGTGTGGATGGGAGGCAATACCGGTTGCTATGTGGAGAATGTAGTGTTCTGGCTTCATGGGTAGGGTGAACCCTGTTTTATCTAGTATGAGGGAGTGGACCTTTTTCCAGTAGTCTGTTAGTAGGGGGCAAGCCCAGAAGATATGAAGTATGGTTCCCTCACTTATGTTGCACCTCCAGCATTTCCTGGACGTGCCCGGGTACATGTGTGCTAGTCTTTGTGGTACCAGATACCACCGCATTAAAACCTTGCAGTAGGCTTCCCAGATCGCAAGGCTTTGCGAAGCCGTTTCGTGATTTTCAGTGCTGTCAGCCAGTCTGCCCTGGGGATCTGGAGTCCCAGTTCACCTTCCCACTGTGTCATGTATGACAGCTTATCAGGGGCTGTCGCGGTGATCAGTGTTTTGTAGCATGCTGACAGTGGCTTTACGTGCCTGGTGGAGAGTATCTGTGTCGTTGTTAGGTGGGGTGTGAAGGGGTGGCTGGTGAATTTGCGGATGTGCGAGTGTACTATATTTTTTACTCTGAGGTATAGGAAGATATCCCTCGCTGGCAAACGTAGATCTCTTTGCAGATCTGGAAATAGCTTAACCTTGTCACCTTCTAAGATGTCCCAGACCCTATTTGCGGCCCCCTCCCTCCATCGATCCATCTTCAGGTCAGGGGAGAGTATTTCTAATGTTGTCAGGGGTGCTGATTGGAAGAGCGCTTTGGGGTCTACAATGTGTGGGCTCCAGTTATTCCAGGCCATCATTAAGACTTTGTGCTCCGCAGCTGTTTTCCCATCGCCACTTGTGTTTGCCCCCCCGCCCATAGTCCCTGCACACATCTACATCGGACACGGACGAATTACCGACCCCAACCCAGAACACAGGCGACCTTTCTACCTGAACGACTTGATTCGACCCCCCTCTCCCCCTGTCCTTTCCCCCCATCTACTCCCCCACCACTCCCCCTGAGAGGCGGTCACACCTGCTACGGTCCCTATGGGTCAATAGGGCCTCAATTGCGTTTCTCCAGGAGCCTCATTTTAGAGACACAGACTCAAGATTTCCAACTGGTTATTTTGCCAACCACCCAAGCACTAAAAAGGCAGTTGTGGCGATTTTATTCCTGAGACCCTGAGATAGATGGGCTTCGGACCCTACTTTCTTACATGGATGGCAGCAATATATGCGACCCCGAAGGCTCGCCTGCGGATCAATGGCGCCCTGTCCTCCCCTCTCACAATCAAAAACGGGACTCGACAGGGCTGCCCCCTCTCCCCCCTTCTGTTTGCCCTCACACTAGAGCCTTTTCTGGCGGCGGTCAGATGGGATGGGGGTATAACGGGAGTTATGGTAGAAGGCACGACCCATAAAGTGGCTGCGTATGCAGATGACATGTTGTTCTTTATTGAAAACCTAGCAATCACAATTCCGAACTTGTTGCGGGAATTCGAGGAATACGGATCGCTATCAAATCTTAAACTGAACACAGCCAAGTCTGAAGCGCTGCCACTTCACAGCTTAAAGCAAATTTCCCCTTCAAATGGTGCACACATCGCATTAAATACCTTGGGATCTGGCTGACAAGTGACCTGGGCAGATTATACCAAGATAACTATTTACCCTACTGGGTACACTCGTACAGATATGCAGAGGTGGGGAGCTTCATGTGTCTCATGGTTTGGCAGAATCAATGCCATTAAAATGAATCTCCTCCCACGGCTTCTGTATCTTTTCCAGACGATACCCACATACGTACCCCGGGCCTATTTTAAAACCTTAAACACGATCATTCGGCAGTTCGTTTGGATCTCGGGTACAGCTAGACTCAAACATACGCAGCTCATCCTTCCAAAACACTATGGGGGAGTGGGCCTACCTGCTCTACAATCCTACTATCACGCAACTCACCTCCTCCGGATTGTGGACTGGCACGTGCCCCCAACTGACAAACACTGGATCCACCTTGAACGCACACAGGCCCGGGGACGGATCCCATCGGTCGCCTGGCTTCTAAACCCCCTACAGACCAGAGCCATTCACGAACACCCACTAATCGGGGCAACACTATGAATATGGTCTTCATTACGGTATAAACTCGAGCTCTCGACTAACCCGAATCCAATGACGCCCGTGATCTACAACCCGGAGATAGCGGGAGGCCTGGTGCTGCGAGATGTAACAGGATTGGGACATACCAACGGGCTGCGTCTGGGGGATTGGTGCTCTGCCGGACAACTGAAAACCCTTGAGGGCCTACTGACACAGGATCGGGCGACCGAGATGATACCAAATACAACAATCTTACCTTACAATAACGGGAAAACACCTCATACACAGGAACTTAACCTAATTCGAAGCATTATGCACTGCTGAAACACACCTACCAAGGGGAATCCCGATGCTCTATGCTACGATACTCACAGCCACGAAGACCCTGCCAGCACCTTACCAGGTGAAATGGGAGCAGGCCACGGGGCATGTATTATCCGCGGCCAAATGGGAGAAGATCCACATCCTGACGCATCAAGGGACGATTAGCGCCAAGATCCAGGAGCTTAATTATAAACTCATGACTTGCTGGTACAGGATGCCGGCGCGACTATTCCGCATGGGCCTCTCCCAGAAAGCTAGCTGCTGGAGGTGCGGCACCGTGAAGGTTACGGATCTACACATATGGTGGTCGTGCCCCGCCATTGCCCGCTTTTGGCAACAAATCCATGAGAAACTGAAAGAGATCCTGGACTCAGATATTCCACTGCAACCCCTCCCAATGCTACTCCACCACACCACGATGCCCATTGGGAGATATAAGAGATCCCTCACGAAACATTTTTTGAACGCGGCAAAGACCCTGAAACCAGCTAAGTGGAAGTCACAATCAACCCCCACGATCTCAGAATGGATAGAGAAAGTAGAAGAAATATATAACATGGAGAGCCTGACAGCAGACCTGCATGACACAGCAGTTAACTGCACTAGACTATGGGCCCCCTGCATAGATTATATGGCCCATAGGCCTTTCAGAAGGGAGACCCTGGAGTCTGAGTAGCCGTGGCCTGCTCACAGACGTGCATCGCGGGATGCGGGACGGAGGAGCGGTGGTGGACCCCCTTGGGCTACCAGCTCTGCCCCTCCCCCCCCTTTTATTTTTTTAATTTTTTCCCTCACACCAGGATGGTTCGCGACACCTCTGACTTGGACCATCTACCTACCCCTGACACTGACTTACAGGACTGACACTCCAGAATAGGAACACAATTAGTCAGACGGCGGGGAGTAAAGAGCGGTGTTAAACCCCAGGGAGACACAGCCTAGACAAATAGGTCCATACTTAACCGCAGACCGACACATTAATCAATGAGCTTTATTGCACCTTGTGCCTGTTTCGGTTACACAATTTAAAAGTTCTCCTTTTCCCCACAAAAGGAATAAAGGACGCACATGCCTAAGTAGAAGGAGTTATAGTGCCTCAAAACCCTGAGCGCAATAAGGGGGCGCATAAAAGGCAACACACCAAGCAGTTAACATACAGGACATGGATATTTGAGTCCTATCACACTGAAAACCATATAATAGACCTCAATCCCAGTACTCGGGGCATGGTGGCCCTGGTGTGAACTAATGGTTACCCATACCATTCTCTTGCCAGCTATAAATCTAAGATCTAGCGGAGCCGCGACTCAGGGACACTCGCAGAGAGCCCTTGGGATAGCTCGGGGGTAAAGTAGTGAAGAAGGGGAAACACGTAGCTCAGACACGGGATAAGCAACACCATACAGGGTATCCACTCGGACAACTGCCCCAAGAGGTGCTATATTGACCCCTAAAGCTACTCACACCAAACAAAAGCTGTTTAGTCACGAAAGCTGGGAAGTTGCTGTTAAAAATGCTTTACTCTGTTCTTAGACCTGACAAAATGTTTGTACAATGTTTGAAAAATCTCAAAATAAAGATTGTCAAAAAAATTTAATAAAAAAGACCTCTGGAAATAATCCGTTCATCGATATATTTTTTAAGGGTGGCTATCTCCCATTTTAATTTTATCTTAGATGATAGAGCTTTCTCTAATTTTCGGAATAGTTCTTGTTGGTTTAAACTTGGACGACTATCATAGATTAAGTCACTGTTGTTGGTATCAAAAACATGATTGATGTCTATAGTATAGTTGCTTCTGAATTCAAACATAGACATTGCTCCTAGTGGTCGCACAGCAGCTGTTTCCTGAGGGAAAAAAGACTAGGTTGGATTCAGCACTTAGTGGCCAGTAGGTATCTGTGGTAGCAAAATGGTAAAGGAAGAGAAAGAGAAATGTATTGGGTTTTTGAGCTAAAAACTCTCTCTCAAGAAGATCTTAATGCCGAATTTGACCTTTTTAATTTTCTATAACATATTTTTACCAGAGATTTTTACTGTTTTTTATTATCATCATATTTTTTTTTTTCTTCCTCTTTTACATTCCCTTTTCCCTATGGTTTTATTCACATGTCTCCCTTTCTATTCTCCCAAGATGGGAATCCTACCATTTAAGAGCAAAAATCAATACAATGAAGTATCCCACCTCTGTGCCCTGAAGGTAGGCTATATACCATTGTGAATATAAACACTGTTTCCATATATGTCCCCCTTTTTCCCCCTCCCCCTTTTCTCTTTCCAGAGGGGTCATTGGTTTTATTTTATTTTATGTATACTGCCTCTTTTCCTTGGCAGCCCCATGTATCTGCTTATTCACACATTTGCATGTTGTGTACACACCAATATGGTTAATCAAACTTGTATATTATCTTTATTTTATCTGTAAAGCATCATTCATTTTTGCCCTACACCAGAATCTAAAGATGTACACTATTTTATTACCCTACATATTTTTAATTTGCTAAATTGTGCCCTTTCCGTCCTTATGGGCAATATTACTTTATTGTATCCAAGCCTTAGTCCTCTGAACTACATCCCCCAGAATACATTTGTATTTAGGCGCACATGCGTGCCGCGCCCATCTCGCAGTCTGCTCCACCTCTTGTATACGACCACGGAGAGCTCAGACCACCCTCGGCAATCACGCTGAAAAGTTCCCCGTGCGAGCATTCAATCCCTATGGGCCCCTTCGGCGGATCACGTGGATAAGCGCGTCATACCTCGATCACGCACGTGACCGCCCATTTGCATCCTATTTTAATGTTTTGTTTAAAAGTCTCAAAAACACTAGTTTCAATTAAAAAACTATATATTTACTATCTGTATAACTATTTTATCACCCTTGTATCAACCCAGGCCTGTTTTATTATTTATGTTTTATTAAACTGTGACGTCATTTTGGCACCAAAATTTGAATAATTTGTTGTTTGCAAGTACCTATGTTAACCACCATTGTACCAGGTTATGTTTTGATTGCCATTTGAAAAAGCCCTGTGTGGCGAACCGCGTTTTGGCTTATTTTTTACTCTTTTTATTTGTTTTAATAAAGGAATATTGGCTCAATACTCTGCCCTTGCCATATACCTTTTTTATGCTATTTTATTTATTTTTTATACCTGGTCATTCTATACCAGTGATGGCGAACCTTTTTGAGCCCGAGTGCCCAAACCGCAATACATGCCAACCTTTTTTTTCCTCAAAGTGCCAACATGGCAATTAAACCTGAATACTGAGGTTTAAGTTTAGAAAAAAACTACTCGTACAGTTGTCCGAACTAATTAACATATTTTGTTTTAAAAGAAGAACACAACAGAGAGTTCAATGATACAAATTTTAAATTATGATATAAATAGATAAAATTAAGCTTATATTTATTAGTATCTCCAACAAATGCAATACATACACACAGACTGCTGAACACATTCACACACCGGCTGCTAAATACATACACACACCGGCTGCTAAATACATACACACACCGTCCGCTAAATACACACACACACTGTCCGCTAAATACACACACCGTCTGCTAAATACACACACCATCTGCTAAATACACACAGTCCGCTAAATACACATACAGACAGTTGCTGAATACACATACAGACAGACTGCTGAATACACACAGACTGATAAATACATACACTGCTGAATACACACACACAGTCTACTGAATACATACACTGCTGAGTACACACACACAGACTACTGAGTACACACACTCACAGACTGCTGAGTACACACACACACAGACTGCTGAATACACACACACTGATGAGTACACAAAGACTGCTGAATACATACACACACAGACTGCTGAGTACACACACACAGACTGCTGAATACATACACTGCTGAATACACACACACAGCCTGCTGAATACATACACTGCTGAGTACACACACACACACACACACAGACTGCTGAATACATACACACACACTGCTGAGTACCCACAGACTGCTGAATACATACACACACAGCCTGCTGAATACATACACACACAGAGACTGCTGAATACATACACTGCTGAGTACACACACACACAAACTGCTGAATACATACACACACTGCTGAGTACACACAGACTGCTGAATGCATACACACACAGACTGCTGAATACACCCACACACAGACTGCTGAATACACACACACACACAGACAGACTGCTGAATACACACACACAGACTGCTGAATATACACACACAGACTGCTGAGTACACACAGACTGCTGAATACACACACTGTTGAGTACACACAGTCTGCTGAATACATACACACACAGACTGCTGAATACATACAAACAGACAGACTGCTGAAAACACATATAGACTGCTGAATACACACACAGACTGCTGAATACACACACACACACACACAGACTGTTGAATACATACACTGCTGAATACACACACACAGTCTGCTGAATACATACACTGCTAAGTACACACACACACACACACAGACTGCTGAATACACACACTCACAGACTGCTGAGTTCATACACACAATCTGCTAAGTACATACACAAGCACACGCACAGACTGCTGAATACACACACACTGCTGAGTACACACACTCACAGACTGCTGAGTACACACACACACACTCACAGACTGCTGAGTTCATACACACAATCTGCTAAGTACATACACAAGCACACACACAGACTGCTGAATACACACACACTGCTGAGTACACACACA
Organism: Pelobates cultripes; assembly: GCA_933207985.1. Lineage (NCBI taxonomy): Eukaryota > Metazoa > Chordata > Amphibia > Anura > Pelobatidae > Pelobates > Pelobates cultripes. The sequence continues at coordinate 38,415,434 of OW240918.1, read as the reverse complement.
CAGAGACTGCTGAATATACAGACACACAGACTGCTGAATACACACACACAGACTGCTGAGTACACACAGTCTGCTGAATACATACACACACACACACACACACAGACTGCTGAATACACACATACATACTGCATTGAGGGGTGCAGTGTATGTGTTTGTGTGTAAGGGTGTGGAGTGCTGTGTGTGTGTGTCTGAGGGGTGCTGTGTATGTGCGGGATAGGGGAATGTGCTGTGTGGGGTAGGGGTGCTGTGTGGGGGTAGGGGTTAGGGGTGCTGTGCTGTGGGGGTGGTGGTGCTGTGGGGGTAGGGGTGCTGTGCTTGGGGGTAGAGGTGCTGTGGGTAGGGGTGCTGTGTTGGGGGTTAGTGTGTGTGTGGGGGAGGGATGCTGTGTGGGGGTGCTGTGTGGAGGGTATGCTGTGCTGTGTGGGGGTAGGGAGCTGCTTTGGGGGTAGGGTGCTGTGGGGGGGGGTGCTGTGGGGGCAGGTGTGCTGTGTGGGGGTAGGGGTGCTGTGTGGGGGTAGGGGTGCTGTGCTGTGTGGGGTAGGGGGTGCTGTGGGGGTAGGGGTGCTGTGAGGGGGTAAGGGTGCTGTGTATGGTGGTAGGGAGGTAGGGGGTAGGGGTGCTGTTGGGTGAGGGGTGCTGTGGGGGGAGGTAGAGGTGCTGTGAGGGGGTAGGGGTGCTGTGTTGTGTGGGGTAGGGGTAAAGATACATTTTAAAAAAAATAAAGTTATAAATTATTCTGTATCCCCCCTCCCTTCCTCTTACCTTTGGTGAAGGAGGAGGGGCACAGCCATCCCTGGTGGTCCAGTGGTGGTAAGTATTGTAGGAAACAGCTCTCCTATCCTCCTGCGCGATGCTGTGTGGAGCGTTGCCATGGTAATGCACGGCAACGCTCCACACAGTTTGCTCGCAGGAGGATAGGAGAGCTGCTTCCTAGAGCCCTCCCCTTGCCTCCCGACCCGGAAGCAGAGTAGGCACCTGCCGTTTCGGGCAGGCAGGTGTCTACTCTGCAGACAGCCAGTGGCCCCCTCTCCCGGCGACCTATGGCCGGGTGCCATAGGTTCGCCATCACTGTTCTATACTCTGGAACTCACCCAAGAATCCTAGGTGGGGATTATACCACCCACGTTTTTAAAGTGAGCAGCATATCCTGCTCACCCGCATGTGAGTATTATACCTTTTATATCACCAACTCCTATTGTATAGAAAGAGCACTATTGGTTTTTATCTCCCTCTTTCATATATTGAGGATCCTCGCCTGCCTACCAACACCGATATCCTACCAGTGGGGGATCAATGCCACTGAATGCGGTTTACACCCGAGCTGGCTTTAGCTCTTGGCTAGGTGAGTAGGAGCAACTATTACGACTATTGTATTCCGTCTTTGGTTTACAGTCTTACACTACTGGATCCTTTTCTCATTTACATGCCTCTGCATCACCTGGACATTGGATTATCTCAGAACCCATAAGATCTACTATATTCATTCAATCAACTTGGACTATTCTATTTTATCCATATTATTTTACTCAGGACTTTTGTTTACCCTTATACACTTTATGTAAGTACTCATTGTTTTTACTGTTTTTTATTATATTTTACTTTTTGTGTGGCTTGACCTATTATCTTCTGTTTTTACATTTGAACTCCAGTAAGTAGCTTGCATTTGCTAGTTTCGTCAATCTCACATTTTCACTTGCATTACAGGTTGAAGTTACTTTACCAATAAATGAGTCAAAATGGAGGCACCCATTTCTCATGCCTATCACAGCATGTGAACAGAATGTAAAAAGTATTTTGCCCAATACAAAGTATCTATTTGTCTAGCTTAATATTGATTTCCATTTCAGAATTTACGATTGGTGAGTGATAGGCCGTGGGTTCTAAAAGCAAAACTGAAATCAGTAATTATATGCGGGAGTTAAGCAGCATGGGGTCAGATTATAATTTTGCACAGACTAATAATGTATTCATATTGTACACTAGTTAATAAATAGTTTGTAATCAGGGTACAACTTGTAAGACACAAGGTATTTTTTACTGCTGGTCCTGCTGTTAGTCTTTTACTATGTCCACTGTAAATGATGACCCGATCCAGAATAAGCACTTTTGTTTGTTATAAAATGCTTGCGATAAGTCTTTGTCAGATAAGACATAATGTAGAGAGTGCATTGCCAACACCTTGGATTAATGGCCGTTTATCTATTACTGCAGCTGTGTTGCGCATAGCTAACTGGCGGAAATATTTAGACATGGGGTAAACATCCAGTCACAAATTATGAGGTATATTAAGTGGATATTAAAAGTTTGGAGCTCTGACCCAATTGTCTAGCCTTTACTATTTGGCCCTTCTTAAGTTTCTCAGATCTTTTCACTTGCCCATTTTTCCTTCTTTCAAAACATGAAATTCAAGCATACACAATTAAGCCCTGCACTCAAACTCCCACTATTCCTAGGCGGCAGCAATGACCATAGCACACATCAGCCCCAATACATACCAGTAAAAACCCTGGGATATATTAGGTAACAAGTGAACAGTCAGTTCTTGAATTTCATGTAAAAAGCAAAGAAAAAAAAACAGTAGACGTGCAATTTGTTTTGGTCTGAATATAAATTCGGACGAATTTCAGGAAATTTGGACATTCGGGTACTTACGAATGTCCGAATTGCCGAAGTGCCGAAGTGCCAAATTGCCGAATTGCCGAGCTCCCGAAGTTCCAAAAATACTGAATTTCATAAGTGTCGAATTGCTGAAGTACCGAAGTGTCGAAGTTCCGAAGCACAGTATTGCCTAAGTACTAATATACTTACCCAGTGGAAGAATGAAGAATGTTACACTGTATACAAGTTTAAAAAAGTATACAAACATAGCCAGGATTCAGCTGTAAGCATTTGTAACACTTACAACAATCAAGTAACATACATTCATATAAAATGTAAGTTACTTAGCCAGTCAATATAATGACAGGAATGAATAAGTAGATAACTCCCTAATTCCCACGGTATTAGGGAGCTATCTACTAAAATGCTGAAAGATCTGAATTGGTCTTTCTGACAAATTTACTAATACTTAGTAAAGATTACTTAGTATTAGTAAATTATGCCGCTACTCGCTATACCGTGAGTAGGGGCATGTCTATTAAAGAGTGAGCAGCCACTGTAAAAAAAAAAAAAAACACGTCCCCCCTCCCAAGCCCCCACCCGTGCCGTGCGAGGGGGGCTTCTAACCTGAAGGGGGGAGCTATTGCCCCCCCTGGCCCCCACCCCTGAACAGCCCCCCTCATTCTAATTTAGGGCCACCACCCGCCGCTCATAATAAGGGGGGGAACCTAGTGTCCTCCCCCCTGGCCCCCACCCCTGAGCGGTGGGTGAGGGCCCTAAATACCAATTGGAGGGGCACCTAATGTCCTCCCCCCCTGGCCCACACCCCTGAGCGGTGGGTGGGGGCCCTAAATTAGAATGGGGGAACCTAATGTCCTCCCCCCTGGCCCCCAACCATGAGCGGTGGGTGGGGGCCCTATATAATAATTGGGGGTGGACCTAATGTCCTCCCCCCCCAGCCCTGAGCGGTGGGTGGGGGCCCTAAATTAGAATGAGGGGGGACCTAATGTCCTCCCCTTGGCCCCCACCCCTGAGCAGTGGGTGGGGGGCCTAAATTAGAATGAGGGGGGACCTAATGTCCTTCCCCCTGTCCCCTACCCTTGAGCGGTGGGTGGGGGCCCTAAATACTAATTTGGGGGGACCTAATGTCCTCCCTCTGGCCCCTACCCCTGAGCGGTGGGTGGTGGCCCTAAATTAGAATGAGGGGGGGACCTAATGTCATCGTCCCTGGCCCCCACCTCTGAGCGGTGGGTGGGGGCCCTAAATGCTAATTAGGGGGGGACCTAATGTCCTCCCCCTTGGCCCCCACCCCTGAGCGGCGGGTGGGGGTCCTAAATAAAAAATTAACCCCCCTCCCCCAGGTGAAAAGGGGTCCCCAAACCCCTAGTCACCCCCTCCCCCAAAAAATTAACCCCTACCTACCCCCCTCACCCTAAAAGTAATGAGGGGGGACCATTTAACTAAGTACCTGTAAAAAAATATAAAATAAAACTTACCATTTGATGTTTTCTTTCTTCTAAAATTTTCTTTTTGCAGCCCCAAAAAAGGTAAAATAAAAAGCCATAATAATCGACCCTTTTTAAAAAAAATTTTTAACAGTGAGCAGCCACTGGCTGCTCACTGTTTACTAGACATGCCCCTACTCGCGATATAGCAAGTAGGGGCATAATTTACTAATACTAAGTAATCTTTACTTAGTATTAGTAAATTTGACTGAAAAACCAATTTAGGCATTTCAGCCTTTTGGTAGATAACTCCCTAATACCATGGGAATTAGAGAGTTATCTACCAAGCGGCTGCAAGAGAAGTTCCGAAATTCCGAAGTTCGGAAGTGTCGAAGTGTCGAAGTGCCGAAGTTCCAAAGTGTCGAAGTTCCAAAGTGGCAAAGTGCCGAAGTTCCGAAGTGTCGAAGTTGCTGAAGTTTAGAAGTGTCGAAGTACAGAATTGCCGAAGTCCCGAATTGCCGAAGTTCCGAGTTTCGTAATGCCGAACCGAACCGAAAAATTTTCCCATGCACATGCCTAAAAAACAGTTACTTGCACACTTTTCTAAATCCCCATGCACATTTAAATACCTGCAGTTTTTTTTTAATTTTCCAATTTCCTGTCTCTTCCTCCCATCTCTCTTGTCCAGCATTTACAATTCTTCACAGCCTCATCCAAACTATAATAGGACTTTTAAAACTATTCTTACTTAGATAATAAAGTAATTTTAGCATAGCTTGATTGAGAGAAAAAAAAAACTCTACCCATTTGTGGATCTTTCGTTTGCACCCAAGGATTGGGTAATATCTGACAATCTTGTGCCACAATAGCAGTTTTGATTTTCTTTTTGACATATGTAGATATGTATTTGCTTTATCCAATCCATTTTCTTAAAGTAGAAATTTGTTATGATTTTTAAAGCCGTGCAGTGACTGATTGACAATCTTCCGGCAGTCAGGAAGTTCATATATTATAAACTGTATAAAAGTATATAGAATAAAGGGACAATTTTTTTTCAGGTCTAAACTGAACTAGCTAGTAGAGTTGAGAATACACCTGGATGTTCGGGTCCGGCGGGTTTGGCCAAAATTTCTAAAAAAGTCCGGGTTCAGGCTCGAACTTGACCCCGAACTTGACTTGACTTGACCGAACTTTTAGCCACAAAAATGCCTCTAAAAAACTCCAGGAAAGAGCTAGAGAGCTGCAAAAGCAAGTAAAATGGGGGTAAGAGTAGGACAAGTGCCCTGCAAACAAATGTGGATAGGGAAATCACTTAAAATAACATTAGAATTCAAAATACAGCTGAGCCATAAAATAGCACTAGATGGAATCTTTGATTTTAGCTTTGGAAGAACATAAATCTAAATCTAAAGCATGGCTGTCAGGAGGATCAACAAAATTATCCATTTGAGAGAAGGTTGGAGTGCAGGGTATTCTCTTTCATTGTTCAAACTGGGCTCAACTCCTGATGCATTGAGAAAAGGCCTTCACAAGCCTCTGCTATTGTGTACATAGTTTATACTAAGTGACCCATAGCTTGAGGAGGCGGTGACCGTGGCGGTGGAGGATGAGGTAGCCAACACTGTATTTTATGTTTGTTTTTGTTTTTTTTATTGTGGTAGCCCACAAAATATTGGGACATCCAAATAAAGAAACATTTGCGGCTTGCAGTGCATTTCTTGCAGTCATGATGCATGGAGAAATGCTCAACTCCTGATGCATGGAGAAAAGGCCTTCACAAGCCTCTGCTAATGTGTACCTAGTTTATACTAAGTGACCCATAGGTTGAGGAGGTGGTGAACGTGGCGGTGGAAGAGGAAGCAGTGGTGAAGGAGGAGGATGAGGTAGCCAACACTGTATTTTATGTTTGTTTTTTGTTTTTTTATTGTGGTAGCCCACAAAATATTGGGACATACAAATAAAGAAACATTTGTGGCTTGCGGTGCATTTATTGCAGTCATGATGCATGGAGAAATGCTCAACTCCTGATGCATGGAGAAAATACCTTCACAAGCCTCTGCTAATGTGTACCTAGCTTATACTAAATGACCCATAGGTTGAGGAGGTGGTGACCGTGGCGGTGGGGGAGGAAGCAGTGGTGAAGGAGGAGGATGAGGTAGCCAACACTGTATTTTATGGGGTTTTTTTGTTTTTTTTGTTGTGGTAGCCCACAAAATATTGGGACATACAAATAAAGAAAATTTGTGGCCTGCGGTGGATTTCTTGCAGTCCAGGCATACTGGGTCCCGGTCGTCCAACCACCACCCAGACAGTGTCTGGGTCCTGAACACCAGACTGCCCACCTCACTGTGAAACTACGAATGGATCGTTAAATCTGGTACAAACCCGAACTTTGTACCACTCAACTCTATTATGGATCCTTTGATCCTTTGATCGCTACATGTATTACTTGGATAACTGGTCATTTTCGAGCTAATACATGCCGACGAAAGCTAGGGGACGGCCGCTCCGCTTTTGCACCCTGCTCCCTCTTATGCTGTGCTGGTGACTCTGTGCCACAGCGCTTCTTCCTCCAAACTGCACACGCCACTCGCATGACCTTGATTCCATGTGGGGTCTAGGACCTCCACATCATCTTCCACCCACTCCTCAACCCTGCCCTCCTTGCCGGTATGCACACTGCAGAAAGCCACAGCAGTTGGCACCTGTGTTTTTCCAGCATGTAAAGTCTGCAAAGGACATATGGAAATTGTTTTAGAATTGTATCCAGGCAACAGTTTTCCCTATAAACTGACCTCTCAGTTTGACTTGTGAGGGTATTGCCCCAGAATTACAATATTGTTGAAGTACCTCTTAACTATAGATCACTGGTTTAAATATAGCAGCTTGTTATATAGTTTCTAGTGTAGAACATATCAATCTGTTTTCTATCACTTAGATCTGTGTAACAAGTGTTGTAGGTGTGAAACAATATTACAAGTGACCAATGTAGTAAATTCGAATCAAAGTTCCATTTGCAAAAAAAATTCTCGCCCATCTTCTGTGGGTTATTGCATTTTTAAGATGTAGACTTATTGTATCACACTAGCCATGCACAGGTAGATTGTCTGGCACATAGTTTTGGTGTTTGGTTTTTAATTTTGTAGTTGTGTCTTTACACAATATAGAAATGTATATTAATGCTTCTGTATATGAAGCGATCACAATAACACTTATTTTTCACTTTTTAAAAAAAAAAGATCAGGCTACACAAAAATTGGTAATTCACAATATGACATCTGAAAAGCACATGAAAGGATGCTGTATGATTTTTAAAAAAAGAACACACTACATGAAGGTCCTGTTCATTAGAGTGTGTAGTCATGAATGTAACCAGTAAAACTTTGTTGTTTACAGCCACTGGTTGGCCCATACATATTTTAATACTTGTTTAATTTTGTTGTAGCATGACTTGTAGATATGAAGAGCAGGCCCCAAAATGTACTATTTAGCAGATTAGCACCAAAACAATTAGAATGTTTACAATTGCGCTGTAACCGCAGTATTAGACGCTTCGATTTGACTCTCAGATATGAAGAACAGGCCCCAAACTGTACTATTTAGCAGATTAGCACCCAGAAAATAAGAATGTTTACCCTTGCGCAGTAAGCGCACTATTTGACGCTTCTATTTGACTCTCAGATATGAAGAACAGGCCCCAAAATGTACTATTTAGCAGATTAGCAGCAAAACAATTAGAATGTTTACCACTGCACAGTAAGCTCTCTATTAGAAGCTTCTATTTGACTCTCAGATATGAAGTGCACCGCAGGCTCCAAAATGTACTATTTAGCAGATTAGCAGCAAAACAATTAGAATGTTTACAAGTGCGCAGTAAGCACACTATTAGATGCTTTGATTTGACTCTTAGATATGAAGTGCACCCCACTAAAATACTATTTAGCAATTTAGGACCCAAGTTTTTTTTAAATTTTAAAACTGCAATGTGACAGCAGTATTTGACACTCCTATTTGACTCTCAGATATGAAGTGCACCCCACTAATGTACTTTTTAGCACCCCAAAAAATTTTTAAGTTTTAAAACTGCAATGTGATAGCAGTATTTGATGATTCTATTTGACTCTCAGATATGAAGTGCACCCCACTAATGTACTAGCCCACTAATGTACTATTTCGCACCAAAACAAATTTGCTTTTTAAAACTCAGATGTAACCGCGGTATTTGAAGCTTCTATTTGACTCTCACATATGAAGTGCACCCCACCCCACTAATGTACTAGTTTGCAGAATTCCTTCCTAAGCTGTCCCTATCAGTGGCAGCCTCCTCTCCCTACACTAATAAGACTGCATGTGCGTGCGGCGCTACGCGACTCCAGCTCATATATAGAGGCTGGGTCACATGCTGCACTGGCCAATCACAGCCATGTCATTAGTAGGCATGGCTGTGATGGCTTCTAAGGGCACACAAGTCGAACGCTTGTTGATTGTCTGCCCTGCAGCCTTTGAAAATGCTCCATTAAATCGCCGAACACCGAACTCCAACCCGAACATACAGTGATATGTTCGTGTTCAGGTCCGGGGTCCTTTTCAGTTCGGGTTCGTTCAACTCTAATAGCTAGCCAATTAGTAAAGAGGAAATATAGACAAAATAATGTATTAGTTCAAGTGTCAATGAAGTGCATGAATATGAGAGTGAATTCTAATTACGATTATTTAAAAATGATACACATAATACAATGTAGTAATGGGAAGAAAATAAAATATAAGTGAGACAAAAAAATCATCATAGAAAATCATAATGTACAACAAAGTCATTCTTGAGCAGTAATCATTATTTGAGTGGGTCATTGTTTGACTAACTCTGGTTCTTTACATAATTAGGAGTTCTCATTGTAGCACAGCTAGAATTGCAAGATGAGACTTTCCTTGACCACAAGACTATGTCTTGTCAAAGAGTGACACGGCAATAATATTAATGGTTGAAGTTGGTCAATGAAAGGTGACTACAGTATGTATTTTGCAGGCTAAAAATGGCGAATTTAGCTTCATAAAACCAGCTCTTCTCTCAATCAACCGAGAACTATATGTGGAACTGTAGGAGGCAAAATAGTAGTCATCCTTTGTCCTTAAATAATGTTACCCTTAATTTATCATGAAGAACCTTACAGGACACATATCTGTGACCACGACTCAATAAAATGAAAAAGTACTGCAAGGTCTCCACAAATGTCTCATTCCTGTATTTAGGAGATGCCTTCTATCTTCATTGCTAAACTAGAAAAAGTTACTTAGTTACTTACTAAAATACTAATATATAATATAGTCACTGGTAACTATGATATGGCAAAGAAATAATACTATAAATATGATAATTGGACTATGTACACTTAACATAGTAGATTCATAAAACCAGTGATTTTGTTTAAAGAATGAAGGTATTTATTGTGGCAAACCAAATAGTGAGGCAAAAAAATATATAAGATAAATAAAAGATGGGCATACTCCCAGGGGGAGCCCTGATTCATACTGCTATCACATTTTGTGAGACTTAATCCACCACAGTGATATAAAGAAATATTTTAAAAAATCTAGTTGTAATCAAAATTATTCAACCCCCACTGAAAATCAGGTTTATGGTCACAATTTACAGACTTTCAGCTGTTTGCAATGAACAAATCAAACAAAAGCAATTGAAATAGCGCAACATAATAAATGTTTAAAGTGTTTTCCCATATTCAACTGAAGATGCAACTTATAATGACTTCTCAAGTCTCAAAATTATTCAACCCCTCAGTAGAATCCCCCCCCCATCAGCACAAATATGCAAAATAGGTGTTGCCTCAAACACGCCTGATGCAACTAATCAAGGGCTTCATTAGTTACAGTAGGTGTGCTTGAGCTGGAACACTTGAAATACCTAAACTAGCTAGGGGTTTGTTGAGTGTCATGTTTGACTGCATGTTAGAAATATGGGGGGCGTGGTCTGACTGTCGATGAGACCAGACGTGTTTCACTAGAGCTCCGTCCCACCGGCGCCATAAGCTACCAAAAGCAACCTTTTCTCTAATAATTCCCCCCCACTGAATTCCCTACTATGGAAGAGGGACTCCCCAAGAAGCAGGCTAAGAGTCTGGAGGTTCAGTTCTTGACCTCCTCACAGCCCATGGCACGGCCGAGCCGACAGCCAAGATGGCGACGGGAGCTCCCCGCACGCATCGCCTGGCGCAGACAGGGAGGCCCTCTCCGTGGAACAGAGCACTGTTCTTGCTAAATTGTCAGAGGTCAGAACATTCCTCGCAGGGGAAATAGCCAAATCGACGGCCGTATTGCAGGCCGATATATGTGCCCTGGGAGAGCGCACTGCTAAACTAGAGGACCGCATGGAAGCGACAACTCAGGCCCACAATGAGGTTGCCGACAGAGTGAATCGCATGACAGCACATGTGGTCGACATGGATTTGGCCCTGGAGGACATAGCCAATCGTTCTAGGAGAAATAACCTCCACCTGAGAGGCTTACCAGAAGGGACAGACGAAGACCTGCAAGGGCTTTTACTATCAATTTTTAGGCCTCTCCTCCCGCACATCCCAGAGGAACAGTGGGATATGGAGAGAGCGCATAGGGCGATGAAAACACAAAGAGCTGAAGCTAACACCCCGAGAGACGTTATAATAAACTTCCTCTACTACAAAACAAAAGAGGCTTCCCCTTTAAATTAATGGTGTTCCGCGACGGTAGAGCGCACATCCTGACACCAGGAGGAGACCCGAAGCGCCTGTTCCAGGGCCTGGGAATACAGCCTTCCCCAGATCTACCTAACTTGGCGATGTGTCCTGAGGAGCTTCCACACCTTCAGGCGGAGTGGCGCGGAGTGGGACCCAGAAGCCAGCGCTGACAGCTAGCGGTATCGTATACCCCTCTTTTTCCAGCCTAATTTGCCCTTATTTTGGGTGGTCGGGACTCTTGTTTGTTGGGCGGGGGGCTCGGGCAGAGGGATTCAGAAGCGCACAATGCGCACGGGATATGCCACTATGCTTGCCATCCGCCCCATTCTGGCTGGCACAAGGGACTCTCTCTCTCTGGCATTTAGAATATAAGAAGAACCATTTGGGTGGGGGAGAGGTGGCAGCGGGACAGATCCTAGTTTCTCCAAGTTTTTCGTTGTTTCCCCCATTTTTACCCCTCCCCCGTTTTTGGGTGCTTATGGTCTACCCGGCCACCTGTTGGGGCCCCCGAAGGCACTCGTTGAAGCGTTGACTCCTGTTCAAAGAACTGAAAAGAATGAAATCGGACATTGCGTTTGTCCAAGAGACCCATTTGCCAAAGCAGGCCAAGTTCCGGTTGAGAGACCACGCATATGCTGGCTCATACGAAGCCAGGTCCCATTGCAAACGAAATGGGGTGGCGATCCTTACTAGAAGTAGCTGCCCCTTCGTAAAACACAATATGAAGCAGACCCGGAAGGTCGTTTTGTTATTGTTTCTGGTGTCCTACACTCGCATACCATCCATCTGATTAACATCTACGCACCAAATCAGCCGGACCCAAGGTTTTGGGGAGTGCTTCGGGAGAAAATCTCGGGATTGCCCCATGGAATGTTATTTTTAGGGAGCAATTTCAATGCAGCCCTGTGCCCGGCTGTGGACAGGAGCTCGCAGAAGGGAACACCTAGGTCACAGGGTAGGGGCGGCCAGGACCGCCTACTTAAAGACTTCATAGCCGAAACGGGACTGGTAGATATATGGCGAGCTCATCACCCAGGGGATAAAGACTACTGTTTTTACTCAGCTCCCCACGGAACGTACTCGAGGATAGACCTCTTCTTGGCTAACGCAGCAGGCATGTCCCGAACAGTCGGGTCACAGGTGGGCAATATACTTTGGTCAGACCACGCAGATATTTCTATCACGTTGGACATGCGTTGGGCATGCGTTGCCTCACCATGGACATAGAAATTGAACACGTCATTGCTTTGAGATCCAGAGATATTGGAACAGACCAGGAAAGGAATCACAGATTACTTTGAGTTGAACACCACCCCCGAGGTGAACGCAAGCACGATTTGGGCTGCCCACAAAGTGGTCATTAGAGGGACCCTGATCAAACTGGCCACCAGAAGAAAGAAAATGAAACACCAGAAGCTGGAGACTTTGCTGGGACAACTAAGATGCCTTGAACAAAAACACCAAACTGTGCCAACAGAGGGCACCCTCAGGCAACTGGAAGCAGTAAGACGGGGCATCCGCACTCTACTACTGGACGATACGGCTAGATCCATGGCCTGGTCAAAAAAGAAATTTTTTGAAAAGGCAAAAAAGATGGACACCCTCCTGGGCAGGACGCTTCGGCCGAGGCAAGAGAGGACCCACATAACGGCAATCAAACATCCGGATGGCACGACGAGATCAAGACCAGTTGAGATAGCGAAGATCTTTGAGGATTTTTATAAAAGATTGTATAACCACACACCGGACGGAAGCCCCCATAGGGAGCATGAGGAAGAGTATATATTGCAATACCTGGACAAGCTAGGGTTGACCAGATTGAGTGGAGAGGCAGCACGCACTCTGGCGGCAGATATTTCGGAAGACGAAGTAGACAAAGCTATCTCGAGTCTGAAAGGCAATAAAGCACCGGGGCCAGACGGATTTGATGGCTCATATTACAAAATCTTCAGAGAAGAGCTAACACCTCAACTGGTCCGACTGTTTGATAACCTACGGCAGGGCGGACAATTGGACCCTGACATGTCACTGGCGACCATAGTGCTATTGCCCAAGCCCGAAAGGACCCACTATACCCAGAAAAGTACAGGCCCATATCGTTGATCAACCACGATCTTAAGATCTTGGCGAAAATACAAGCAGACAGGCTGAACCCATTGTTGAACTCTCTCATTCATGCAGACCAGGTTGGGTTTATCCAGAGTCGACAATTGTTTGAAAACACTAGAAGGAACATAGATTTGATTTGGAAGCAAGTGGCCTCAGGGACCTCCACGTTAGTGGTATCCATAGATGCAGAAAAAACCTTTGATAGAGTCCGGTGGCAATTTCTTTTTCCAGTCTTGAAGAGTCTGGGCTTCCCAGAAGAATACTTAACAATAACGAGGGCGATGTATCACAACGTACGAGCACAGGTACAGATAACGGGAGCCCCACTGCACCCTTTCAAGCTATACAATGGAACAAGACAGGGATGCCCACTCTCTCCCCTTCTTTTTGTCTTAGCATTGGAGCCCTTGCTTCAAGTGGTACGTCGGCATCCGAACATTGCAGGTGTTAGGGTGGGGGACAAAGAATTTAAAGTATCAGCCTACGCGGACGACGTCCTTTTGACCTTCACGACCCCACTAGAATCAATGGCAGCAATAAAGGAAGTTATAATAGAATACGGTACGGTATCAGGATATAAAGCGAACATTCAGAAGTCCGGCGCCCTCCTGGTATGCCTGACGCAAGCTGGCACGGCTCGGTTACAGGAGATCTACCAAATCCATATGGAAACAGACTTCCTGAAGTACTTAGGGATTCATATGACAGCGGATCCCGAGCGTTTATACCTGGCTAACTACGCCCCTATGCTTAGAGAGCTGATGGGAGACCTAGACAGGTGGACAGAAAAAACAATTTCCTGGATTGGCAGGATAAATTCAGTACAGATGAATATCCTTCCACGCATATTATTCCTCTTTCAGGCGCTGCCCATCCAAGTCACGAAGAAGCAACTGATTCTTCTGCAAAGATCTATAGGAGATTTCATTTGGCAGAACAAGAGACATAGAATCTCCAAACAGATATTATACAGACATAAAGACAGAGGGGGCTTGGGCCTCCCGAACCTCTACCTCTACTACCTAGCGGCACAATTGATGCAGATAGCCATGTGGCACTCCACACCGGATGAGAGAAGGTGGGTAGAAATTGAGTCTATGATGGTGGGGGTCGATGTCCCCCCAGTTTACGATATGGGTCCCCAAGATTTTCGCAATATAGAAAGAACAGGGCTACAACGGATACATCCGCTCTATCAAAATGGAGAGGTCGTACAATTTGCAGATCTCCAATCAGGTAATCACCTAACCCCTGCGGATTTTTTTAGGTATGTTCAAATTCGTAATTTTGCTAAAAAACCATACATTAAAACAGCAGCCTTGGGGAAGCCCACCTTCTACGAGAGGTTATGTTCGGACGGGGTAGCTCCCAAGGGGATGATCACACTATTATATGCTCACCTTAGTGAAGAAAATGGAGAATGGGGAAGATTGACATACACTGACAAATGGGAGACCGACCTCGGGGAGATTCTGGAGGGTGTCGAGTGGCAGGAGATATGGGAGGCGAATGCTAAAGTCTCAATATGTGTCACCTTCCAAGAGCAGGCATGGAAAACTATGTTTAGATGGTATACTACCCCAGTCAAACTGCATAGAATGCACAAACGGGAGACTGACGATTGCTGGAGGTGTTGTGGAGCCCGAGGAACATAAATACACATGTGGTGGGAATGCCCGAAGCTCCGTGGATTCTGGAGGTCCGTGGAGGATCTGTTGAGACAGACATTTGATAGACCCCTGAGAATGGATCCGTGGATATACTTATTGAATAGAGCTATGGACGAATGGACCAAAAGGGAACAGAAATTAGTACACAAGATTACTCTGTGTGCACGCCGAGCAATAGCGACAGCGTGGCTTTCACCAGAGGGCCCAGAATTCACAGGGGTTATTTCCAGAATCAAAGAATGTAGAATTATGGATGACCTAACGGCGAGGGTGAGGGGACCATTGCGACATTCCAAAAAACCTGGGAACCATGGGACAATAGTCTAGTTGGCTCGAGTGGAGACTGGGGGGCCTCCCCCCTCCGGGTATGAATATAAAATTTAAACACCCCCACTAGAAGGGACTTCGCTGTCAATGAAGTGGCTGTGGAACCCCCACCCACCCCTCGACCCCCCCTCTTCACTTTTTACCTCACTAAGCTCTACTTACTATATCTCTTTTTTCATCTTCTCTCTCTTTTCTTCTCTCTTTGTTCTTGTCTTATTTTTTCCAGGCAAGATCACACGGTCGGAGGAATAATGTAGCAAAGGTACGAGATTGATTAGCAAATCTAATGGCTACTTGTATTGCTTAACTGCCTGTTCTTATGTTAAACATAAAATACCTCAATAGACGGCGGGTGCCAAAGGTATAGTAAGAAACGGGCTTGCAATGATAAAGTTTCCTTGCAATGATATGTAATTCAATTGGCTTCTTCATAAGCACAAAAGTGAATGTATACCTGTTGTGGAAATGAGATATTGATATATCTTCTAGTTAGTAAAATGTCTATTTACTCATCTCACTAAAATCAGTATATAAGCTATTCACGCATATTTAGACAAAATGGCTGCTAGAAGCTTCTAACCCCTCCCTCCCTATAACACCGACTAACTACCTCGTGCAACAAGATGGCGCTGGAATCCGTGGGAGACCCTCATGGTTTCAGTGACATCAACCTTAGTAGGCAGAGCACAAAGAAGACCACTTAACACTTAACCAATTATTGATGTATTATTTCATGTTATCTCTGACAATGCTTATGATGTAATTTTGCTTTAAAAGGGACCTGCCATCCCCTCTGAATAAACATTCCTCAAGTTATTCAACAACCGGAAACCTGTGTCTGGTGTGAATTACTTCAGGGAGCGTGCACGCATTGTTTCTATAATTTGGCCAGGGGCAGATTCACAAAGAATAATCAATTTATTGATTGATTTTTCCATTTCAATACCTGTTATGTTTATTGAAAAAAAAAAGAATTAAAAAAAAAAGTCAAAAGAATGGCCCAAAAAGTTAAGAGAAGAGATTACACAAACAAGTAACAGCATACAAAAAGATAGGGAAAAAGATAGCTGAATGTTCATAGAGACACTGTTGGAATAGATAGTTTGGTTCTGCACCCCTCCCTGTCACAGGTGCCTCATCTCAGGACCATATTTAACCTTGTACTGCAGAGAACTCGAGATGGAAGTATTTCCCCAAAAGCTTTGAGTGGATGCCAGCCTCTGATGAAGTGAGATTCTACTCATGAAACACGTAAGGACACTTTTAGGAATCTATTGCAAATTGCTAAACTATCAAGTTGTATTGGAACACAGAAGGGGAGAGTAGTGGAACGCACGCGGCACCTTACAAACTTACATAGAGGGTCTTCCGTGTTCTTAGAACACGAAAAGTGTGTTATACGACGCTGGACGTTCTGACGCTATGTGAGGACCTCCAGCATCACCAAAATCCCCATAGGACAGCATTAAATAATGCTTTCCTATAGGGAGGTCTAATGCGCTTGAGCGGCCATTGCAAGCGCATTAGGTCTCCCCTACCGGCTGATGTCAAGGGACATCGGCGCTGGACTCCGGTAAGTCACTGAAGGGATTTTGGGGAGGGGAGGAGAAGCATCATGGGGAGGGGGGAGAAGATTATGGGAAGAGAGGAGGAGAAGATCAGGGGGGGGAGGTTGATTACAGGGGAGGGAGAAGACAGGAGGAGGAGAGAAGATTATAGGGGAGGGGGGGAGATTACAGGAGGGGGAAGAAGATTATGGGGAGGGGGGAGAAGATTATGGGGAGGGGGGAGAAGATTGAGAGGGAAATTATGGGGGGGAGAAGATTATTAGGGGAGAAGATTATAGGAGGGGGAGGAGATTATAAGGAGAAGATTATATGGGAGGGGGAAGAAGATTATGGGGGAGGGGGGGGGAGAAGATTATTAGGGGGGAGAAGATTATAGGGGAGAAGGTTATATGGGAGAGGGGAGAAGATTATAGGAGGGGAGAATAGTCACAGGGAGGAGGGGGAAAGATCATAGGAGGGGGGGAAGATTACAGGAGGGAGGGGAGTGGAGAAGGCTATAGGGAGGGGGAGAAGATCATAGGAGGGGATAGGAGAAGATTACAGGGAGTGGGGGAGAAGATTACAGGAGGGATGGGGAAAGATTATAGAAGGGGAGAAGCGATCACAGGAGGAGGGGGGGAGGGAGAAGGTTACAGGGGAGAAGATTACAGTGAGGGAGGGGAGTGGAGAAGGCGCTGGGGAGTAAAGACAGGAGGGAGGGGGGATGGAGAAGCCACAGGGAGTCAGCTAAGATTACAGGAGGAGGGGGGAGAAGAAGAAGATTACAAGGAGGGAGGGGGGAGTGGAGAAGGTTACAGGGAGGGGGGAAGATTACAGGGAGGGGGGATAAGATTACAGGGAGGGAGTGGAGAAGATTGGAGGGAGGCGGGAGAAGAAGAAGATTACAGGGAGGGAGGGGGGAGATGATTACAGGGAGGGGGGAGAAGAAGAGAAGATTACAAGGGAGGAGAAGAAGAGATTACAGGGACGGGGGAGAAGAAGAGGAGAACACGGGGAGGGGGAATAAGAGGAGAACATGGGGGGTGGGAGATGAGAACGTAGGGGAGGGAGAGACCACTAAAGGAGGGAGGGGGCGGTGGAGAGACCACTAGGGGAGGGGTGTGAGGAGAGACTGCTAAAGGAGGGGGGTGGAGGATAGACCACTAGGGGAGGGTGGGGGGAGAGGAGAGACCACTAATGGAAAGTCGGGGAGAAAAGGAGACCACTAAGGGAGGTGGGGGGGAGAGGAGAGACCACTAAGGGGCAGGGGAGATCTCTAAGGAATGGAAGGGAGAGCTCTATAGGACAGAGGGACAGGGAGCTCTTTCACACCACGCGCGCACACACACACACACACACACAATGCATCCCTATACACACAGAAACACAACATGCTTCCCTTACACACAGAGAAACACACAATGCAACCCTTACACATAAAGACAATGCATCCTTTGCACATATACACAGAAACACACAATGCATCCCTTACACACACATGCAAACACACATTGCTTCTCTTACACACACACAGAAACACAATGCATCTCTTACACACACTCAACGCACCCCTTACAGACACACACACTGCATCCCTTACATACACAGAAACACACTTTGCATCCCTTATGCATACAAACACAGATTCACACAATGCATCCCTTACACACAACAAGAAACACACAATACATCCCTTATACACAAACACTCACTGCTTTCTATCCCTTACATAAAAACACACTGCTTCCACTACACACAAACACACTGCATCACTTACACAAATTGGTATCCCTATACACTACATTCCATAAGCACACACATTAGATCCTCTACATTAACACATAACACATCCCCTACACACTCTACTCCCTGTGAGCGGACTCATGGGTGGAACATGTAGGTGAACTTATGGGTGGGCTTTATGGGCATACTTACCGTCAGGCCCTGGGGCCCAGACCTTGAGCTATGTTAGAGGACCCAAAAAATTGAGCTCCTTCCCGTTCTCCCAGAACATTGAATTTTGTGACCACAGTTACAAACAGCCTCCACAGATCCTGTTCTACACCAGACCAGTGGAGCCAGACTGCAGCCAGAGCCAGAGTGGGGGGCGGCAAATCTTTCTTTTGCCTAGGGCCAGGGCCGGATTAACATAGGGGCTGATGGAGCTGCAGCTCCAGGCCCAGGCCCATGGAATAGGCCCATTGATTTAAAAAAAAAAAAATTTTTTTTTTTTTTTACATTTTCTTTTTTTAACACACTACTCTTAGGGATTCCACCTGGCTTTTATTTTATTGGCACAGCCAGTATTTGAGGCTGCCTGGCTGGTGCCAATATTGCAGTGATACTGGCAATACAAATGCTGGTATTTTTCTCAGTATAAACAAGAGATTACTCTGCAATACCAGCACTGGCCAGTAGGGGTCGCTGTATGTGGAGACAGGCAGGGATAGGAAGTTCCAGCATATCCCTCCCTGCCTATCTATACTCACTGATCTGCAGGGGTGCAGCTACAGAGAGTCCAGACAGCAACTCCCACCCTGCAGAGACAGCCTACAGCTCAGGGAAGTAAGGGATGGGGGAAAGGCTGCAAGGAGACATACACTGAGACACTAAGGGGCACTGGGAGATATTATGACACAGACACATGGGGACACAGTGTCCCCATGTCTCCCAGCCAGTGTCCCTGGTGTCTCGGTGCCCCCTAGTCTCCAAGTGCCCCCAGTCTGCCAGTGTCTCACTGTCCCCATGTCTCCTAGTGTCTCCATGTCTCTCAGTGCCTCAAGTGTCACAATGTCCCCATGTCTCCAAGCTAGTGTCCCTAGTGTCTGTGGCCCTGGTGTCTCAGTGTCCCCATGTCTCCCAGTGCCCCCATGTCTCAATGTCCCCATGTCCCTCAACCAGTGTCTCTAGTGTCTGTGTCCCTGGTGTCTGTGTCCCCATGTCTTCAAGTGTCCCCTATTTTCCCATTGTCCCCATGTGTCCCAGCCAGAGTCCCCTAGTCTCCCAGTGTCACTGGTGTCTCCGTGTCCCTAGGTCTCCCTGTGTCCCCAGGTCTCTCTTCCTAGTGTCCTAGTGACATGGGGACCCTGGGATACATGGGGAGACATGGGGCATTGAGACACTGTGATACATAGGATCACTGGGAGACCTGGGGACACGACACTAGGCAACACTGGGAGACATGGGGCACTGAGACACTGATACATAGGAACACTGAGACCTGGAGTAATCGACACATGGGGCACTGAGTCATGAGGGCACTGGGAGACATGGGGGCACTGGGAGGAATCCATCTATACAGCAGAATCAAACTAAGTAGTTTTTTGATGATTTTACAGCATTTTCTCTTATGTCACTCCTTGTGATTTACATCATGTGATGTCACCCATACATATTTAATTATGCAAATTGTTTTTTACCCAAGAAAGGTGGCAACCCTAACTACTTTTCACATACTCTTACTTAAGTATGGAAACTTAAGAGGGATGTATGGGAACAAAACTTGTGTGGACTGGCTGACAATGAATATAGTTAAAGGGACACTATAGTCACCAGAACAACTACAGCTTACTGAATTTGTTCTGGTGAGTAGAATCATTACCGTCAGGCTTTTTGCTGTTAACACTGTCTTTTCAGAGAAAATGCAGTCTTTACATTACAGCCTAGTGATAACTTCACTGGCCACTCCTCAGATGGCTGTTAGAGATCCTTCCTGGGTCATGGCTGCCTAAAATGCATCCAAACATTCAGTGTCTCCTCCCTCTGCATGCAGACACTAAACTTTCCTCATATAGATTCATTAATTCAATTCATCTCTATAAGGAGATGCTGATTGGCCAGGGCTGTGTTTGAATCATGCTGGCTCTGACTCTGATCTGCCTCCTTGTCAGTCTCAGCCAATCCTATGGTGATTGGATCAGGCCACCACTTCTAATGATGTCAGCAGACTGCTTGTTTTTATGAGTCTAATAGCATGCAGAGTTACAGCTTCAGGCTTGAATATAGTAAGATTTTGTTATATTTATGGAGGCATGAGTGGCCCAGGGGGGCTAGATGGTGGTGTTAACACTGTAGGGTCATGAATTCATGTTTGTGTTACTGACCCTATAGTGATCCTTTAAGGTAATGCTGACTTTGGTCTCTCTAACACTGTGGCATGTTCCCTTTCTTCTACACTCACTACATACAGCCTTTCTCTGTCCCAGACTATATACCAGGAGCTCCTGCTAGTAAGAAGGTAAGGAGACAAGTGGACCAGCGAGTGCTAGGGGACAGTCCTTAGAAAGCGTTGAGCGAGCGCATCATTAGATGCATTTATGCCAAGCTCAGGGTGCTGTCTGCATAGTATGCGCTTAGTTGGCCAGCTGCATGATTGGCAGGCAGCCTGACATGCATTCATGCCAGGCTGGCCTTCTAATTCTTTGGGCAGACATGTCCACTTTTTGGGCATGTTCACCCCTTTTGGCAGGTTACGTGATTTGTGTCAGTGGCACACCCTTTTACCATGCCCATTGACTTCCTGTTTGACTGGACACTGCTGTTAGGGGTTATGGATTTACTTTAAAGATGAAAACATAAATTAGAGGGAGATTAGCATAAGGTATGTGTTTTCTTATAGCTGCTGTTTTCCTTCTCTCCAGCACCATCTCCATCAGATACATGACGCTTGGGAGTGTTTTACTGTTTTTGGTCGATATGATTCTGTAATTAGGCCCGTCATAATTGTCAGCACCAGGCCCACTGGGCTCTTAATCTGGCCCTGCCTAGGGCGGCAAAAATCCTTGCACCAGCCCTGTAGAGATGGCCTCCATACACTGCATACACAGCCACGTGACATCATCCTCAAATTTCATTACTATCACACTAAGGAGGCGATACTATGAGGAGCCAGAGCTGATGATTTGCGGTACTGGGGCCGAGCACTACAGGTGTAGCCAAGCAATACAGACTAGCCTGGTATTCTGCATCTTGGGTTGGAAACAAATGAGGCTTATTTGTCAATCTGTCTACAAACTTGGAGCCTGTATTATATGGATACTGCACAATTTTGCTCTCATTTTCTTCTGTTTAATTTTATGTACTTTACTGGAAGAAATTTGATTGATCACCAGAAGACGTACAGTTGATGTCAAAAAGGCACAGAAGCGTTTACGTTTAGAGCCAAACCATATAAAAGGTGAGCATATTGTGAGCATATATTATATCAACATTTTTGCACATTCTTCTTTCTTTTTAACCCCTTAACACCGTTATGGCGTTCTATGCCGTCCCGCATTAAAAGGGCTTTAGGGGCGGAGCCGGGCCGCCAAGCTGCATGGCAGCAGAACAACGAGGCTCCAGGGCCAAGCTCCGAAAAACAACACAAAATTCAGCTATAATCCGCCCCAAAGCGAGATTGCTCACCAGGATGCCAAGGGGATCTACCCCGACTCTCATCCGATACCAAACTACAGCTAAAAATATGCCGAGAGCACCCGGTCGGACGAACCCGGCCTACGTGGCATTTTAAAGCCTGAACATAGGCAGCAGCTTACGGCAGACAGATACCTAACTGCACGTAGGGAGGAACAAGCATGCCGGTTCCAGGAACATTGATGGGGACCCACAAGGGCGAGAGACGCGGCCCGCTCCGCCCCCCCCCCCCCAGGCCGGTGGGGGTGATCCCGGCCACATGGAGGCTGCACGCCCCGGGCTGGACACAGCCACCCGGGGAACATGCTGAACTCCTATACAGGCAAAGGCTGCCTAAACGTAGCCGTCTGACTACTGCACTCAAAAAAAGGGACACATACCATGGAGCACCAGAAGGGACCAACATGGGCGGCTCACACGGGCCCTGGCAGGGCCGGGCGCCGGACAGATCCACCAGGCCGTGACCTCGACCACGGGAGAGGTGTGTACCTGGGCATATGGGTCAGGGGTCCCCGGAAAGCCCAGTCCCTGGCGCTGTGAGCCCGGTGGGGCAGGATTGTGCCGCCCCCTCGACGGACCGGTGGTCGTGGGGGGCGGTCACCGGCTCCAAGTATGCGGCCGGCGTCGGGTGAGACGCAGGAACACACTCCTCAAGGGACCCAAACGGTGCCGGGGAGGTGCAGGGAGTGGACGGCCGGAGGACTTTTGTGGTGGGGCCCAACGGACAGTATAAACTCCCGAGTGCCCACGGAACTGTGGGGACCAGACCGGTGAGCGGTGATCGGCATGGGGGTGAGGGAAGGTGACCGGACACCCCAGGGGCAGTGTGGAAGCAGCACCATGAGAGATTCCCTCCAGATAGATACCGAAACTGTGCAGGACGGTACAATTAGATGAGCAACTGACCGAGCAGCAAGGGCATGCTGCTATGTTCTTAATTGCTACCATATGTTTTTCCATGTTTCAGTATTGCCTATGTATCTACCAAATTATTGCATTGTATATGTTAGCTAAAAATTGTATTGCTACCATATGCGGACCGCAAAATAAGATGCAGAGAATGATCTCCCCTAGCAAATGTTAAAACAAATATGCAAAATGATATGTGCTGAATCTTAGTTATATTACCTGTGTTCACGTAATTTAACCTTTCTGCCCTACTAGGCTATGACTGTTCTTATCCGATATAAAACGCACTCGGCAGCACATGCCTATGTCGCAAACTTATTTTAGTCATGTGACCAGTGGCCACGTAATTTAACCTTTTTTGCCTTACTGGGCTATGACTGTTCTTATTCGACATAAAACGCACTCTATGACACATGCCCATGTCGATGCTACTTGTGACCACGTACTATAGCCTTTTTTGCCCTACCAGGCCTTGACTGTTCTTATTCGATATAAAACGCACTATGCGGCACATGCATATGTCGCAAACTTATTTTAGTTATGTTACTAGAGGTCACGTAATATAACCCTTTCTTTTTTCTTTTTTTTCTTTTTTTTCTTTTTTTTTTTTTTTTGTTTGTTTATGCATCCCTCTACCAGTATCGCATCAATAGCTAAGGCATACATCAGCACTTGTACTATAGGATGGTCATTTCTTTTAACACTGCATTAGTTTGCCTATATACTTCATTACATGTATTGCATGATCAGCTACAGTTTACCTCAGATTGACGCATTATAGGATGTTGGTACCTTTTATGCTGTAATGCTTAGAAATGTATTCCTGCAAAGTTCAAGTACGCCTATATGCTCTGATCATTACGCCTCTGCGCAGGCGATAATCTGCATCTATTCCTATGTGCTAACATTTAAGCCTCTACGTAGGCGACCGTTCACCTTAATGAATGCTATAACTTACTGCTTAAGCCCCTGCGTGGGCAACCTCTGGCTTTACTACGAACCAGTTCGCAATATGCACTTATATTGTGAAAACAATAAAAATATTTAAAACAAAAGTGGTAAACTGCGCCCAAACAGTGCAAATAAAAATTAAAATATATACATACAGAGAATCCTCTAATTAGGAATGTATGAAACCTTCAAGGCAAAAAAGTACAGAACAATAATAGTGCAATATGTCAAGTGAAATAAGAGTATATAAAAGCTTATAAAAGACTCACTCACACTTTGCAGAGCTACTCAGAGCTCTCAGGTGTTTCCCATTGTTTTATTAAATGTTGGTATATAAAGGTTACTATGTCTCCTTCACTACATGCTCCCTTGATAAAGGCAGACAGCGCCAAAATGTTGGGGGCTATTTTGTGTTTGACGTCTTCACCCTCTTTTCATGTTTCTTGATAGGATTTGTATTTGGTATGCATTTTTTGGTTCACTATTTCATACAGTTATCATAACATTTCTCTGTTGTATCAGTGGTTATTCCAAGTATTGTTGATCACTTAGATCAGAATGTTTCTATTTTTGATCTTTTTCTCTTTGATCCTAGTCATTGTTTACATATTGGATAGATATGTTTAAGTATATTGACACTTTATGATGTCTCTGTTGATACCTGTTATATGTGTGCCTGTACAATAAAGTTTTTTTGCATTTTTTAAAAAGGGCTTTAAAGCCGTTGCGGCGGCATAGAACGCCGTAAAGGCTTGCCGCCCCTGGAGGTCCGGTGGACTTACCTCCGCCGCGATCCTCTTCTGGAGGGCTGCCTGACAGCCCAGGCAGCCCTCCCCCGGCAAATGAGGCCCCCGGGGGCCATGTGATCGTTCTCAAAGAGCGATCACATGGCCCCCTATAGCTGGCTGTGGATCTGCCAGCAGGGGGACTGTGTGAAATGTCAGACAGTCCCCTTGCTGGTAGGAGGTGTAAAAAAATAAAAATTAAACATGTTTAAAATAAAATAAATGTATTTTTATATATATAATATATGTATATCTATTATAAATATATCATATATATACATATTATATGTATCTAACGTCATACAAAGTGTATTTTAATATTAATATAAGTACATATATTAGTATTAAAATACACTTAGAATGACGTTACATATATGTAATATGTATATACAGGGGCGTACCTAGAGCATTTGGCACCCGGGGCGGATCCTGTGCTTGGCAGTCCCCCCCCCCCCCCCAAAAAAAAAAATCTGTAAAAAATGTTAAAGGTTTTCTTTCTTTTTTTTACAATTTGTAAACTTTGCAAAACCGCTGTCAGCCCCTCCTACAAAACCCTTGTCCTGCCCGCCCCTCCTACAAAACCTCTGTCCTACCCCTTCTACAAATCCTGTACTGCCCAGTCTACAAAACCCCCGCAACCCCCTTCCACAAATCCCCTGCTTATCCCCCCTTATAAAGACTCCTGTCCCAATACAAAACCCCCGCCCCCTTCTACAAAATCCCTGCAGCCCCACACACATTTACAGGCAGACAGTCACACACTCAGTTACAGACAGACAGTCACACACTCAGTTACAGGCAGACAGTCACACACAGTCACAGGGAGACAGTCACACATACACATTTCCTCCGTGCGGCCAGTTTATCAGCTGTTTGCTTGTGTGAGCTGTACGGCACCCTAACTACCATGGAACACTGTGCGGCCACAGCTCACACAGCCCCCTCCAGCCAGGGCCGGTGCAAGGATTTTTGCCGCCCTAGGCAAAAGTAAAGTTTGCCGCCCCCACCATGTGACATCACAATGCCCCACAGATATAAATTGCCATGTTAACTAATGCCAGTGCTGCAGTGCCACCGTGTTTACATTAAAAGGCCTGCAGGGACAGGCTATAGACACCAGAACCACTACATTAAGCTGAAGTGGTTCTGGGGACTATAGTGTTTCTTTAATGTGAGGTAAATTAGGGCTTAGTGCCACGAATAATATACTAGATTGCCTACTTACAACCAGATGAGGATGATGATGGGCTCTAGCTGCAGTCTGGCTCCACTGGTCTGGTGCAGAACAGGCTCTCTGGAGGCGGTTTGCAACTGTGGTCACAAAAATCAATGTTCTGGGGAGAACGGGAAGCAGCTCCATTTTTTTTGGGGTCCTTTACACAGCTCAGGTCTGGGTCCCCGGGTACACCTTCATGTTCACCAATGAGTTTTGTTCACAGGGGGGGTGGAGTGTGTAGGGATGTCCCTATGTGTAAGGAATGCATTGTGTGAAATTGTGTTTGTATGTGTAAGGGCTGCAAAGGTGTGTTTCTGTGTATGTATGGGATGCATTGAATGTGTGTAGGGGGTGCATTGAGTGTGTGTAATGAATGCATTGTGTGTTTCTGTGTGTGTAAGGGATGCATTGTGTGTAACGGTTGCATTGCTTGTGTATGTGTGTCTGTGTGTGTGTGTAATGCATTGTGTGTTTTTCTGTGTGCAAGGGGTGCATTGTGTGTGATGAATGTCAATCTCTCCTCCCGCTCCAATTTCCTTCTCCTCCTCCCAATTTCTCTTTCTCACCCCCCCTCCTAATTTCTCTCCCCCTCAATTTCTCTCCCCCTCCTAATTTCTCTCTTTCTCTCCCCCCCTAATTTCTCTTTCCCCCTCCTAATATCTCTTCCCCCCCCTCCTAATTTCAATTTCTCTCCCCCCCCTCCTAATTTCAATTTCTCTCCCCCCTCCTAATTTCTCTTTCTCACCCCCCTCCTAATTTCTCTCCCCTAATTTCTCTTTCCCCCTCCTAATATCTCTTCCCCCTCCTAATTTCCATTTCTCTCCCCCCCCTCCTAATTTTCTCTTTCTCACCCCCCCTCCTAATTTTCTCTCCCCTAATTTCTCTTTCCCCCCTCCTAATATCTCAACACACCTCCTAGGCACCTTCTTTCTCACCCCTCCTAATTTCTCTTTCTCACCCCCCCCTCTAATTTCTCTCCCCCTAATTTCTCTTCCCCCCAATATCTCTTCCCCCCTCCTAATTTCAATTTCTCTCCCCCCCACTCTTCAATTTCAATTTCTCTCCCCCCTCCTGGTTTCCAGTTTCTCCTCCCGCTCCAATTTCTCTTTCTCACCCCCTCCTAATTTCTCTCCCCCCAATTTCTCTTCCCCCCCTCCTAATATCTCTTCCCCCCTCCTAATTTCAATTTCTCTCCCCCCTCCTAATTTCATTTTCTCTCCCCCCCTAATTTCTCTTTCCCCCCTCCTAATATCTCTCCCTCCCTCCTAATTTCTCTCTCACCCTCTTTCTCTTTCT